>CM061920.1:340501593-340811411 GCA_031002005.1 Vandiemenella viatica
ATATTGGCCAGCATTACGTTTCCTTGTTCCCAGTTTCCTGTGTATTCCTCGAAACTATATGTCTCATAAACAACAGTTACAAAATATAGAAACAATCGTTCATTGTTATTCATTATTGATTAGTATCAGCTTCTAAAATTTTCGCACTTGTTAAACTTCTGGTTGTATTCTGGGTTACCAGTTGACTGGTAACAATTTCACCCCTCAAATCAGTGCAGGTTCTTTACGGACTACTGTCGGAAGAGTTCACCATAGTATTAACATCAGAATGGAGTGAAAATTTGGCCTACTATAATAACTTCAAGTAGCAAAAAGCGTATAAATCGCGAAATAAACTAATGATTTCAAACGTGTCCGCTAGCAATCGCAGCAGTTCGTTAATTACCAAATGTTTTAAATCCACGTCCTTGGATACTTACCAATAACGTTTTCGGTAAGAACATCAAACCAACGTTTCACCTGTCGTTTGAGTTTTAACAGCACCACCCACAGAATATTGCTATAGTTAAAAAGGCGTATTAGATTTTTGTTCTTTGCCTGTTTATGAACCACCACTAAAACCACAAAGGTGACAACAATTTGTGAAATTGTGCCTTCAACTACTGACCCCTCATCATGTTTTGTTTTTGTTTTGAAAAGAGTGTTCATTTCGCCTTAAGCAGCTTTCGTTAGTAATGGTAGGTGAAAATTTGTTTTTTTTTTTTTTTTTTTTTTTTTTTTTTTTTTTTTTTTTTTTTTTTAACGCTAAAATACTGTCGACTCAGAATGCGTTGACGACAGCTCATGTCACCGACAACAGTCATTTAGTTATAATTTTTTCCGTATGTTTCTAAAATAATTTTAAATGTGGTAGTAAGGGAACAACATGTCTTCATAGCACACCGCAAAATTAACTAACTTCAAAAATCTGTAATTATTTGTCAACGCACTCACCTAAAACTATCTTCACATGGCAAATATTGAGTTTATCTTTAATAGTCAGTTACTTTAAGTGAAAGATGATCGGTATAACGTCTTCCTTTCTTTTGACGCTAGCGTTTCTTCAAAATTAACTTTTTGTTTGATAATGTTAACTTTTAATGTTCTGTACAGACACGTAATTTCTCTTGAATGTTTTAAAAAACTAAAATGAAGTGCTTTCAATGTCTGCACAACTCTTTTATTAACGAAATACAATCCATATTTTCGTTTCTATAACGAATATGTTAAAATATGTCACGTTTTTTTATGAGGTGGGTGAGTCTCAATTTTGGATATTAACATGAATGTACCACCTACCGGGTATAGTACTGTCTTGGTAGATGTGTATAATGGGTTGAATAAGTCCCAGGATGAAATGTAGCGATGTGCAATTCAGGTCGTTCGGATTAATATGAGCATGGTAGTACCTACAATATATATCGAAAATTTCTATTAACACTGTACCTTAAATATTACCTACACTACTGGTTATAACTTAATCATAAATTATCTACTCAAATACATAGATACATTATATCAATAAAGATTGAATTAATTATTTACAAAATTCTGTCTAGGAAGCGGACGAATACACTCCATCCCAATCATTCACACCATAACCAGCAGACTAAATGTTTTAAACTGGACCATTAGAGAAGGGTCATCAATCTCTTCAGATGTTCCAAAGAAAAAAATTCCTAACGGGAAGGCGTCAAGGCTAGGCCAGTAAGTTGTTATTAGAGAAGCCCTTAAAACACTAAAGGAAGACGATGAGTTTGACGGCAATGGATTAAATGTTTCATGTAAATTACGATGCGTGGGAGATAAACGAAGAATCTATGCGTATTTATTAATTAATAAAATTTTAATTCATGGGTTAAAGAAAGACTTCAAGAAGAAACGGATATCACTTGTCTTTCATTCGTCCAGCCGCCTTCTAAACTACCACGCTGTCTCCGATGGCCTCTACATCCCAGATAGTCATGACCAGTGGCGGATCCAGGGGGGGGGGGGGGGGGGGGGAGCTAGGGGGCTGAAGCCCCCCTCCCCAAAAGCACCAAGGTCACCCCCAATAAGGGCGGCATTCTGGAAAATGTGAGATTTCCCTCCTCGCCCGAGTCAAAGCTTTCAAGTTTGCGATCCATATGTTATTATTGTGAAAATTATCCTAAAGACCTTGACGCTTCAGAACGGTCACAGTTTTTAATGTTTGCAAATTCAATACAATTGAACTACATTTTTATTATAAGTTACACTTTATATATACATTTGTACCTTTTCCGTGGTTTATTATACTCTAAAAAATTACTGAGCAATCAAAAAAAAAAAAAAAAAAAAAAAATCTTACTTGCATGTACAAATCCTTGAGAGTCTACTAAATGGCAGTTGACAGAGTCTGGTATTATCATGCCAAGTGCTTGTGGTGAAATCCTCGAAGGAAACTTCATATATTCAACACTCTGACCTATAGGTGGGTAAAGTGGCTCACTAAAAAGAGCGGCGCTCATTTTATCACTCAGTAAAAAGAATTACTTCTTTTGAGTGGTTCACTAGTTCACTAGCTCTTTAAATAAAAAGAATGGCTATTTCAATTTTGAGAGTACTATCTGTTCGTTTTATTTACATTTAGATTGATGTCGTACGTTAACCTCACAGGCGATTAGATTCATTTATTTTCCTATTTATCCTGAAATATTTCCCCCCTCTCCCCTCGTTTAAAAACTACCAGATTATTTTCGGGTAGAAAAGGCCGTTTCAAAGCGTCAATGCAAAAAAAATACCAAAACAAGATTTAATTTAATTTAATTTAATTGCAATGGAGCACAGGCTCCGGTGGCAATTTCCCTACACACCCAACTTCCCCCTATCATACACTAACCTACGTTTGTCCTCTACAAATTTTAACTTTAAATTCTTTTAACGTTTTCGGTAAGTTATTCATCATTCCCCTTGGTAACTCATTCCAATCCCTGACACCCTTACCTAAAAAAGAAAATCTTCCCACACCCTTGTGCCTGAAATCGAGTGCCAGCTTGTGGTCATGGTCATCTTTTCCCTTCCATGAACTACTTTTCATACCTACTGCAATATCTTTCCATGCCTCATCGCCAGTATTTGGTGCCACGACCATGTTTAAAACGTTTATAGTAGTCATTTAAATACACCTGAATCGTAGATTAGATTAAAAACTTAACAGAACAAATAGCATAATGCTTACCGGGGGGAGAGAGAACGAGAAGCCGAGCGGGACGTCAGATTCGAAAGAATTAGCTCACCAGTGGCATTGATCCGCGCTGTGATGAGCGCTGGAATCGGAGAACGTCGCGAACGAAATAGCTCTTTCCACGTTGAGCGCTGGAATCGGAGAACGTCGTGAACGAACTTGCTCTTCTCGATCTTCGGGATTTCTTATTTTTTCAGAGCGGAAAAGATCAACAATGAACGGCGTGGAACAGAGAACAAACATGGGTCCGGCGAGAGTGGCAAAGTCGAAACCGACTTATTGTTGGCACAGACTCGATTGAACTTAAGTTCAATCGCGAACCTAAGTTCAATCGAGACCGACACACCACCGTCATTGCGGCCTCCAAGAAGAACTACCGTTCACTTTTAGTGAGTGATAGCTCACTCCCTCTTTCAAAAGAACTGTTCTAACGAACTGGTTCACTCGCGAAGGACCCATCTCTACTCTGACAAGTAGCCAAAAATCTCAACGTGACTGTCAGTCAGTCTTTCTTCTGCTGTAATTGCTTGGCGCATTCGGGTGTTTGACTATTGTACTTATCAATTCATTGAAATTTTCGTCACTCATTCTTAATTAATTAAATCATCCATATGTGACTGTCGTAGTTCACGCTAAAAAAGTCATGTGGGAACCATTAATTATTTCTTGCAACCACTGTTTCATCCAAAACCTCATTTTGCGTCCCGGTATTGAAGTAATACAATATTATTCAAGAACGCTATAGTACAACGTTTTCTTCGTAATAAAATGCGACCCATTATGAACGTGAATTATGTTAATGAAACAGTGAATTTGAAAAGTACAACTACACTGCATCCACGCGGGTTCATCGATTTTTGGAATAGTCCGCTGGACTGAAGTTCAGAAGCTTCAGTTCACTGGCCTGAAGTTCACGAACTATATTGTGTGACCATCAGCTCAGTCCATGGCGTACAGAGACAACACCATCTGTCTCCTCTTCAGTCTACAGTTTTTCATCACAGGCATCGGCCTGCATTTCGCCTGTAAGCGTGTGTGGCGCTTTACAGAAAATTTCGCGAGACATTTCCATATTTATCGAAATTAAAAAGTAGCGTTGTTTAAACAAAAATAAAATAAATAGTTAATACTTTTTTTAAAACCGTATTTCCTGGATGCGGACGTGAGATTTATTAAAACCAAAATTCAGAGTAGGCCTCCTAGCTGCCATAAAGAAATTACCAAAGTGCAGTAATACGTAAACAGGAAAATTAAGCCATTCCTTGATTAATCATTTCATCTTGCCAATTTACTTGCCCTTCTGTAATGAAGTATTCGCAGTATCGTTCTCTATTCAGTTTTGTATCTTCAGTAGCGTTTCTGATATAATTTGCTTCTAGTGTTGTTAGAAGTGTGATATTGCCATCATTTTCTGTGCTATTCAACTGTTACAAGTACATTCTACTATTTCTTCTAAGAAAATTGTGCAATACACAGCAAGCCAAAACGGTTTATTGCATATTTTATTCGTCGGTAATTCTAATCGTTGTTATCTAAATTGTAAATGGAGATGCCAAATGTACTTTCGACCACATTTCTGACTCTCCGTAAACGATGGTAAAAAGTTCTGCTTCAGTAATTCAATTATCTTTTACTAAATGATCTTAGAACATGCGGAGGTAGGCCGAACCCATCAGCAGCAATAACAAAGTTGAGACCTACTTTATTGTCTTCCTTTGGAGGAAAATTTAGTTGTCCTGACTTTAAAAGTTACTAAAATCTAGTCTATTACAGAGCTCCACTATCTGATAAGTGATAACCAACACTGTTTTTCTATGTCAATACATATAAAATCATAATTTTAATCAACAAGTGCCATCAAAATGATTACTATAAAATTGTTCTTAGTTGTAATACTTTGCATCTGACTTAGGTGGTGGTTTAATGCTCCTAAACAGTTAATAAATTAAAATGTTCGTTAAATTCAACTGCGAAATTTTCCCAATCTTCTTCAGTTTGGAGGATCTACGACAAATTTTTCTTATTATTTGTACTTATAACTTATCGTTTTTAGCGAATATTCAGATTAATCTAATAAAACAATAATTTCGTGAAAATTTATGAGTTTCACAAGACCATAGATACCAGGACTTTTACATTGTTAACTTTTATTTGGAGCAGCTTGTGGTTGCTACCAACATAGTTCACAATTGTCCTTACTATGAGCCTCTGGAAGCTAATAATGGCTATTTTGGGTTCCGTATTCAAAGGAGCTCTATTGCTTACTTCCCACTGTCTGTCCGTCTCTGTAACAGGCCTCTAGCACTTGAATGTAGTAAGTTTTCACTGTAATATTAAGACCCTAATGTCCGTCAAAGTTGTAAATTTTGAATCATTTTTGTTACAGTCTATCTCCAAAAACGACAAATACTGGATACAGTATACTTTGTAATTTGAGAACAAAATAATCAAACGTTTTCCTAGACGTATATTAATGTAATTGTATTTAAAATGCACCAAGTTCAAGGTATATTTTCTTTTTGCTGTCATCAGTCTCTCGACTGGTTTGATGCAATCCTCCATCCCTTCCTATCTTGCGCTAGCCTTTTCATCTCAACATACCTCTTACAACCCACGTCCTCAATTATCTGCTTCATATATTCTAATCTCTGTCTTCCTTTGCAGTTCTTACCATCGACTGTTCCCTCCACTATCAAATTAACCAATCCTGCATGTCTCAAAATATGACCTACCATGCTGTCTCTTCTTTCTGTAAGACTCTTCCACAAACTTCTCTCCTCGTCCATCATTTGCAAAACTCGTTCATTTCGAACTTTATACGTCCACTTAATTTTTATCATCCTTCTATAGCACCACATGCCAAATGCTTCAATTTTCCTTCTGTCTGCCGTCCCTAAAGTCCATGCTTCGCTGCCATAATGTCGGTGCTCCACTCTTCATTTACCTACAAAAAACCGTGGGCGACAAGGTGGTGCAGCTTTGGGGAGCCGTGTGGCGATTACAGTCTGATCTACCGAAATATGTGTTGAGGTCACTAACATACGGAACCCTAAATGCGCGATGCTCGACTCGCACTTGCCCGGTAATTTTTTACTTCAAAATGTGTTACATCATTGCTCATTCAAGACAATTTTAGAGTATATCTGCTGCGGTATCGTATCTACAGAGATTTCACGGAATTTTTGAAGAACTGAGGCCTTTAATTAAATGTAAATGATTTGTTCGTGACAAGATTTCCATACTATATCTTGCTGATTGATTTCCCTATTTTGATCTGTTTTAAAATAACAGAGTAGCTCGGCTATACTGCAAAGTTTCATATACTCTGTTTGATTATTTTCAGGACAGTTTAGTTGGCTTGAAGCTTAACACTTTACATCGATATACTGCGACAATCTTATTAGTGAAGCACCAAGTAGTGTCCAAATCTGTTGTAATGTCGAGCATTTTATATATTTTGTTAAGAAATCGCTATGTGGCAGCATGATGAATATTTTGCTAAGGTACCAGATATTAAAATAAATGTGCAAACTGGATCTATTAACTCGGTGAGAGAAAAGCGGGTACTGTTTGTCACTGACTAGCTTGGTCCAATTGGGGTTGAATTACCCTTACACTATTTTTAGTCACTCAGTTATAAACATGTTGTGACGGTTCTAGAGCTTTACAGAGTGTATTCTAAGAATCTAAGACATTTGTCTGAGTTGTATTATAAAAATTATGAATTGCGAGCGTGGTGTAATATTAGGATCCACGCGTAGCGGCAAGTATTGCGACACAATTTTGGCGTCTTGGTAAGTGTTGCATCAAAAACAAGCGTCAGTATAAAAGGACGAGACACCACCGAGCGTGGGGCTTTTTCGTCACCAGTATTCATCGCAGTCGGACCTTCCGTCCAGAGCAGAGTTTAAATTTGTGTGGCAGTGAGTGACTTCTAGGTGTTTGCGGTAACCGTCTGAGTTGGTCTTTTGTTTTTGTTCTGGGAGTAAGTGAGTCGTCTGGTATTTTATTTTTGTTATTCATCGAAACTGAGGATTTTAGTATAATCACTCAAATTAGGTTTTTTCGTCGAAACTAGCAAGAGCTAAGTTTACATAAAGTGTGTCAGGTTAGGGAAGCAATAATAATACCAGCGAAATTTCTTAATAGTCGACACTTAGCGGTTGCGCAATTGTTTAAACTTGCAACGTCTATTCCACTGTTTTAAATTCTGTTCCAGTTTAGAAGTTGTATATCAGCCATCAAGTATTGATTTTATAATTTATAACTGTGCAACAAGTGTGCAAGAAATTGATAGGAACTTTAGTAATTTGAAATCGTAAATTTCCAATGTTGCGCAATTTGTGTGATGTTCAAAGAAATGGTTAGGGATTGTTAACGGAAAGTATTAAGAAATTCAAGGGATTATTTGCGGTCGTAGCAGAACTGTCTTCTGATTTTTTTGGAGAAGAAGAAATTATTTACCTGGTGAAAAATCTGTTGTGTAAGGAATCTTCTGATAGAAATTTAAATAACATACCGTTCAGTGGGTCTAACAAAATTTAAGGAAAGCTGTGCATTAAAGACTTGAAAGAAAATCATTTAATCTATGATTTAGTAGTTTTGAGATACCCTTCTAACCTTTTATATATTTCAGAGAAGGTTTGAAGTGACCACCGCCGAAGAGAGAGAACATTGTATGTTGTTAATTACTTGATGCTTTCCAGGTAGGCACAAGTAAACGCCACGAGAACAAGGTACTTTATTTTTTGGTAACTGCACAGACCATAAAGTGAGTGATTGTTATATTATATTTTGGCAACATATAACGTGCGGGTTCTTTCAGAATGTGTACCAAATGAAATTAACATGAGCCATTTCCTGAATTGAAGCAAACCTAGATTCGCTGACACGCTACCAGAATGGGATTTATTCGTCCGGTGAGAACCATGTGTACCAAGTTTAGTGAAATTGGCATCACCCATTTTTGGAATTAAACTAAACGTCAATTTATCCGCACCTAACCAGAAAGAGATGCGTTGTGGTTTACCTCCAAAGTATTTTTATTATCCTAAAGAAACATAAGTACTACGTTTTATCACGTTCGCAAAAGACATTTTCGGAATTAAACGAAATGATGATTCATCCGCATTCTACCTAGAAAGAGGTTGGTAAGGGCTGATTTACTCCTACAGTATTTTCAGAGATTCAGTGAGAAACATGCGTACCAAGTTTCATCAAATTCGCACCAGCCATTTCCGGAATTAGTGGAAAAAGTCGATTCACCAACATTTTACCCAGCACGGGGTGGTTTGGATGCTGTGATATGGAATGTCAATTGTCATTCTGGTTCAGGCTTCATTTCAACCTGACCACAGAATATACTAACTTTGCTGTTCAAAAATTTCGCATAAATCAGTCTGTATCTGGAACGTCTCTGTTTATTCCGGTGTCACGCAGAAAATACAGATATCGAAGGGGATTTCACAATTTGAAAGTTTTTGGCTCGAGTTAAAATCTGATATACGCTACATCATCTGACACTGCCGAAGGAAAATAATGTGAAGTATTTTATTGGAAATAGTATAATTTTATCTATTTCAAGCGTTTTTAGTTCTTTCTTAGTTATTTCTTTAGAATACTAGTATGACAGTTGTGCTATGTTATAAAAAATGTGATTTTAAAATTATTGAAAACGTGAGTGTTTTTTGTTATGGATTCTCCGTCTTGCAACAAACAAAATGTTTTTAATTTGTCTTTATTTAAGATATCATCAGTGCCCTATGAAAAATATATACACACATATGTGTATACATTAGATGCCATTAATTAGTGTTTTGTAACATAGCGTTGACTTACATTATTTCGTTACATTATTTGCGATCAATTCATCATGAATTAGAATTATCATGAACTATGAATTAGAACGTATAAGTTAGAAGTTCTATACCAATTGTAAGTTTCATTGTATTATTCTTTATGTGTTAACTTACACGTAATAGTTCACACGCAAAAACTGTAAGTAGATGACGGAAATGACGATGTAAGTTAACATAATACTATTTAAGAAAACTTACTTTTTTTTTTACTTATGGCTTTACGCCTCGTCGACGGCTAAGGTCATTAGAGGCGGGATGGGACCGGGGACAAGGAACGGGAAGGAATTCGGCCATGGGCTTTTTGAGTGAAGCATCCCAGCATTCGCCTGGAGTGATTTGTGGAAACCATGGAAAACCCAAATCTGCGTCCTCCCGAATGCGAGGCCAGAACGTTAACCGTTCACACACCACACTCGGTGCAAAGTAAACTCAAATTAATATCTTCTAATATATAGTCCCTATATATATCTGTGTGTGTGTGTGTGTGTGTGTACGTATATTACCGAGAGCACTGAGGATCTCTTAGCTAAATACGAAACGTGTGTGGCATGACAAGCATTTTGTTTAGTTCCAAGGCGGAGGACCCACAACAAAATCAGCTATCGTAGCAATTAAGGAAGTTAGGCCAAGAAACGCTAACATGTTAAAATGCTAAAATCGTATTTTGTAACAAAAAGCTCGTCATTAAGAATATTTGGAATTTTTAAAGAAAAATTTTTCCCAAGACTTTCGTGCATTTTCATTTAAAAGAAGATATCTTCTGGCGAAGAATATTTTTTATGGCACTCACTTATTGGAGGAAAGTGATGGAGGAAAAACCTTAGAAAGACGGCCAGACTTGAAAGAGGATATGCAGGATGACCCTAAAAGCGGAAACATCTAATGATAATGACTCACTTATTGAAATGTTCGCACGTCTTTTAAAACAAACGTCATTTCCGTCTCTTATTTTAATGATCTATTTTCACCCTTGTATACTGAAAGCCGTTGGTTGAAATGGAATTTGATATAGAATGAAACTACGTATAGTTTGCTCCCACTCTGGTAATCAGCATGCGAAAAACAGTTACTTTTGTCATGGCATAAGTATTCATTTATATACGTACAACCGAAAATCGAGGAACACAATATAAAACATTCAAGCTGATCGTATGTAGTCAGTGTTTTCCAGCATTCTTCATCAATTATTTAAGTGCCTTGCAATGTACAAGATAAGATAAGCTACAAATAATTGCTCCCATAAGGCCAGAGCGTTTTTAAAAGAAAATTTTTGTGATTATTTATGTATCAAAACAATGCAGTCCATTTTAAGTGTTTAGATGAAAAAAAAATAGAAGGAGTTTAATTATTATGGAAAATATGGCATAAAAAAATAACCAGAAATTATTTATTTTACTCACTCAAGCGTAAAGTAAACAATATTTATTCAATTATTTAACATTTTTTCAGCTTACAAATTTCGTAATATTTTTAAAAATTATTGAACAATGTAAAACAATAACATTTCATATTTTTCAGATAATTTAATGTTGCTGTCGAAGGCATTACATGAGAATACACACTAATAGATATAAAAGTCCATGTTTAAGACTTAGTATGCCATGACTGATTTCACCACGCTTCCATGTCACAGTTGAGTTACGATATTTACAAGAGAAAAATTCTTTATGAAGATTTTTCCGTAAATGCTATATCGCTACGGCTATCCTGTATCAATCTCAAGACACACTAATAAAATAGAAACTGCAATTACTTGTTTCATGACGTGTACGAAGTGCTCTTCTTCTACTCTTCGTTACTTCACGTTGTGGCCACAGATTCCTGATACATTCCATCCAGATAAAACGCCCTTTATCTCAACCCTGCATCAGCTCTCCCGCCATCACTATTAACGGATCTGGCTGTGGGAGATAATTACCATGGCACCAAAATACAACAGTAGATGTCTCGATAGCCTACCTGTCGTTACTAATGCGCTTAGCTGTATCACTACCACCTTTAACTCTGACAGGTACACAACCGAAATTGAGGTCAACGTCAGAGTCCTCCAAGGGCATGCTGAAGGATAGGTCTCTACACTCATGCAGAACTCCGTCCATGTGGAACACTTTGCGGAGGGCTTCCTCGGTGCAGAATATCTCGACCGCGTTTTGAAGGCTGTCATGCACGACGCGTGCAGGGCACAGAAGCAGGCTGTGCACAGAACTGAAGGACATTGATCCCGTAACGGCGGATCTGCGTTGTCTGGAGGCGGCACCCATAGGGGGCGGCGGTAGTGATGGAAAGAACTACTGCGGCGAACACCAGGTGACGACAATATGCTGGTCTCGTCATAATCGTCTGCAGGAGTGAAGTATCGGTAGATGTCGCTCGACCGTGACTGATGATCCAAGGCGTTTTCCTCCCGTATTTATACCAGCGGGCAGGCTGGTGCGTAAGGAACTTGCGACACTGCCTCCCGCGAAGTTAAGATAGTCCTAGGAATCTGTACCTACTGCGGTTGCGTTTCTTACGTAACTTCTGCCATAGCGTTGACTTTCATCAGATAGAAGGCAGCGTTTTGCAGATAACTAAGTCATTTTGAGGGATCATGTAACTCTGAATCTTTAAATAATTTTCACCTGTGGAAATAGAACGTAATCAATACTAGTTGAATGAAAAAACTTTAAAAAAAATAAAATAAAAAATAAACTATTTATTTACGAAAAGGTTTATTCGGTTACGGTTCAACTTAACTATTCGCTATGAGTGCAAAATGTTAAAAGCAAATTCTACTCTTAATGCATATCTGTCAGAGACAAGGTTTTTATAAAATTTCCGCTGTCCTTAGTTAATGTAATAACGCAGGACACCTCAGGCATATAAAGAAGGATTTTCGTATTGGTTCAAAACTATGTCTGCAATTACAGATTTTCTTCTTTCTTCTCATTACGTCTCTGTTACCCCCTTTGTCCAATCCTCTCCTCTCTTCAGTAGACTGGTGTTCTCTACCATTACCTGTAGGGGTTCCTTCGCCAGGTTTTATCAAACTTAAATGCCTTTGTAGAAGTAAAGAATTTAAATTTGCCTGAAGAATAGATATTAGTGTTTTTATTTTATTCTTCAGCTGGTGTTTATCTTCATGGGTTAGTTTTTCGTTTCTTTGTATTTTTTTTCTGTGCAAGCGTTAAATAGATATCTGGTATGAAATATAACATATGACATTTCCGTAATTTCTAAAAACATGTATTTTTTTAAAATTTTAAATATTGGATATTTACAAAAAGTACACAATATATGTAATTATTTTAAGTCACTCATGAATTTGTTCTCAGACCAGACACAAAAATGAATCTGTAGAAAACCGACAGCAAAAAATCAACAATAAAACACAATAAATTGGTAAAAATACAAATTTTGAAAAACTTAGATATTTTAACCCCACAAAAACAATTCTTGTAAAAATATGCCAAGTCTCGAGCTTATGTAGTGAGAAAAAGTTATGAGATTTTGTTCTGAGCCAAGACTATACTTTGCAATGTGTATTCACTTCACTTTCTTAAACAGAATGGTTTCTTTCGGTGTTATAGATTATATATTTAGAATAAAAAAAATCTGCTTGAAATTATGCACACCATGTTTTAGCAAACCTATATAAATACCTTAAATGTTTCGTTTTATCAAACTTACAAATCCATAAAGGCTACGATTTCTTAGAATAAATCATATCTATTATGAAATGAAAATTTCTCGGGTTTTCTGCCGGATAATATTTTTATTTAAGTCGTCATATAACTCAGCATACAACGTTTCGGCAGCACCCTCGGCTGCCTTCATCAGGTACTGTGTCATACCGAAAAAAACTTAATTCCCACATGTCTATTATGCCTTCCATTTAAATAAAAATTATTACACTCATAATGGCCAAGTCATCAGTTTTTTTAAAAAAAATCTCTATGGATTATAGGAATCTCAGGCATATAGCTTAATCTAAAGCAAAACAATTAAACTGCAAAAATGCCAGAATTTTTCATGTTTGCCATTGTAATTAAATAAATAAGGAGAAAACATCAATATTGGATGAAACCATGTACAGATATGTTTACCAAATTACTTGTTTCTATGTCTTCTGGAAGTACAGCGGGGTGTAGGGGTCGCAATCAAAACTGTTTCTGAATTTCGCTAACTTCCAAAATAAGTAGAAGAAGGAAGTAAAATTAAACACATTAGTTAAACTTAACAGGCTACATCTACAATGAAAATCTGAGGTATATGAAGCTATTAGGGTAGAAAGCTATTTCACGTTACAGTTATATAAGTGGTAAGTTTATTGAAATTTATGAGTTTCGAACTTTTCTTATAATATGGGGGTAAAATTTTATCATTGTACCAAATTTCAGCTTTCTACGACTACGGCAAGTACCTTAGGATATTGATATTCATCAGTGAGTGAGTGGCAAAATCGGTGATATTTGCGTATGAATAACATCCGAACTGAAAACAGTAACGTAATAGAATTTAGTATGTTAGCTAAGATTGCTGATATCTACGTATAACAGAAATTTCAGATATATAGTATCAATATGACCGACGAAATAAAGGTAAAGAAATGGCACGAATCGCTTCGAGAAAAGGGCCGCCGTTGACTCGAGTTGGCGGGTGCACTTTCGGGCACCCAGACCTATTAACCGACTTCAAAAAAAGGAGGAGGTTCTCAATTCGTATTTTTTTGGATGTCTGTTCAGCGATATCTTCGCCAATTTTTAACCGATTTTAATGAATTTTTTTTAGTGAATACGGTATCCCTCCAAAGTTGTCCCATCTGAATTTCATTTAGAAACCACCCCTTCTACCCCTTAATTATTATACAAACCCACATTTTTTATCCGATTTAGATGGAACTTTGGACATGTATAGTCAAAAATAAAGAGAAAAATACTGTAAACTTTTGGTTTGAAAAAACTGAACACCTCTCCCCCTACCCACCTCTTTAATTTTTGTCAATGTTCTTTATACAAAGCTACAGTCAACACCATTTAACTGATCCCCATTGAAGTTGGCATAAACAAGTGATTATTCATAGAAGGTTTCTGACCAAAAAATAAAAAACCACCCCTCTCCCCCTTTACACCCCTTAATTTTATACAAACCTACATTTCTTATCTGATTTTGATTGAACTTTGCAAAAGTATACTTTAAAATAAAGAGAAAAATTTTGTCAACATTTGGTCTGCCAAGGCCCAACCCCTCTCCATCATTCCACCCCCTTAATTTTTGTCAATGTTCTTTAAAAAAAGCTACAGGCGACACCGTTTGACCGATTATCATGAAAGTTGGCGCTTATATGTATTTTTTCACGAAGAAAGTTTCTCACCAAAAAATCCAAAAACCACCCCCTCTCACCGGTTAAATTTTCTACCATCCCATAGTTTTTATCCAGTTTAGATAGAACATAGCACACTTTTGCTATAAAACAATGAGAAAAATAATGTCAACTTTTGATTTGCAAAATCTAAACCCCTCTTCCCGTTTCCACCCTCTTGATTTTTGTTAATTTCCTTTTTTAAAAAGCTATAGTTGACACCATTTGACCGATCTTTATGAAAGTTGGCACATATATTTTTTTTTTTATGGAGGAGAAATCTGACCAAAAAGTCCAAAAACTACCCTAGCTCCCTTTTTACACCCGTTATTTTTTTTTAGAAACCAACATTAATCCGATATCGGTGGAACTTCGCATGCATATACTTTTAAAAAAAATACTGTCCATATTACTTTCACAAAAACGCAAACCCTATCCCCCTTTCTACTCCTTTAATTACTGTCAATGTTCTTTATATAAAGCTACAGTTTATATCTGATTTTGAAGGAAGTATGCACATGTATAATTCAAAACAAACAGAAAAATACGCTCTACATTTGGTTTAGAGAAGCCAAACCCCTCTTCCCCCTTTCCATCACTTTAATCTATACAAAGCTACAGTTTCTATCCGATACTGAAGGAAATTTGCACACGTATACTTTAAAATATACAGAAGAACTGTATTTAAATTTGGTTGCAGAAGCCCAAACCCTCTTCCCTTCTACCCCCACCCCTCCTAATTTCCAATTTTCTTTACAGATACCCACAATTTTTTTTCAGATTTCGATGGAACACTGCACATGTACACTTAAAAATGAAGAGAAACTTAGTGTCTTCATTCGGTTTGCAAAACCCAACTGCTTACTCCCATAACCCATTTAATTTTGTAAATGTTCATTACGCAAAGCTACCGTTTTTATCTGTTTTCGATGGAACTTTGCACATGTATACTTTAAAACAAAGAGAAAAATACTGTCCACACTTTCCTTACAAAAACGAAACTACTCTTTACCTCTACACCTCTTAATTGTTTATTAAACATACCTACAGTTTTTATCTGATATCAATAGAAATTTACACACGTACACTTTAAATCAATCAGAAAAGACCGTCTAGATTTGGTATACAAAAGCCCAATCCCTCTTCCTCTAACCCCACCCCTTTACAAAAATCCACAGTTTTAAATCCCGTCAAAATAAATTAAGGCATTTTTAAGTCATGGCAGAATATTCAAAAAATAAATGTGTCCTAATGTCTCAACATGTGCTTCAGATTTCATTTTGGACCCCAAGTTTTTACCTAGTGAAAACCAATTAAAAATCTATATTTTCTGTGTAATGCCGGAACAGACAGGTATATTATAGAAACAGATTTGTGTATGTGGTCTGTATTAATGCCCTGATGTTACATGTTTCGATTATCTAGCGGCAGCTTAAACTGATGTTATGATTAGGTCGAAACAAAGCCTGGACCAAAATGTAACCTGACATTCCTTAACACAGCATCCAATTCACCTCGTTCTGGAAGTTGTTGTGGTATATAAAGACAGAATTGTTTTTGAAAGCAAGCACTTTAACGACTGAGCTACCAGGAAGTTAGCAAAATGAGAACTGCTGCTGCATATTTAAAAAACAAAACAATCTATAACACAACTAAAAATTTAAAATTAAAATAATAGTTTCAAAAACATAAAAATCACCTTAAAAACACAAAAAAAAAAATACCTTGCTTAGAAGAAAGTAAATCTAAATGGAGAATATTTTACATTACTGTTATTGAAATTTTTACATTAATTAGTTATCTTTGGAGTCAGTGCCAGCCAAAGCAAGAAATACAAAGAGATAAAAACAATAATGAATAAGAATAATAAATAAAAATCGTAATATGTAATTATTGTGGGCCATTTCTTCCACAGTTGCTTGTTAAACATATAATTATTCATTAATAACTATGGTAATACAACTGTTGCTGGATATTATTTATTTCACGGACGCATTTCACCTCTCGTAGAGGTATCTCAGCGTACGATGTCTTCTGTAATATGTAATATTTTGAACATAATGGTTTTTACATATAACGAAATTATTCTTATATATAGGAAGCATAGCATGACTTATATTTACATATCGGTTTTGAATTATGAAGCAGGACGTCTTGTTTACATAGGTGTAATAAGGTAGGCTTCATATTATAACTTACATTTATATTTCCGTTTTGAGATGTGGTTGATGGTAGCCAACATTGTACAAACTGTGTAATTATGTGCAATAGTGTATACAGCATGCTGGTTGAGGTCATAGGCGACCAACAACCATACTTAAAAAAAAAAAAAAAAAAAATGTCAATGTAAAAGTTATAATATGAATCCTACCTTATTACACCTATGTAAACAAGACGTCCTGCTTGATAATTCAAAACCGATATGTAAATTTGCTTGATACAGCCTACCAACTGACACTGTAACGCCAGAGATATGCCTGGACGACCAACGAGGCGTAGCCACAGATTAAAATAGCCTAATTTGTTTCTCTAAACTGTCTCCCGCAATAACAATATCTGCCTCACTACATGCTGTGGAATATTCGGAATTTTTGTTCGTTTTCCCCTTTTCGCCTCGAACACCAAATAAAGTTCAGTAATTCGATCTTCGCGATGTGACAGCTGGCATCGACTCTACAAATAACTAATTAATGTAAAAATTTCAATAATAGTAATGTAAAATATTCTCCATTTAGATTTACTTTATTCTAAGCAAGGTATAAAATTATTTTAAAATTTTTAGTGTGCTTTTTTTTTGTAAAGGCGGTTTTTATGTTTTTTTAAACAATTATTTTATTTTGAGTTACTAACTGTCGTAGATTCATTTCTTTAGTTTTCTGAAATATAGGACGTTAAAATAGATGAAAAACTTTTATTAAACCATTATACCAAAGATTATTACTCAAATAAGCGTAACGAAACTGTGGAATTTGTTACGCTAATTATGATAAAGATAATGTATTAAAACGCTTATGTTTTGCTACTATAAGAAAAACAAAAGTCAAACACATTACTACGCACACCAAGGTCTGCACAAGTGAAATAGAGGGTAATTGTTAGTAGGCCTGTATAGTATCATAATGTTTGAAAATCACACTATTAAAATTAGGCTTTAACCAGCACTAACATTGTCACGAAATAATCACGCCAAAGACGCTGTAGTGAAGTGCTGAATACAAACATTTGCATTAAATTAGATTTAATATACCTACTGATCCCCCGAGACAGCAGTCACTGTATTGTGGAACATCATATGACGTCATTCTCAAAGTAATGATAGTAACAACATAGAATTACAAGTTAACTATTTAACTACCCAAAAAAACAAAAAATCCAATGTTAATCACATACGCTCAATTTTGCGTCTTAGTTTGGTACGTTTCGTAAATAAATTACAAACAATCATAAATCAGATGAAGCTTTTTTTTTCACGGTGGTGGAAGGGAAATCATTTTTGAGGTAAGTGTCAGCATCATTGTGACTCTAAGCCAAGCATCAAATGATTAAACACCGACGAAAAGGAAAACCGTCAGTACATGACGATTCAGCTGATGTGATCATTCAGATAAGTATCAACCAACGGCTGACGACATAATGGTTTGTATATTCTCGCTTCCAGCCAAGTAAATGTTTCACCGTCTTATTTGCTTCGAAACTATCAGTCCATCGCAGCAAATTTTAAACAATTGCAGAACGAAAGAACAAAAGACAATATTTATTTGGTTTGTGCGAATGAATCTTGTGTTCATTAGTTGACTGTAGAACGTTATATTTGTGTTTTATCTTACGGCAGTAAAAATTAATTTAAATAGTAAATTAATTCAGATTTCACCCGCTCAGTTGGATCCGATGGTAGTGGTACTGTGAATGCACCCGGCGCCTGATTCGGGTAAAGCTGGTTCGTGTCCTGGAGGTGGAAAAAATTTTCATCATCAGGGCTTGGCCGGCGGGGAAAGTGGTGGTGCATTAAAGTCCTGGGGTAAATCGCAAACCTCTCTCTAGTGTGTACAGAGACAGGGTATACGACATTATTTATGACGATTTGCAGTTAAGCTTGGTGACCCAGGAAGTGTCTTTTGGATGAGTAGGCCTGAATGGGACGGCACTGGGTTACACCCCCTCCTTCCTTCAAATTAATTCATTCACAATGCAGACGACACTATAGAGTGAACGCAAACTCTTTACAGTCAGCACACAAGAGTAACTCTTATATACACTTCCATCACTGGAGAATTCAAGGGGAAACCAGCCAAGTTAAATTGGAGGAGCGACTTCGTTCATGGCGGCTGGGTCACCGGTTATGGCAAGCATCATCATTGCAGATTTAGTTCATTTTTAAGAAACAATTGAGAAGTCAATAATTCCTGACCATCCCTTTATAGTAGCAGTTGGAATGATAATTAAACATGCGCTTTGACGCTAGCTTCTAAAAACCAACATTTTACAGAATAATAAATGAAGTATTCTCGAGTCACTGAAGAAATTATCTGTGTTAAGCAAGACTGAAATCTTTATAGGTGAAAAGGATAGGTTTTTGTTGAATCAAGCTTAAATGTTTTATGACAATTTATATATTTAAATTCCTGTAAATTTTATTACAATTATATAAAATATAGCATAATTAATAATTGTGGATTGTATTTATACACCTATATGCAATTAAACTAGAAAATAGATTTGTGTTCTAAAAATAATGTTTACTTCAAAGCATTGCATAATTCACATTTGGGAGAGCAATTAATGGTTCTTATACTCATAGTAATAAACAGAGGAAAACTGTACAAACTTTCTAAATTCTCTTTCAAAGCTACTAATAACAAGAAGCTAATTTTTTCTAATCTGAGTAACATTATAATTCTTACAAAGCTACTGATATATTCTTGAACATATTGAGTTATTGTTTTTTTTCTATTATGAGTAACATTATAAAACTTTTATCTTTTTCTAACACAAATCTGCTGGCATTTATTTTATAAAAACAAAGTACTTGAGAAATGTGTACAGAAGTGCAACAGAATTTTTGTTTGCCCAGACAGATTTGTAGGACTCTTGTTTGTAATACTCTCGTTTTTAGTTTGAAATTACTTTAACCAACATGCAGATCATTTCAATATTGAATCCATAAACCGTAATGCGAAATGTATTCACTCATATTACGAAAACGTTTCTTTATTCTGTTGTGTATACATTTTCTCTTTCGACGTGTGGCAACAGTCTAATTAGTGATACCGTGATAAAGGAAAAACAATAGTGTTTTTTAGACATTTATTTTCTACTAAAATTAGCACATAATAACATAAAAAATTTACATCGAAATGTGTCTTCCGCGACGACGGCAGAAGGTATTTCACTGACATTAGGAACTTTTTCTGCGATATGAACTATACCTAATATGAAAATTAAATAAATAATAATAATAAACTGATGCAACTGCAACATCTTAAGCTCGTGATAAACAAACAAATAAGTAAGTTAATAAATAATTTAAGTGAATGATAAAAATCATAAACATGTAACAAGGAAAGATATAGTGGATAAATAAATCTAAGAAAAAACTTTTAATTCAGCGAAATAAATGATGTTAATTAAGGTTAAGTCAATAGCGGGTACCAAACAGTGAAATAATGGATAATAATTCATAAGATAAAGAGGTAGGAAGTAAACAAAGATTTATGGTAGGAACGCACCATAAAAAGTGAGAACAGGAATGCCAAAGGATAGTTCATTGCTGTTAATTATTGTAATGATCGATTTTGTTGGTGATTTTACGTCTGAAGTCAGGTTGTTTAGTGAAGAATTATTGTTCTATAAAAAGATTAAAACCAGAGAGGATGCCAAAATGAGTGAGCTTATTAAGAAAAATGTACGTGTTATTATAAAGTGAAGGAGGGATTGCTTGTTGAAGGCATAGAGAGTAAATATCGTGGAATATCATATGGAGAGAAAACAGTGGGCAGGTGATAGAGGATGATTTCAAAGTACTCTGCATCTATTGGAGAGGATGCTGAGACAATGTAAGAAAAGAGGTGAGGGAATTGGGGTACAAATCTTGGTCAGATACTGTGGGATTTACCTGAATTATTGAAGGAATTTGAAATAAAAATTCAGCCAGTTCAAAAATAGGTAAGTAGGCGCATGTCACCGGGGTATACGATCTATATCAATATATTAATAGTGATAAAATAAAGTGAGGCACGAATCTGATGAGAAGTGTTGAGTAGTTTGTCACTGTCCAAACTGCCTTAAACATCCTGCTCGTTACGAGATTTGTCAACAAAGTGCTCTCACTCGTCCGTTGCGTTGGCATCCGCTGGTATCATATCCATGCCAACCTTGACGGCGACGCAACCGTTGAGGACGTTAATGTCGATACGATCGTCGTCTCCAACAACGACGACATTTTCCACCTGGACGCAGATGTACCAGCCGTTAGAGGCTTTGAATGTCTGACCGGCGACTCCGGACCGGCAAACCACCTGTTGCACTCCGTGGTGGCGGGGCAGCAGTTCCGCAGAGCAGATGGCATCAGCAGCTATGGTATCCCATTGATGCCAGTGCTCACCTACTTGGTGGCGTTGCAGTAGGTGTTCCGGCGTCTCCACCAACGTTGTTGGGGCGGCGTAGGCTGCGGTCAGCAAAACAGCCACGTACAGTGCCATCCTTGATGCCATCATATCTCCAGTCAGGATTTCGAGCTGACACAGTGTTGCCGTGGCGCTCGTAGTGGGCTACGAGGTGGAATGCGAGTCACCACTTCCATGCGCTGCCTCTTATACCTTTATCTCGACCGGATCAGGCGGCGAGCCGACCGCTGTGGGTTGCTTAATTCGGAAGAGTGACTCGAGAGAGGGGAAACGAAAGAGTTGAGATAATATGTCAGCCGAGAGTTTAGCGCATACGTAACAAGCACACCGCGGTGATTCGGGAGGCAACAGGGCTTCCCCGATCGTGGAAGGTCTAATTTCACCGAGCGTGGTGGTGTAACGGATAGCGTTCTGGCCTCGCATTCGGGAGGACGGCGGTTCGAATCCCCGTCCGGGCATCCAGATTTGGGTTTTCCATGGTTTCCCCAAATCACTCCAGGTGAATGCCGGGATGCTTCCTTCAAAAGGCCATGGCCGAATTCCTTCCCATTCCTTGCCCCCATCCTTTCCCGTCTCTAAAGACCACGTTGTTAAAAAGGGACGTTAAACTGTTACCAAAAAAAAAAAAAAAAAAAAGGTCTAATTTCGGATTTCGTGGGCGAGACACAATGGTGATTAAAACTTTGCAGACGATACTGTAGTTTCACATGGAATTCAGTACCCTGCATGCGATACTTACATAGGAACTTTATTGGATCTAAAAAAAAATCATCTTTGTGTCTTACTTTCGCAACTAACTATCTTTCTAGATTCTACAAATTATATTTTCTATCATCAGTATTTCGAATTGTTTGATACAATTATCCGCCTTTTCCTGTCCTGAGCTGATCCCTTCATATAAACCTATTAATGTTTGTAAATAAAAACAGTTTTTTTTAAAAAAATTATTTAATCTCAGACGCGTTTCGTCCTTGTGGAATGGGGCATCGACAGTGACTGTACGGCACATGATGTTAATAAGAAAAATTGTATTATATGTAAACATTACTAAATATTATCACATTATTCTCTACTTAAAAATTTAGCAGAATCATTTATATACTGGTCGAGAACAGCTCTGTTTTTACTTCATTGCTTTCTGGGCTAGTTTAGTCACCTTAACGTTTACAGGGCTTAGTAAATAGATCTGTTCCCGACCACCATGTACCTTACTATGCCAAATTCGTATGTTACTTTCATAATAGTTATGTTTGCTTATGACGCAATTTTCTTAACAACATTTACAATAATTGACGATGTAAACAAACAGTGTTTTCATTTACAAACATTTCAGAAGCTACTGAGGACCAGCAACCAATTTATAACCATTCCTTATTTGTTTCATATGTTCCAGTCTTTATCTTCCTCTATAGTTCTTACATTCGGCAATTCAAATGACTAACAAATTAACTAGTCACGCATGTCTCAAAATGACGCACCTTCCTGTTTTTTCTTTCACTGAAGTTCTTCTCCATTACTTGATTCCTGGCCCAACATTCACAAAATATCCTCATTTTACATTATATTTGACCAATTACACAGGGCAATAAACATTTTTTTTGTGTGATGCCTGGAATATTTTAACGTTTTGTTTGGCAATTTTGACTGATAAATTCGAAAATAACTTTGTTTTTACTATATCAGATCTAGTTTTTTACTGTACTAATCTCCAATTGACTCCATTCCATTGTAATACATATTTCCAACTCTGCGTGGGCTGATATTAGTGAGTCAAGTCTGTTTCTTTAACAAATTTATTTCATTCTTATAACAGGCAAAGAATATTATGTGATGAACTGTGTGTGATCCACAAACAAAACACATATGTCCAAAACTGAAAATGCAAAAAATTCGCCTGAAAATTAAAGGAATAAATTTATGCTTCTTAGCGCGCCATAAATGTTGAGCAACAGCCTTATCTCCTTTTAAACACCAGCAATAATCTGCTATCATCACAGTATCCCTTGCTACCGCGTTTCCATCTCCTTGATATCCCGATGGAATCGTTCACCATGTTCGTTCCTGACATCTCCGAGATTTTCAGGAAAGTGATCAAGATAAAAAGAAAATGCTTTTGTATTTCCAAAAGAAATTTTGTACTAATTCTATAAAGGTTCTCCAAGCTAATGCTTCATTCTCTTTCATCGTTTTCGTGAAATTTGTCCCCTTTATGAGCTTATTGATCATTGGTCCACTAAAAATTCCTACTTTAACATTTTCATCATCTTTTCTGGAAACACACTGCAGATGTACTTGAAGCTCTCCCCATGTTTCTCCAAAGCTTTAACAAATTGTTTTATCAACCCGAGTTTGATGTACAAAGGTGGGAAGGTGATTTTTCTCGCTCAACTAAAGGTTCGCTGAATATATTGGCAGCTTAGCAAGGAGCTATATTTATTCAAGGTGCCAATCTTTCTTAACAAAGAAATTGTCACTATCTCTTCTATCCTACATGCAAAGGAAATATGGGTATTTGGTGTAAACCAATTTCTTTCTTAACAGAAAATACACCAATTGCAATGTTTGCGTCTAAAGGGGTTATAACAAATTAATTTTAGAAATCAACGCAGTAGGCGTACATATATATATATATAATAATTTTAAAAATATATGGGCAGGGAGTGGGTGAGTGACGTTCGTAGTTTCGGACGGCATCTGTGGTAAGTCACTACGAAAAAAGAACTGCAGACATGCAGTGAAATTAAACACTACTCCAATCGAGCACCACGCATGCCATTTTTCCATGTTAGAATCAAAAGAACCATTACAAATATCTTT
Source organism: Vandiemenella viatica (assembly GCA_031002005.1). Classification (NCBI taxonomy): domain Eukaryota; kingdom Metazoa; phylum Arthropoda; class Insecta; order Orthoptera; family Morabidae; genus Vandiemenella; species Vandiemenella viatica. Next base: position 340,525,417 of record CM061920.1, read on the forward strand.
AATTTTGACTAACAGCTAATATATGACAGAGAAATGTTACGCAGCTTAAATGCTAGACCTGATTTGTAAAAAACGAATGTCATATTTGGAATCAGGGAACCAGTTTCATATAGAAATGGTGTTTATTTCTTAACCATCAAAATCGTTGTGCTCAGTGTTATTTTCCAATACCTTACTAAAAATACACCCTTCAATTTCTCCAATTTTCCTTCTTTATGATATCCCTCAAGTGCATTCTTCACTTAAAATGCTGTTCGCTTTAGACCTAGATCAATATTTGAGGCTAAGAAATTTCTGTTTTTGAGGAAGCCTCTTTTCGGCAGTTTTATTCAACTTTTTTGATAGTTCTTACTTTTGCTATCAGTTATAATATTTCTTCGTAGGTAAAACAATTCTCTTATTTGTTATACTAGTCTGATCCTAATTTTTACAATAGAATACGTCGTCTACCTACATACTATTGTAAATCTGTAAGCGAGCTGAGTAAGTCTGGGGGTTTGAAATGACTTCACGCAAAAAGTACCGCAGCAGTTTGGAAAATGTTTCCAAATTTTGAGAGCTTATTGTGAAAGTATCTTATGACTCTATGTGACCAAGGAATGAAGCAAGAAATTATTGTTATTTCGAGATGGGACAGATAGGTGCCACAGATCTCTTTTTATTTGAGATGAGTATTCCTTTTAAGAAATATTCACAAAATATCGCATTAATACTCTTTGTATTTTGTTTTATTTTTTGTTTTCGGTTATTTGTGCCATCCGTTTTCTGAAATGAAGTAGAATAAAATAAACTGAGCAGGCAACATGGTTTCAGGCAAGGATATTCATGCGAATCTCAGTTGGTGGGATATATGCAAGATATTTCAGATGAAATGGACAAGGGAGGCCAAATTGATAGTGTAGCACTAGATCTGTCTAAGGCGTTTGACAGAGTAAGCCATAAAATGGTAGTAAATAAGGTAAAAACCATTGGAGTGGATAAGAAAGCCATTTGCTGAGTAGAAGAATTTTTAAAAGGTAGAAAACTGAAAGTTAGGGTAGGAAATGTAGTATCAAAAGAAGTGGAAGTAAAAATGGGTGTGCCCCAGGGTAGCGTATTGGGACCATTGCTATTCATAATTCTAATGAATAATTGTGTTGATTGTTTACTATCTGAAATTAGATTGTTTGCAGATGACATAATGCTGTATAAAAGAATCAAAACGATAGAGGATTGTAAATAGTTGCAGGGTGATCTGGACAGGATATCTAATTGGGTTGGTAAACATGGAATGAAGATAAATGCAAAGAAGAGTCAGCTTATTAGATACACAAATAAAAAACGAAAGGTTAGTTATGAATATAAGGTGGGGAAAAAATTGCTTGCTGAAGACTTGAAATGTAAATATCTTGGAATTACTTTTGATAACAAACTTAACTGGGCAGGACACATAGGACCGGTGTTAGGAAAAGGTTTCAAAGTTCTGCACTTGTTGGAGAGAGTGATGAGGGGATGTACAAGAGAAGTCAAGGAATTGGGTTATAAAACTTTGGTCAGACCATTGCGCGAATATGGTAGTGTAGTATGGGACCCTCATTTTACGATATCAAATACAGGAGTAGGAGAGGGTGCAAAAAAGGGCTGCTAGATTTGTTTCTGGAAATTATCGCAGAATGCAATCAGTGACGGATATGATAAAGGAGCTGGAATGGGATTCATTGCAAGACAGGAGGAGGATGAGGAGGGTCATGGGAGTGTACAGGGCATATACTGGCGATGAGGCATGGAAAGATATTGCAATAGGTATGAAAAGTAGTGCATGGAAGGGAAAAGATGACCATGACCACAAGCTGGCACTCGATTTCAGGCACAAGGGTGTGGGAAGATTCTCATTTTTAGGTAAGGGTGTCAGGGATTGGAATGAGTTACCAAGAGAAATGATGAATAATTTACCGAAAACTTTGAAAGAATTTAAAGATAAAATTTGTAGAGGGCAAATGTAGGTAGGGTGCAGGATAGGGGGAAGATGGGTGTGTAGGTAAATTGCCACCGGAGCCTGTGCTCCATTGCAATTAAATTAAATTGAACTGAATACGTGTTTTCTGAAATGAAGTACAATAAAATAAACTGAATACGTGAATCAAATGTAACAAGCATAAGAAATATTGAATTTTCTGTAAACATCTTTGTGCTTTAAGAGATACTCACCAAAGATTACTACTCTTTATACTCTCCTTATAAATATATTTTTTTTTTTACTTTTGTATTTAATTCTTCAGTTTTTTTTAAGTAAATTAAAATAAACGGAATTCGTTAACCAATCCGCTTCATCATAAACTAACACTTCAATAAGGTGTATGGAATTGTGATATTTAACTTACGGTAAACATTTTTGTGATTAATGTTGATTTTAAAATCAGACAGCGTGTTGTGTTTAAGCAAACCACTACATCTCACATATACACGTCGACGAGGCGTAAAGCCACAAGAAAAAAAATTACTTTATCCTTTAAAAATATATAAAAATTGCATTGAGTTTTAATGGGTAGTATTTGGTACTACCTACTACTCAGTAAAGAAATAAATTTGACTAAAAGTAAGAAATTGTAAGATTATGTTAGCGGCACAGACGTGGTGGTTGGATTCGTAATGTAAACCAAAGAATATTTCATTCGACTTGTTAATACATACTGTGTAATTTAATTAATTTAACTTATTGTTCTTTATTTCATACACAAATTCTTTCTTTCTCTGTAATGATGTTTTTCATCGTAACGTTACGATAGAATCCCATGAAACAGGTGTTATAAACTTTAAGTTTTGTTGTCCTTACGTTTTGGGTAGCATCAGTTACGTAGATAATAGCCGCATGGATGCATTTCATGCAAGGTTAATTCGTTTCTCGCCATTCCAATTTCGTTCAATAGATTTCTTGAGGTCAGTTGTAGATTTTCCCGTGGACCAGGGGTAATCTCACCTTCGAGTACTTTTCTCTAGGACCTCTTAAGAAAAGAGACTTTTCCATAATCAAAAAACACTTTTTTTGTTGAGAGTAAATTTTAACAACATAAATTTTTTTAGATGTCTTTGTGAATCAGTTTGAAGGACTAATCAATCATTTCATCCGCTGTTCATCATTAAGCGAGCCATCACATAACGAAGTTATCTGTCCTGCGGTTGTTCGCCCTAGACCATACCCACCAGACCACACGTCTTCCGCGAAACGATTTTATCTATTCCTTTCTTCCTTCCTTCCTTCCTTCCTCTTTGGGTCTATTGTACTGACGGGATGGTACCGAAATACAGTGGGCAAACCCATAGTTAACTACAGCTCTTTAAAATAAAACGTTCGATCACACATATAACATCCAAAATTGTTAAACTATTATCTGATGGAGGGTCATAAATTTTGAGCAAAATTTATTTTGCTCCATTACATGAGACACTGAGAACTAATTACAATGTCTTTCACCAACATTCGACACTATCCTGATTCTGCCTATCGGTTCTTCCCTACTGGTGTGGAACAGCACACAAGAAGATTACTGATTTATAAATTCTTCGAACAGAATACACAGGAAAAAATATGAAAAAGGTAAGATGATCTTAATAAGGAATAAATTAACAACCGATTGAGAAGCATGTCGACCATATTGTAAACTGCGAAAGTGGCATTGATTGAAACTGCATTTCGTTAGTGATCTAGGTTTTGGCCATTCAACAAAATATATACAAATACAATCGGAATTTCTATAAATAATTGTCCAAATGATTGAAATCTCTGTAACGAAAGGGCAGTCGTAGGTATAACAAAGAAAAGTAACATTTAAATTTAGGATATACATCCCAAATATTGCATTAATTTTATGATTACAACAAAAAATTTCTCATTCGGTTTGCACCACAAAACCATACTTATTAGTATCATTTTTACGAAAAAAAAGGAATTGTGCTAAGAAACACTCAAATAAAAGAGGTTTCTATTGAAGTGTGTGAGTACCGTGAAATATTGCGCTATTGCATTTTATTTCTTATTTTGCCATTAAGTTTAATTGATATCCGACACTAACACAGAAAAATACTTTCAATTTTAAATTTAGTCACCTCGTCATTCTTCGAAATAATTTCTTTGGCTCCTTCCTTCCTCTTTGGTAGCCGGCAACAGTCTTAATTGTGTATTGACGCGTTGACATCAGCAGTTCTTTGAATGAAATCGATATGTGACGTCAGAGCTGCTGACGTTTGCAATACTGAATAGGAAATATCAAAAGTTTTATTTTAACATTACGTTTACTTTGATTTCAAGGTCACGCAGAATTCTGTTCAGTGATCTAAATATTCCTGCTACGTCAACAAACTGTATTTGATCTATCTCTCTCTCTTTGCTGTTATAGGTAACATAGATATTTAGTAAAATTAAACGGCTTTCAGTAACAAAAATATAGAAGGAGAACTTTTGATATAACTTATTTACATTATTTACAATCATACAATTGTAATACAATCATTTGCGCCTCGTTCTTTCGACAAATCAAATATACCAAAACCACCCTCAATACTTTCTACTTCTAACATTCCTGGTAACAGTATTAAAACTACTATCAACAATGTCTGGAAATATCTCGTATCGACTAAACCGTTCTTCTAGCCATACTTTGCCACAATACTCTATTCTTCTTAGTGTGATTGAATACTTTTGTGATTTTATTATTGTTACTAGCTGGTACCCACGAATTCGTTCGTGTTTGTAAAGAATTTGGATTGACAGCTACCGACGTCTAACCACCATAGTGCACGATTGGAGACTCGATGCTATTACCACACATAAACGCCAGTCATCTGTGCTATGTAGTTCAGGCAGCAAAGTAAAATATACGGACACACATGTCTTTGGTCGAAATACAAAAATATCCTTGATCGGCCATTTTCAACCAACATATCTCCAAAACTACCACAGTTACCTAAATTTGGCCAACGTTGTGATCGACAGGTGACTCTGTGCTACTACCACACACAAACACCAGTGATCTGCGCTAGATGGTTTTGGTTGAAAAGTGATACACCATGACACATACGTTTTTAGCAGAAATACGAAAGGGCCGCAGGTCGACCACTTTCAACCACCATATCTCCCACACCCCCATAGCTACCGACATCTAACCACTATAGGACACGACAGGAGACACGATACCACTACCACACACAAACACCATTGGTCTATGCTATGTAGTTGTGGCAGCAGAGTGACATATACGGAGACACATGTCTTTGGTCGAAACACGAAAATGCCCTGCATCGACTACTTTTAACCGTCATAACTCCCACATCCCCACAGCTATCGACATTCGGCCAACGTTGTGCATGACAGGAAACTCCATGCTACTTCCACACTCAAAGACTAGTGATCTGTGCTAGGTAGTGGTGGCTGAAAAGTGAAATATAGGAAAACACACGTTTATTTTTATATGTATATTAATAAAATTCAACGTGATCTGGACGTTATGTCGGTCTAGTGCGATCAATGGCAACTTACACTAAATTTCAAAAAGTTCAAGGCAGGGTGCATAACTAACAAAAAGAATCCGTTTGTTCAGGACTACAAAGTAAAATGTTCAGTATTTACATGGTTAATTCCCTGAAGCACATAATTAGGCGTAACAGTACAAAACAACTTGAAACGTAACTTCGGTCTTAAGTAGGGCTGGATATAATTCAAATATAGGTTTAGTATTTTTATTTGTTACTACAGAATTACAGCTATGACGTAATTTTTCTATTTATTCGCTCTTTAATTATTGATTCTAATTAATCAATAATTTTGTGGTTGTGTTTAAGTTTTACCGTAATTTGTTAGCATAATTGATGAAATGTTGTATTCTTGCGAGAATACCCATACAATAAATAATGACTGAAAGTGGTTTTGTAAAAGCACAGTCACATAGTCTCCCAAAAATAGACGATTCTATGATGACAACGTATTTTGCGTCAAATCCTGATTTTACGGTCGCTGAGGTCAGAGGCATGAAAGCTGCCAGATAATTAAGTGATAGATATTTGAGTTATTAAACACTTTGCGCTTTTTATACAATAGTAGTCTTTTGACTTTTTTCTTCTTTCCTCCTGATTCACAGCACAAACATTACAGTACACCTAACAGACACTAACATATTTGTCTAACATCTATTATATAACTCATAAATTAATCAGCAGTGGGAACGAAACCAACAGTTACAAATATTTCCCTGGGGAGTTGTACCAAACTTTGTATCTATGGTTAAATTCTTGAAGACATCGGTTTTGAATTAGTATCAGGGAAACGTTTATAAGCTGTTTCAGAATAAGTTAGCTGTGATAAAAACAGAGTATCATGAAACACAAACCCTGTTGAGTAGGGACGATACAAGATTTGTAGCCTGTGAATACTGACCAGTCCGACCGAAGGTCCCTTCTTGGCCGAAGCCGATTTTTCGTCTCTTGCCCTAACCTTCGGCCGTAGCCGAAGTCTAAGCACAGGTTCAAAAGTGATTAAATATGGTAGAACAATGATTCAAATTATACATAAAATGCAAGTTTTGAACTGTTTTTTTGTTTTATACGTTGTAGTGTTGATATAAATTGCACATTTACAAAAATTATAAAAGCAGTTTTTTCATATTTATTTATTTATATGAAATAAAACGAAGTACCGAACCAGGCGCAAAGCAATTTAGCAAAATTAAATGTTATTTTATTTATTTTGCCATAGTAAAAAGAAACAAGAAAATTTAACCATAACGGCCCTTTTGGATAATTTGTCTGGCACATTAAATTATTAATTAATTATTTAGAGTTTTAGCTTCGATCAGTCAAATACTAATTATTTTTGCCTTATATTAGTTAAATATAGTAATACTGTCTTTTTTTTAACAACAATAAAAATAAGTTTCGGTCTTGTTACCTAACATAAAAATTCAATATCTTGCAATCTAAATTCGTCTCACATATTAAATTATCATTTAAAGCCAAATCAATAGAACGATATTTTTAAATTAGTTTTAGGTATACAATTTTTTACCTAAATTAATTAAAAATATACTAAATATAATCAAAATAAAAAGTAGATCGATACTTAAATAATAAATATTTAATAAATAAAAGTTTTTCTATATCTCTTATGTCGTCACAGTTTTGAACGGCAACAATGAACAATTGTTCAATTGCAACACTAGAGGTAGTAACTGACTAATATTTGGTTGCTGTGGTCGTTAATAAATATACGGACTCAAAGCCCAATATTGAAACAAATATCAGTGGTCCTAAACAGCAAAGGTTCTTTTAAATAACAAATCAAATGTTCTTCAAAACGGTAGACCATAGTTGCCCCAATATTCCAATTCAGTCTCAGTCACAGGCATTTCGTCATGGGTATCCCAAAAATCGTCTGTTGGGAATTTATTTCCAGTAGTAAGATTTGATATTGAACAGGAGGGTCTAGGAAAACTAATATCCACATCCATACGATCCGTTCGATTTGTCACTATCAGTGCACAATGTCTGAACTTCAGTCTTTATAATTGCAATTTTGTATCTAGTCAAATACTTGATTTTAAATCGGGGATAGATTAGAGTGGCAACTGTAAAGTATTTCTTGCGTAAGCAAATCTCCAGTTAACAAACTCACACAAGCGGCTTTTGAGCGGTACTATACGTTCGGAGTCTTTATCATTCAGAGTAAGTTTTGAATGTAACATGCCAATCAATAGTATAAATAAAGATACTAAAGAAGAATCGCTAGAAATACCAATTGTCGCTTGACAAAAATACTTCAGCACACTTATAAAATTTTTCATTTGAATGCACTCCTCTGAAGTTGGAATTTCTATTCCACTTTCTGCCATATACAAATTTACTGCATTTTTCTGCCCTAGAAGTCTCTCCAACATCAAGTAGGTGCTGCTTCAACTAGTTTCAAAGTCTCGTATCGAAGCGTGTCTGAACAAGTCACATCTTTATTTGAATTTATTAAGTTATTGAGTGGCTTGATCACTCTTCTTAAAATATCCCACAATTTTCGATACTTTTTCTCTATTGCCATGATAGCAGTATCTTGGAAAATTCCATCGTGGATCATGAGCTGTAGAATGTGAACCACACGAGGTTTCCACAGCGCATGGTTGCATTCATATCTGAAACATTATCATCAATGCCCATGTGTATATTTTCTTTTATATTGTATTCTTTCGCTCGCCTGTGTGTTGTACCGCGAGTTGGCTGATCCCTGCCTGCATTCCCCGCACGCGACTTGAGGGCGCGCTTTGCTTACGTCATTCGTAATACTTAGTACTTTCTCGGTGGCTGGATACAGAACTTCGGCTTCGGCCAAGCCTTCGGCTGATTTTGGCCGAAGCCGAAGGTGTAGATTTTGGCCGAAGGTGGTCGAAGCTGCGGTCGGACACTATTACTGACAAGCATGTTGTATATTTTACAACTATCGTACCAGTCGGATAACGAAGATACAAAGTGGCGAGTGCCACTTAACGTCGCTACGCGTAAACTAGTTACAAAATGGCAATAAAAATGTGGCGCAGTTTGGGTTGTAAACACGTGTGACTTATCTGCAAATGTGAGCGCTAGACTGGAATAGTGAATGATCGAGTTCTGGCTGGTTGGCACACTGTCAAAACGCGTAACGGAAGTGGTGATTAAATTAAGCATAACTTTTACCTTTACCGAACTTATCTGACTTAGATTTTATAAACATATGATTTGTTTATTAGATGGGAATAGGAGTTTCCAATTGGATTGACACATAATGCCATCCACTCAGAGATGTAGGCTCTTAAAGGGATATCAGGCAAACAGGGAATTGAGTTCGAAAGAGGGCCATAACGTGTCTGGCCTACAACGAGACTTAATGGCTCGCTGGCTTCAGTCGCTCGGGTGCCTCATACAATGAGTATAAATCGTCTGGTCGGACCAGGTATCACAAATTCGACTGTAGTTCATTTAACTGCCAGGAAGCGAGCAGGGTTATCTCGGGAGGTCGGTAGCCCTCTTTATTCGTCGAATCTCTAACGTTCGCGGTTCGCCGTCTACATTGTCAACGACGGCTTTCTCCCGGGACAACAGACGATGTAGCACCACAGCTGCTTCGTGTTAGCACTATGTGAACAGATAAATAATGATCCCGCACTATTCTCCTAAAGCTGCTTCAATAGGTAAGCGAATGAGTTTAGAGTATCAATTGCTCATGATTGAACCCAACCTTTTTTTTTTACGTAATTTGTTAAATGAGCCAGGATTTCACATTTAAATAAATTCTGGCTGCTCGTTATTTAACTTAATAAATAATTCTAATCCAATTTACGTGAAGCTATTAACAAATTAACTAAAATAATTAACAATCAGTAAGTTATCACCGAAACATACATAAAACCATAGTCAGGTAAACATACACTGTGCAATGAAACTGGAACAGATGAAATAGGAGAAGTAAAATAATTTTATTGTTTACTAAGTAACATTTCAACTTTCTTCCAAGAGATAAAGGTACTGGTACGTATTTTAAACCTGTGATTCAGAAAGTAGAATCATACGAATGAAACTGTGCCTAGGTTATTGAGTAAAATGAACAATTCGAATTGTCATGTTGCTGGAGGATGAAGTAAACCGGTCATCATCGAATGGGATAAGTGTGGGAATTGATGACCAAACAAAAGAAGTATAGAAGAATACTACAAAAGGAAGAGACAGGATGGAGGTAACGTTTTAAGATAGAATGGCCTGATTAACAAAAAAAATACATGTTTCATTTTCAGATATAACTTGAATTTTCTGATATAAAAGGAGTGTGAAGTGTCTATTTAAACAGAAGAAGATTTACAGTGTTAGGAAAAACAAACAGATTGTAATAACTTTTTAATTATATGTAGTATCAGTTAGTCACCAAGATACAACGTGACGTGGTAGTTTGGTTAAGTCTGAATGTTCTGAAAATGAATCAAAAATATGTTTACATTGATATCAAAAACAAAGATGTTATAATTACTTTTTTACTTGTATCTACTTTCACAGGATCACTGAAGTCATGTGCACAGTGTAGCGATTTCTAAGAGACTCTTGTCATTCTTGGATATTGAAATAGACTTCTAGCACAAAATTGCACCATTTCAACAGTGCTCATTTAGACGAATGAAAGTCAGATTGTATGTCGTATGTATATAGTTTGGCTTCAAGTAATTTTACATTTTTCAATTTGTAACACCGGAGCAATGGATGCTCTCCTCCGAGGGCGAAGTGATATTGTGAAATGTTAGCAAGCTACGCAGAAGAATCAGCTGTCACTTTATTATACAACTAGCATTTGCCTCCAGTTTCACCTCACCAGAACCAGGCAAATATGTGCTTTTACCGAGCATATTTCAAGTCATATCCGAAAATTTGTATCACTGACAATTGCATCGAAACAACGAACAGTATATACAAAAAAAAAAAAAAAAAAAAAAAATTAAATAAATATGTCGATTACTACTGAAAATTCTAGTTTCACGTTTCATAATTTCATGAAGGCGTGTAGACGTAAAGAAAAATGTTTCATGAAGCAAGAAACATTTTTATTGCCAAACTAACGAACACCGGCACAAGTTTATACGAGATTTCTTTGGAGATGGCATAATAAAAGACATCTGGGAATTTACAATTTATGGCTAGGATTGTCAATATAGTTTTTGTGTGATGCCGGTTAAAAAAACCAACACAGACTCGGTCCGCTTATCTATCAACAGTTAGTAATTCTCAATAGATCAGTTAAAAATTGCAATCTTAATCTACAAAGATTTTTCTGTTTTGGCAACGTTTCAGACTCGCATTTGGGAGGACCCGGGTTCGAATCACCGTCCTGCTATCCACATTTAGGTATCCCATGATTTCCCAAAATCATTCCAGGCGAATGGCGAGATGATTCGTTTAAAAGGTCATGGACAAAGTCCTTTCCATTCCTTGCCCCCAGTCTTTTTCCCGCCTCTAATGACCTCGCCGATGACGAGTCGTAAAGAAAGAAGCGAAAAGAATTTTCAGTCTTAATTAAGATAAAAATGATATCTCATATTAACATCGCTTCGATGATGTTGGCTCAAGGACCTCTGTCAAAAGAAGGAAAACGTCCCCTGTTATTTATCCACAAGATTACCGGATCTTTGAAGAGAGCGCTAAAGGTAATATAATTCTTCAAAGATGCGTCTTAGGTTTTCTGATGGGTGTGACGCACTAGCAGCGTTGTACTTCGTAAGCATCCTCCCTATTACTCATTTTAAATCAATCTGAATGAGCATAGGAGACATTCAGGAAGCAATTTACTTAGCTTCTTCGGCATTTAAATCTCGTTCGTTCCATTTATTAGTCACTCGCTCTAGTGACTGCGCGGTACAATCCATCATCAAAAAATTTAGGAACTAGTTAAATAGTTTATCCTCTTGGTGATATGGTACTAAAGAATCATCTCCGGATACTAACCAAGCTTGAAGCTTGAAATAAATTACTAGACCATTTTATAACTTCAGGCAGCTGTTATCGTAAAATTGTGAAGAAAGATTTGGACTGGTAGTTCCAATAAAATAGTTAATTATCTTTGTAGCATTCATCTCTGGCTATCAGGCTAACTATAAGCTGTAAATCGCTTAGTCAATCTATTTCTAACTCTAAACAATTGTTTTCGTAAAACTATGAGGAAAGATTCAGATAATAAATCGCGAACAAATAATCAATTCTCTTTGAAAGGCTCATCTCCACTTATTAACTGAACTGTAAGCCGGGAATCAATTAGAAGACCCCAGCATTACTCCAAACAGATGCAATCGAAAAACTATAAAGAAAGACTCAGACAGGAAGTCCCACAAAATAATTAATCCTCTTTGTAAGAATAATCTCTTGGAATTATCCGATTAGTAAGCAAAGAATCAATTAGCCGAGCCGTAACACCAAGCAGCTTTGAGGAATTATTCTAACGGGAAGTCGTGACAGATTAATTAATCCTCTTTGTAAGAATTATTTCCACGTATTAGCCAAACTAAAATCAATTAGGAGACTCATTCACGACTCCAAACTTCCGACAGCGTAAAACTATGAAGAAAGATTCCAACGGGAAGTCCCGATAGCGGTTATCCGCGTCCTGTAATATGCGGTTTAGTATGAGTATTTCGGAAGTTGAGGGCGTGTTAGAACCACCGCGCATTCGGCCGAGATTGTCAGTAGGTTATTCCCTTGCCTTGCCTGATTCATGCGGCACCACCAATTAGCCAATAGAGGGTCATGATCATAACAAGTGAAGAGAGGTTCCCACGAATACAATGACTCATTAATACAATGCATTGCTAAGACTGTCCAAATGGGAATTCAACAGGAAATACGCTGTAGAGTCAACCAAACTTAATAAGTGAGATAAAAATGTCGATGATCAGTGGTTACTGCTTTCGCAAGTGTTATCTGTTTCTGGAAATTATCGCAGAATGCAATCAGTGACGGACATGATAAAGGAGCTGGAATGGGATTCATTGCAAGACAGGAGGAGGATGAGGAGGGTTATGGAAGTGTATAGGGCGTACACTGGCGATGAGGCATGGAAAGATATGTATGTATGAAAAGTAGTGCATGGAAGGAAAAAGATAACCATCACCACAAACTGGCACTCGATTTCAAGCTCAATGGTGTTGGAAGATTCTCTTTTTTAGGTAAGGGTGTCAGGGATTGGAATGGGTTACCAAGAGAAATGACCGAAAACTTTGGAAGAATTTAAAGATAAAATTTGTACAGGGCAAATGTAGGTGGGTGCAGGATAGGAGGAATATGGGGGTGTAGGGAAATTGCCACCGGAGCGTGTGCTCCATTGCAATTAAATTAAATTAAAAAAAATTCATGAAACAAAATCTTTCATTCTCACAGTTTACATGGAAACGCTAATTCCATGGCGTTCTAACGTGGCCTGCTTACTGTGTCGGTTGAAAACGATGACGGGTTAGACTAACGGTTCCAAACGGAGGGCTGGCTATGGACAGGGTGTGCCGCACCCATTGGAAACTTCAAAAAGATCTAAAAATAGTGGACATACTCTAAAAACTCCATAACACTCTTTAGAGCGCTTGAGAAAGGGTACTATCGACAAGATAGCAACTACACAGTAAAGACTAGTGCAGCTACCTGTAGGTTCGTAATATGATAAAAGTAACTATCCTATAATCCTGAAACAACAACTTTTAAGATTGACTTAGAAATGAATTCCCAACAAATTGGTTGCTACCTAATCTTTTCTAAGTCTAAATCTAAAATAAAATAATAACAGTCAACTATTTTAAATTTTTTTTCCTTGCCCAAAATTTTCTTTAAAATGTTTGACGTATAAGTAAATTCATAGCCAACATACATGATTTATCAGATAACTTTCAGATCAAAATATTTGCGAAAATGTTAAATACCCAGTCAATTTTTATATTAATAACAACTGCTATTTTAACAAATTTTATTGATTTTGAAAAGTGGCGCGTTATCTAACAATCATGCAAATATATTTCGCACGTTTGCCGGGAATATAATATAGTGTCTACTATTTGTGTAAATAGTTACTAATGTTTATTAATATTATGCATCAAAAAGATGAGTGTGAGTGGAATAATGGAATTGAAGTCGTAGAGGTGTCAGTAAAGAAAGTAAAAAACAACAATACAGAGAAAATATTTTAATGATGAATGCTGGATCTTATCATCCAGTAGATAATGAGCCGTAATACACGACACTAACAAAATACAAAGGATTGCGATTCAAATCTCGCTGACCATTCCTATCACGGATTTTAGGCAGTTTTTTTACAATCTGTAAGCATAACACTCGACTCGCCCATATTTTTTGTTCCAAATCCACACGTTGTACTAAAAGAATAAAACAAAATACTGTAACACAATTCGCAAACAGTTAGGTACTCTTACTTAACCTTGTGCTAGTTTGTCCTAAATGCCTTCTTGTACGTCGAGTGGTAGTAAACAGCCAATCAAAGAATAATATTTTTTTATTGTAGATACTTACTGCAGAGAAGTGTTATTAAGTCTTTTTAAATTTCTTCCTCTTATTGATAATGGTTTCGTGGTCTGAAGCATATATTGCACCAAATATTCTAGGACATTCTCTTGTTTTTAGTTCCAGTTTCTCCCAGTTATTCTTTCCCATTTATTCATCATTTTTCGTATGTACGCGAGACATATAGCGGCTTCAGCATTCTTGCTGGCTCCACTGTGGAAATATGGATTAACAGAAAAGGATCGACAGAGATTGAAGTCTGTTAAAATAGACTTCTTACGGAGAAGTGAAATAATATCCGGATTAAATTAAGAAATAAAAAGACGAATACATATCAAACAGTGCTTGAGGAAACAGAGACCCATCGGCTGGTATGGCGTGGACATGTCATACGTATGTCACCGAAGAGATAGCCTAGAAAAGTATCGGAATGGCATGATGGAAGAGACAAAGAGCAGAATGGACAAAGAAGTTAATAGATATATATAGAAGGCAGTGCTAGTAGGAAGGTAGATGCATGAAATGGTCATATGAGAGACAGAAAATTTGCTTGCATAAATAAAAAAAAAAATGATTAAATTAAAGATGTGTGGAATTTTCGGCATGTGTTAAAGGACCATAGATTTTAACTGCTGCTCGTCGATTTGTCATAGGAGAGGTCATTACAGCCGGAAAAGGGTAATGATAGCTGGGGGAGGGAAGAGAGACAAGAAACGAGAAGGTACAGTCGGGGACAGAATTCGAGAGACCCCTCGCCTTTCGATTATGCTTCGTTCTAGACACGAATACCGCATGGGACAGCATAACTGGTAGGTGGTACACTAAATTCATGATAAAGTAGACCTCTCATACCCAGCACTTTACCCAAGACTAAAATAATGAGCCCGCGCAGCAAGAAACTCGCAGACGCTCAGAGGGAAAGTTCGGAGTTCTGCAGTAAAAATAATCACGAATATCACCATTTTAGTCATAATAATTATTTAAATAACCAAATTGATTAATTATAGACAGATGGTAACACTTTTTTCGTAATTTTGATAACCGTTGCGTATTTTTTTTTTCCCTCGAATAAACAGTTAACAATTTGCTAGCAAACGCAATTATATGGCGAATACAGAAAAGAATCGCTAAATTACGCACGGAAATCAAATAAGAGAGTTTGAATGGACTTAGTTACACTTTCTAACGCTGCAGCGTTATAGAACTGTGCTTGTGACAAATACACACAAAGGTTAAGGGTAAGCAGAACGAGTATTCACGAAAGAACTCTAATGGTAAACTAAGTCACGAAATGTAAATAAACTATTCCCAGAAAATTAAATGGTGCGGAATATTAACACCTTAATTTTGTTTTCATCATACCATATTTAGAAGGTAAGCTAAACTTGAACGCAGTAGCAACAGTTTTAGTAGTAATAATAATCATTAAGAAGAGTAAATAAATAAAAAAATCCGTCTGCAATGTGAATTAGCGGTTCCACATTTTAAAGCTGGAAGATGGAAGTAGTAAAACTATCATCTCTCTCTTTGTTTCTAACTAACACTGATACTTCTATAAAATTTTCTGTCAAGCTTTATTTCCTGCCGTCCAAGCCCGATGGGTTATAGGTAACACTGTTGCCTGGCATTCTGGAGGACGCGAATTCAAACCCCGTCGGGGATCCAGTTTCAGTATTCCATGATTTTCGTAAATCTCTCCAGCTGAACTCCAGAAAAGTTCCTTCAAAAAGCGGTGGCTGAAATTCTTACCCGATCCTAGTTTCCAATACTATCAGGATTCATATCACATTGCCGCCGAAGATATGACGAAAAAAAATAAAAAATTACGTGGTGGGTATGTGGTATCCGGCTTTCGGGAGGTCGTGGGTTCGAATACCCATCTAGCCATCCAGGTAAACGTTTTAGATGGTTTCCCCAAATCACTCCAGGCGAATGCCGCGATTGTTCCTTGAAAAGGCCATGGTCGAATTCCTCCCCATTACTTGTCCCCAGTCCTTTCCTGCCTCTAATGACCTCGATTAGATGTAAAGCTAGAAGCAAAACATAATTGCTCAAATAAAAATAATTACATCTCTGTGTTGTGTTTTAGACCTTTTCCTTGTTGGATTTATCTCATTCAACGGCCGAACATGGTAGCGAAGTGACTAGTTCGGTGTTGTTTTAGGGCTGGTCGACGTGGAAATCATTAAAGAGAGAAAAGGACTTGGGGCATGTTTCGGGAAGGAATTCAGTCTTGGCCATACCAGAGAATCATCCCAACACTCACGGAGTGATTTCGATTAATCATGCAATACCGAAATACGGATGGATACACGAAGATTTCAACCCCTGTCCTTCCGGATGGGATGGCTTGGGCGTTACAGGGACTCTCGGTCACTGGTGCGGTTCCGGCCAGAGGCATGGGTGTTAAAGTAGGTATTGCGGTATGTCTTGTATCGTCTTTCAATTGTATTAGCAAAAATCATTTGGAAATACATCAGTATACAGGATAAACACACAAAACGGTTTAGCTGGATGAATGGCTATCGGGAGGAATGCCATTAAAAATTTAAAGACAATTTTATTGAACCAAAAGGCAATTGGCTGCCTTCAAAAATATCTCACAGGTCCACCTCATCTCACAAAAAAATATTCCTTATTTGGTGCCAACTAGTAACATGGCTGAATTCCAAA
This sequence comes from Vandiemenella viatica, assembly GCA_031002005.1. Taxonomy (NCBI): domain Eukaryota; kingdom Metazoa; phylum Arthropoda; class Insecta; order Orthoptera; family Morabidae; genus Vandiemenella; species Vandiemenella viatica. The sequence continues at coordinate 340,542,109 of CM061920.1, forward strand.
CACGTATTAGGATAAAAAATTTGGAAAGTAGGCGTACTATAGTGAATCTGTTTAGTGCACACGGGAGGGGTATTTAATTTCAGTTGAGTGTATAGGAGTTAATCTCTTTAACATTATGCGTGGTTATTTCGTAATAAGAAGATCTTCCTGCTGGCTCAGTTCAGACGCAAGGAGGAATTAACCGTGCGACAAACGTTTCGAGGAAGTATTTATTTACCAGTGGCTCTGAGGAAGTGAAGAACACTTATTCAGTAGAATTAGCTCTAATAAAATTTGTGAATATGACCATCCGTACACGAAATATGCCTATTTTCGAATTACGAGCACCTACAAATACAGTGACAGTCATTTGCCGAAAGTAACAGAAACAACTTCAAATAACATATTAAAGTTACTTCATCATAATTAGAAGACCCATGAAAATGTTGAAAAATAGCATTGAACTAATATGTATAGGTCATTAAAAATTTCTGAAAATTACTTCTCGAGGATTTTAACTTCAGCATACCCTCATTGCGTCTTGTAATGTTCTACTTGCACTATTTGATTACAAAAATTAATTGATCAATATTCCGTGATAATGGAGCTATTTAAAAGAAGAAGGAAAAAAAACTGGAAGTGCACGTGTGCACGTTATTGAAAATTGACATGCCTCCATCTACTGATGTAAATATTTTATGACCTTCCGTGCCTTTGACCATTTAACCTGCTGACTATTGTGTCAGCCTTTGTTGAGGTAATGTGGAACTCTATTGTGAAGTCAACACAAGACGAACACTACACTCATTCAAAAGCAACCATATGCGCAGAAGAACTCGAATCAGTGACCTTTATTATTATTAATAAATTTCTCTCGGGCTTCCAGCCGTGTTAAGATGTTACATTTGTGGGACGTTTCGAAGGCGTCCAACTCTGCCTTCATTCTCAACCAAATATCATTCATTAAGGCAGAGTTGGACGCCTTCGAAACGTCCCAAAAATGTAACATCTTAACACGGCTGGAAGTCCGAGAGAAATTTATTAATATACAACGCCGTGAAAGATTACGATCTTACTTTATTATTATTACTCCGCGATTCACTAAAAGTGTGTGGTGAAGGGTGTATTGCTCCTATCCGAAAGGGTAATGGTTTGGAAGGGATATACGGGATATGGCAGGAGGCCTTTACAATGCGATGACAGTGTTCTAGCCCCTACACTGCTAGCGCCAGCTTAAGTATCTTGGTCGGGACTCTTGCGAAGGAATTTGTGAATGTGTCTGCGGTCGTGGTTTGCCAACACGGAAGACAATTCCGTAGGCCCACAGAACAAGGAAATTATCAGACATTTCAGGCATGAGATTTTCCTCATCCTCGTTCGACTAACTTGCTTATATTGCTACCTGAGGCTCACACAGTTAACAGACGAAAGAATTATACAGGTTAAGAACCGTATATCCTCGAGGAACTTTCTGAACTTTTTAAAATTTGTTTCCAGCTTGACATCTCGACTTTGAGGTCATGGGAGACGGGAATATGGACTTTTTGGTGAACTATACCGACCTTCGCTTACAGTGATTTGGAAAAACTGCAGAAAATCCAAATCTGGATGGCCAGAAGCGGATTTGAACCCGCATCCTCTCGAATGCCAGGCCAGAACATTATCGCTCGTCCACTACGCTCAGATTTTTTAATTGACCGTAACATATAGATATATAGGAACAATAATTATAGACTGACTCGGCCATGAATCTTTTTCTAATATATCTATTTTTGCAGCCTAGTAGTAGACGAAAAAATATTAGATCAACTAAAGATGCCAGATCTTAATCACTTCGTTTATCACGAACTCGGAAACAACCATAATACACCCTTTTATAACCACATATGTAACATTTCAATTAGTTTTTCGAAGATAACATCATTTTACTTTTACATATCCAGCGTATTCCAGTTTGAAAAGTAATCATCCTTTTCCTTCAGAATGCAGGCATAAGAATTTTTTTAAAAAAGCTCCACTGCATATAGATATAGCAAACGTCATTAACTGTAAGACTGACAGCAGTCTTTTTCCAAGACCATTCTTGCTTGTATAAAATATTCATAATATTCATAATTCATAATTCTAGTTACAAAACCATTTGAATATAGCTCTTCATGCAAAGTAATTATTACCCTCCTTCTCATATCACTCAAATTTCTAGATGTGGCTGGTGTAGCGATTGGCACTGAAGCATACTAATGTTTGAATATAACTCGCACATTCGATGAGGAAGTCTTCTGGCAGGAAACGATGCATATTTCCTTGTATTGTGACTTCGGAATCATCTGCCATCGAGATAAAACTACATTTTCCTTCATTAGAGCCTAGACAAAGCAGTATCAAAATAAAATTTTGTAATTGTAAAAGTTTGACAAGAATACTGCTGGATTAGATTCGTTTACAAAATGATAACTGCAAAGAATTATCTCGTATCGATGTGTGAATAACTTTTAAATACTAGGCGCTGTGACGCGCTGCAGAAAAATTAAACAAGAATCATTTACTACCCCTAATCCTGCCTAAGAAAAGATAATATTTTAAAAAATATCCGAAATAAGTTTTCAGATATTGCTGTGATAATATATGCGTCAAATACCTGTCAATACAGAAATATATATATATATAACTTGTGTATATTTGAAATTTCTATTTTACAGTATTTTGGAATTAAAATTTCACGTCTGAAAACTGCACATCAGTTCTTCTTTTATATACATTAAACATTTTTAATAATTAGGGCTAAACGCCTCGTTACTGTCGAGGTAAATAAATATAGGAGAGAACTGTGAACAAAGAACATGAAACAAGTTGATCAATGCCTTCCAGAGGAATCATCCTGGCATTAATCTGCAAAGGTTTTGAGAAAACATGGAAAAAACGAAATTTGATAGCCGACAGGAATTTGAACCGGCGCAATAATTCTTCTCACTTCGGGAGCCACCATGGCATTTTCTACAAGCAAGAATGGTCTTGGAAAAAGACTGCTGTCAGTCTTACAGTTAATGACGTTGGCTAATTCCATATGCAGTGGAGCTTTTTTAAAATTCTTATGCCTGCATTCTGAAGGAAAAGGATGATTGCTTTTCAAACTGGAATACGCTGGATATGTAAAAGTAAAATGATGTTATCTTCGAAAAACTAATTGAAACGTTACATATGTGGTTATAAAAGGGTGTATTATGGTTGTTTCCGGGTTCGTGATAAACGAAGTGATTAAGATCTGGCATCTTTAGTTGATCTAATATTTTTTCGTCTACTACTAGGCTGCAAAAATAGATATATTAAAATGATTCATGGCCGAGTCAGTCTATAATTATTGTTCCTATATATCTATATGTTACGGTCAATTAAAAAATCTGAGCGTAGTGGACGAGCGATAATGTTCTGGCCTGGCATTCGAGAGGATGCGGGTTCAAATCCGCTTCTGGCCATCCAGATTTGGATTTTCTGCAGTTTTTCCAAATCACTGTAAGCGAACGTCGGTATAGTTCACCAAAAAGTCCATATTCCCGTCTCCCATGACCTCAAAGTCGAGATGTCAAGCTGGAAACAAATTTAAAAAAGTTCAGAAAGTTCCTCGAGGATATACGGTTCTAAACCTGTATAATTCTTTCGTCTGTTATCTGTGTGAGCCTCAGGTAGCAATATAAGCAAGTTAGTTGAACGAGGATGAGGAAAATCTCATGCCTGAAATGTCTGATAATTTCCTTGTTCTGTGGGCCTACGGAATTGTCTTCCGTGTTGGCAAACCACGACCGCAGACACATTCACAAATTCCTTCGCAAGAGTCCCGACCAAGATACTTAAGCTGGCGCTAGCAGTGTAGGGGCTAGAACACTGTCATCGCATTGTAAAGGCCTCCTGCCATATCCCGTATATCCCTTCCAAACCATTACCCTTTCGGATAGGAGCAATACACCCTCCACCACACACTTTTAGTGAATCGCGGAGTAATAATAATAAAGTAAGATCGTAATCTTTCACGGCGTTGTATATTAATAAATTTCTCTCGGGCTTCCAGCCGTGTTAAGATGTTACATTTTTGGGACGTTTCGAAGGCGTCCAACTCTGCCTTAATGATTGATATTTGGTTGAGAATGAAGGCAGAGTTGGACGCCTTCGAAACGTCCCACAAATGTAACATCTTAACACGGCTGGAAGCCCGAGAGAAATTTATTAATAATAATAAAGGTCACTGATTCGAGTTCTTCTGCGCATATGGTTGCTTTTGAATGAGTGTAGTGTTCGTCTTGTGTTGACTTCACAATAGAGTTCCACATTACCTCAACAAAGGCTGACACAATAGTCAGCAGGTTAAATGGTCAAAGGCACGGAAGGTCATAAAATATTTACATCAGTAGATGGAGGCATGTCAATTTTCAATAACGTGCACACGTGCACTTCCAGTTTTTTTTTTTCCTTCTTCTTTTAAATAGCTCCATTATCACGGAATATTGATCAATTAATTTTGTAATCAAATAGTGCAAGTAGAACATTACAAGACGCAATGAGGGTATGCTGAAGTTAAAATCCTCGAGAAGTAATTTTCAGAAATTTTTAATGACCTATACATATTAGTTCAATGTTATTTTTCAACATTTTCATCGGTCTTCTAATTATGATGAAGTAACTTTAATATGTTATTTGAAGTTGTTTCTGTTACTTTCGGCAAATGACTGTCACTGTATTTGTAGGTGCTCGTAATTCGAAAATGGGCATATTTCGTGTACGGATGGTCATATTCACAAATTTTATTAGAGCTAATTCTACTGAACAAGTGTTCTTCACTTCCTCAGAGCCACTGGTAAATAAACACTTCCTCGAAACGTTTGTCGGACGGTTACTTCCTCCTTGCGTCTGAACTGAGCCAGCAGGAAGATCTTCTTCTTACGAAATAACCACGCATAATGTTAAAGAGATTAAATCCTATACACTCAACTGAAATTAAATACCCCTCCCGTGTGCACTAAACAGATTCACTATAGTACGCCTACTTTCCAAATTTTTTATCCTAATACGTGTTTAGAACTCAGCCATGTTACTAGTTGGCACCAAATAAGGAATATTTTTTTGTGAGATGAGGTGGACCTGTGAGATATTTTTGAAGGCAGCCAATTGCCTTTTGGTTCAATAAAATTGTCTTTAAATTTTTAATGGCATTCCTCCCGATAGCCATTCATCCAGCTAAACCGTTTTGTGTGTTTATCCTGTGTACTGATGTATTTCCAAATGCTTTTTGCTCATACAATTGAAAGACGATACAAGACATACCACAATACCTACTTTAACACCCATGCCTCTGGCCGGAATCGCACCAGTGACCGAGAGTCCCTGTAACGCCCAAGCCATCCCATCCGGAAGGACAGGGGTTGAAATCTTCGTGTATCCATCCGTATTTCGGTATTGCATGATTAATCGAAATCACTCCGTGAGTGTTGGGATGATTCTCTGGTATGGCCAAGGCTGAATTCCTTCCCGAAACATGCCCCAAGTCCTTTTCTCTCTATAATGATTTCCACGTCGACCAGCCCTAAAACAACACCGAACTAGAGACTCTCCACATGTGGAAATAGCACTCTAGTCCCTTCGCTACCATGTTCGGCCGTTGAATAAGATAAATCCAACAAGGAAAAGGTCTAAAACACACCACAGAGATGTAATTATTTTTATTTGAGCAATTATGTTTTGCTTCTAGCTTTACATCTAATCGAGGTCATTAGAGGCAGGAAAGGACTGGGGACAAGTAATGGGGAGGAATTCGTCCATGGCCTTTTGAAGGAACAATCCCGGCATTCGCCTGGAGTGATTTGGGGAAACCATCTAAAACGTTTACCTGGATGGCTAGATGGGTATTCGAACCCACGACCTCCCGAAAGCCGGATACCACATACCCACCACGTAATTTTTTTTTTTTTTGTCTTCGTCATATCTTCGGCGGCAATGTGATATGAATCCTGATAGTATTGGAAACTAGGATCGGGTAAGAATTTCAGCCACCGCTTTTTGAAGGAACTTTTCTGGAGTTCAGCTGGAGAGATTTACGAAAATCATGGAATACTGAAACTGGATCCCCGACGGGGTTTGAATTCGCGTCCTCCCGAATGCCAGGCAACAGTGTTACCTATAACCCATCGGGCTTGGACGGCAGGAAATAAAGCTTGACAGAAAATTTTATAGAAGTATCAGTGTTAGTTAGAAACAAAGAGAGAGATGATAGTTTTACTACTTCCATCTTCCAGATTTAAAATGTGGAACCGCTAATTCACATTGCAGACGGATTTTTTTATTTATTTACTGTTCTTAATGATTATTATTACTACTAAAACTGTTGCTACTGCGTTCAAGTTTAGCTTACCTTCTAAATATGGTATGATGAAAACAAAATTAAGGTGTTAATATTCCGCACCATTTAATTTTCTGGGAATAGTTTATTTATATTTCGTGACTTAGTTTACCATTAGAGTTCTTTCGTGAATGCTCTTTCTACTTACCCTTAACCTTTATGTGTATTTGTCACACGCACAGTTCTATAACGCTGCAGCGTTAGAAAGTGTAACTAAGTCCATTCAAACTCTCTTATTGGTTTTCCGTGCGTAATTTAGCGATTCTTTTCTGTATTCGCCATATAATTGCGTTTGCTAGCGAATTGTTAACTGTTTATTCGAGGGAAAAAAAAAAAATACGCAACGGTTATCAAAATTACGAAAAAAGTGTTACCATCTCTCTATAATTAATCAATTTGGTTATTTAAATAATTATTATGACTAAAATGGTGATATTCGTGATTATTTTTACTGCAGAACTCCGAACTTTCCCTCTGAGCGTCTGCGAGTTTCTTGCTGCGCGGGCTCATTTTTTTAGTCTTGGGTAAAGTGCTGGGTATGAGAGGTCTATTTTATCATGAATTTAGTGTACCACCTACCAGTTATGCTGTCCCATGCGGTATTCGTGTCTAGAACGAAGCATAATCGAAAGGCGAGGGGTCTCTCGAATTCTGTCCCCGACTGTACATTTGAAGGTACCACCAACGCTATTCATCTGAAATTATTAAGGGAAATGATGGAAAACCGAAATCTGGATGGCCGGATAGGGAATCAAAATCGCATCCTCCAGTATGCTCACCCACCAGACTAGATTATTCCCTGCTCTGTACCAATTACTGTGTGGTAGAAAATGTTAGTTCCTTGCAGTATGGTATCTCGCACTGACAGATGGGTAAACACTGTGATGAAGTGTGATCACGGAGTTCGTAAAGAACAGCTTGACACACTGATTATAGCAAATCTCAGCAATTAGCTTGTCCTTCAGAGGCTACTAATAGCTCTAGTCAGCAATGTTAAAAGTCTGCTCGTATTTACTATGGAAAATTCTAAGAGGTGTGATTGTTTTTTGGTGTTATAACGGCTCAAAGGACAATACCGATATATTCATGAGACAACAGGTTTAACTGTACAGTGATGCTGTAACGATTGTAAATGATATGTAAATAGCAGCTGTGATTGCCTAACGATGACTGTACGAGAATGGGTTCCGAGAGAAGTCATCCCATGCGAGTACGACATTATATAATACTGTCAAGGACAGAAATCCAACTACTCGTTATAAAACAGGTTCTTGTAAGTTTCTGAGAAATACAATGTCAGCATCTAAACCATAAACATTATGGAGGATATCGATTCCTGCTATATGACTGGAAAAGGACAGTATTGGTCATTGCCCGAATAACCTTTTTTTTTTTTTTTTTGTAAATGAATCCGTCAAAAACAACTGGTTTGGTGAATTTTGTTTTTTTATTTGATTCCCCAGACGCGTTTCGCCCTTGTAGTGTAGGGCATCTTCAGTAGCTGTAAAGTGTTTTTACATGTGTTGTTACAATAATTATCTACAATACACCTCTTAATAAATATGTATATACATATGTACTCACAGATATAGTGGTATTCCTTTACATGTCGGTCTGGAACAGCACTTCACACGCTTTCACATCACTGTTCATTGCAGTTTTCTTTTGACTATTGTTTCACTAGTTGTTTTTCATGCTGCACTTGTTCTTATTGTGAATATTTTCTGTTGATTTCACATGTGTGTTACACACGGTTTGTTTTGATTTTACCAGATACTTACAGTAGTGCCAACTCATGGAGGAAGGAAATATATGGAGGAGAAGTGACGTTAAATTGGTGAAGCAGGCTCGCGCATGCGCAGTGGCGGCAGCGGCGATATTGCGCTTCCAAACAATTGCGATGTTCCCAGTATATCACGAAAACTAAGCAAGATATCGAAAAAATTTATTCTTCATTTTTTATTTGTCATATCGAGTTACATAATAATCCATCACCAGATTGCGGCGTCACGTTTATCCTAGAGTCCCCTTGAGGTTTTTGTACATATTCCCCGTGTCTGTATGGAAGCGGCCATGCCCCCTCCACTCCAGTCATGCCCCCCCACTCCTCCTCCGCCCTGCTTCACTTCAATGCGTGGTGAAGGTTTCTTGCGTCGTCTCCATATATTTCCTTCCTCCATGTGCCAACTTAGTTTCCGTTGTTATTGTTTCTGTGTTGTACCTTCTATTAAATTATCTCTCTGTTTTAGTGGTGAGGTACTGTTTGTGATTATTGTGTTAGTGAATGTATTCGTTTTCTTGTTTTGAGACTTTTTTGTGTTTTTAGTGTGTTGTATAGTTTTTTGTTGGTTAAATTCGTGAATTTATTTATTATTGTTTTTCCTATTGCTATCGATTTGTGTATATGGTAGCTTTCCTGAAATGTTAGTAGATGATTTTTGTGGTTGTTGATTTGTAATATTTTCATTTCTGTATTTATATTGGTAGGAGGGTGATTATAGTCTAATAAATGTTCAGCAAGGTGTGTAAAGATCAAACTGCAATAGCCTACATTCGTTCACTAATTCCCCACATAGTATTTCAGCTAGTTTACCTGTAATTTTCACATACATTTAAATTATGCTTGATCTTTGCCATAAAACAGTTTATTTACCAGAAGTTGCTAAAACGCTTCCGTGGTTTATATTGTATGGAAACAATAGGATCATTTTAGAGGTCAGCATTTCCGAGTTGGATCAACCACAGTGGCGAATAATGTTGACAGTTGAAAGTCTATCACGGGGATTCGAACCCTATATTACAGAATGTGAGGCCAGAGAGTTACCATCACCATTCCTACCTCTGCTCTAACAATCCCGCAGTAAACCTCCTGAAAAACTGCATTTTCTTTAAAGGTTGACGTTTGGATAGAAGCGATTAAGAAAGATAAATAAATATTTAGAAAATTGCGGCCTTTCTCTCTGAAGATACATCCTCTGTTTAAAAAAGCCACCACATATCATTATTACAGATTTTTTATCGATCAAACCATCGAATTCAGCTCAGAAAAGTGCTGAGTCTTTCGCATTCTTAGAAATTGCTCATTTCATTCATATGACTGTTAGCTTGGCATAGTATTGTCGTTTAATAAACAACCTGGCCCAAAAGATTTTCGAGCAGGCAAGTTTGTGATCAGAAGTCGGTGGGCAGAAAAGAAATGAAGTTTCTTGTGAATTCAGCTGATAGTTCCTCTATAAACTGTAGTCACCTTATCTCCGGTACACATTGTACAGATAAGAAGCTTCTCTTCTGGGTCCCGTGCATTAGTGCGGCATCTGGGAAAGCGGATAACTTAACTTTTCTTGATCTTCTGGATCCTAGAGAAATAACGTGTGTGAACCCACAAATTTCTTGTAACTGAACTCCTTGACCACATATAGCAGCTAATAAAGATAAAAATACATTGGATGCAAGCGAAAAGGTGACAGATAAAACAAAATCACAGGAACAATCTTGGTCGGTAACTCCAAAAGGCTATAAATATCAAACGAGACAGGAAATGAACTGGAGTGTTTTAACTTTTCCATGCTGCCATATTTTACATTTAACGTGCAGATGACGGCGAGAGAAAGTAAATTTACGTGGCCTTATTGACTAAGTGACCGAATCGGTTCGTCACTGTCGCTTAATCTAACCCGTATTCTCGCCAAAGAGGAGATCAATTGTTTTACGTGGTGTCGGAATTTCGGAACGTTATTGCTTTGGTACACATGAAGGTCAATTTAAGGGCCCATAAATATTATTGTAGAGATTTGAATTCGAAAAGTCAAGAACTGTGACTACAGATTCGCCAGTTTGTTCTAAGCTTTCAGTAAATTGGAAGTCACAATGACGGAAGGAGGAGTAGTAGCAAAGTAGGCAAAACACTGTTAGTATACAAATTTGAGTATTAATGGAATGCATATAACAATGAGAGACGTTTAATCATTCAACCCCGTTAGCACAGAAGCTAGCCCGCTGACGTTAAGTTGTAGGGTCGCAGGTTCAAGTCTGGTCGAGGTAGCACGAGCCTTTTCAATTAAGTGTTGTGTTCGTATTGTACTTTGTCAAAGGCATATATTATAAAAAATTCGTGTACATAGATTGAAACACCTACGCATTACTCCACCTGACTCTGCGACCATAGTAGCCGTAAAGAAATAATTGATGAGGACATTGTTGGTGGACACAGCCGTAAGGCTTGTACGTAAATATATCTTTACTGCCACTACACGATTAGTAAAATATGAGCCAAAGTATACGATCTTTTCTTCTGGATCTATCGGGTGTCTTTGGATTCAGCACGCGTTTCTTCAACGCATACTTCTACGATAACGTAATGGAAAATTGTTTAGAGAAGTTAGTATTTCACACCTTTCAACATTGACACACTAAATTATTGCGCAAAAAAAAGTTATTTTTAAGAGAATTATAAAGGCATGCCAGGAGTAATTTTTTATTTTGAACCAAGACAAATTATGTATGCTATGGAAAAATTCCTTAATCTTGTGATTATCGTTAAACGTCGTCCAGTTTTTAATTTGCAAATTTTTATCATACTTCACGGATCTCCATTTTAGTTCCAATCTGAGCACGTCAGACGTATATTTACAAAGAAAGATATCAAAGATCACTCAGCAACGCTATCTCCTACACTACGGAGGGAGCCATTCAACGATCACATTTCGATGGACCAGGAGAATGAGATGGGGTGAAGTCTCATATCTCTTCAACCTTTCTTATCATCTTCTGTTACTACGAAAGGAATAATAAGTTGAAAAGTTAATTCAATTTTATTTTGAAAATAACATCAAACTGCAGCTAAAATATCTACTCATTAGTTTTAACTTTTTTTACACACTTAATCACCTTAAAGTAAGTACCACACTTTCTTTTTCTCGATAGTATTAGATCTTTTCAAAGCTTTCACGCTTTATTATATTAAACATTCTGCGTTGCAATTAATACGAATTCCCGCAAAAAAATATACCACACTTAATTAAAATCTCAATGTCGATCTAGCAAAGTGTGGCCAACGAGTTGGTGGTTTCAGCACCGTGGCCTGTGATTGAGCTCTGTTTATTTATCTTCCAAGGTTAGCACCGACTAATGCCAGATATAAGTCAAGATGACATTTAGTATACGAAAGTACCTGTAGGCATTCCGTAGATAAGATAGTTGGGTCTCGTGTGGGATTCTAAACTGAGAGATGGTGATAAAAGAATTGCTCCTAATTCTTCCAAGAACTCCAACCGTGGCTGAGATTACCAGGCAGCAATAATCTTGCCTGATGATCGAGATGGAATTAGCAGGCACAAGCCTTGATGTGGAAAAAAATAATTAAACGTTCATTGACGAGGAGGGAAGAAGAAATAGACTAAGAATTTGTACCAAATTGTGTACTGTGTTGCATACACAAACATCTGGGGTACATGAAAGGAGCCTCCTCGAAGATTGCAATGTTAAGCGACCAAGCGAAGAATAGCAATCAGGCGTACCCTGGGCAACGTCAGAGAATGAATCGAAATGTCCTGACGGCTAATCCTTTCACACCAGAAACATTACTACCCAAGCCCTTTTCAGGGCCACAATTAACAATCATCTCTGTTAACATAGAAGGCATGTCACCAGCCAAGGAAGAACTGCTACAAGACCTATGCAGTCAATATCAGTGCCATATACTGTGCGTACAGGAAACACACAGAGGTTATGAAATGCGTAGACCAAAAATAAAAGGAATGCATCTCGCTACAGAAAGACCTCATAATCAATACGGAAGTGCAATCTTTGTACGTCCAGATGTACAAGTAATGTCCACTGCATTCACGGAACAAAATGACATTGAAATTCTCACTCTAGAAATGACGAACTGTACCATTTCGTCTTTTTATAAACCACCTGGTGCTGTATTCACTGTCAACAAACCACATAATTTCCATAATAAAGACATACAGATCGTGATTGGTGATTTCAACAGTCATAGCAATGTTTGGGGCTATGACCATGAAGATGAGAATGGGACTGCTGTACAAGAATGGGCTGAAATAAATCACCTCTCTCTAATCCATGATGCAAAACTACCTGCATCATTCAACAGTGGTCGGTGGAGGCGTGGTTTCAACCCTGACCTCATATTCAGTAGTAGCAGTATTAGCCACCAGTGCATTAAATCTGTCTGTTCCCCAATACCCAACTCACAGCATAGACCAATAATGTGTCAAATATATGCCGCAGTTAGACCACAGGAAGTACCTTTCCGTAGAAGATACAACTTCAAAAAGGCAAATTGGTCTGAATTCTCAGAACTATTGGATTCCGAAGTTCTTTCAATAGAACCAACACCAGAATGCTATGACATCTTCACCACGGCTGTAAAGAGATGTTCCAGAATGTCTATCCCTCGTGGTTGTCGGACATCTTACATCCCCGGTCTCACATCAGAACAAGCTGCTCTACTTAAAGAATACAACAATTTATTTACAGAAGATCCTTTTGGTGAAGCAACAGTGGAAGCAGGAAACAAACTCATTTCCGTTATTAAAGAGACAAAGCGGAATCAGTGGATTAAAACTGTTGAAGACTTAGATTTCGCAAGAGACAGCCATAAAGCATGGAGACTACTGAAGCATCTAAACAATGATCCAACTAAGACCAAAACTCATTATAATGTTACCGCCAACCAAATAGCACACCAACTGCTATTAAATGGCAAAGCTAATCACAAGTCCAAAATCCCCATACTGCGGAAAGAAGGCCAAGAGGAGAATAATGACCTCACAATACCATTCAGCATGGAAGTATTGGATGAGGCTATAAGAAATTGCAAAAATGGAAAATCAGCAGGCCTGGATGACATTAGGACAGAACAAATTAAGCACTTTGATCTAACAACAAAGAAGTGGATGCTTCAGCTCTTTAACAACTGTATGAGTAAATGTCAAATTCCAAAGATATGGCGGAAGAGCCGAGTGATCGCCTTGCTTAAACCTGGCAAAGAAGGAAACAGTCCAAAGAATTTTAGACCTGTTGCACTTTTATGTCACCTCTACAAACTGCTTGAAAGAATGATCTTAAACCGGCTGTTGCCTGTAGTTGATCCTTTGCTTATTCCTGAACAAGCTGGATTCCGCCCGGGTAAAAATTGCACAGGACAACTACTAAACCTCACGCAGTTTATAGAAGATGGATCTGAAGCTCGTAAGGTAACAGGGGTGGTATTTGTTGATTTGTCAGCAGCGTATGACACCGTCAACCATCAGCTACTACTAGTCAAGTTCTACAATCTGACCAGGAATTTTATTCTTAGTAAGTTCATTGCTACTCTTCTGCAGAACCGCAGATTCTTTGTTGACTTCCAAGGTCAGCGTAGCCGTTGGAGGCCACAGAAGAATGGTCTACCCCAAGGAAGTGTGCTAGCCCCATTATTGTTTAACATATATACCAATGATCAGCCTATACCACGCAAATGCAGGAGTTTCGTGTATGCTGATGATCTTGCTCTGGTCTCACAGAGCAAAGACTTTGAATCAGTGGAGAGCACCCTTACCAACGCTCTGGAAGATTTGTCAAGGTATTATAGCACGAACCAGCTTAAACCAAATCCTACGAAGACACAAGTATGTGCTTTTCATCTAAGGAATAAAGAAGCAAATCGTAGGTTAAAGGTAACATGGTCGGGGGTCGAACTAGAACACTGTGATACTCCAAAATATCTAGGAGTGACCCTTGACAGATCACTTACATTCAGGAAACATTGCATGAACTCCAAGCTGAAAGTTTCCAGTAGGAACAATCTCATAAGAAAACTGGCTGGATCGCAGTGGGGCAGCCAACCTGAAACAATTAGAACTTCTGCCTTAGCACTATGTTATTCGGCTGCAGAGTACGCCTGTCCCGTATGGCACAGTTCAACCCATGCCAAACAAGTAGACATTGCACTTAATGACACGTGCAGAATCATAACAGGCTGCTAAAAATCAACTCCAGTCGAATGGCTCCACCGTCTCGCAGGAATAGCACCACCTTCTGTTCGAAGGGAAATAGCAGTGAACAAGGAAAGGAGGAAAGTGAACCATGAAAAATCTCATCCACTATATGGGTATATCCCTTACAGGCAAAGACTTAAGTCCAGGAAAAGTTTCCTAAGAATATCTCAGGACCTTACAACAACAACTGAAGAAGCCAGGTTACAACTATGGGAAGCTAAGGCTCCCCTTCCGCATGGCTGGGTTATGACAAGGGATGGTTGACATGGAAATCTTTGAATAGGCTGAGATCAGGAGTGGGCAGATCCAAAGTGAATTTAGCAAGATGGGGCTATACTGAGATCAGTGATATCAAGTGCGACTGCGGTGAGGACCAGACTGTCCAGCACATGCTCCAGTGTCGACTGTGTCCAGCATCCTGCTCGGCAGCTGAACTGTATGATGCCTCAGAAAATGCACTGGAAGTGGCCAAGTTCTGGTCGATTATAATTTGATGACTGTAATTGTGTAACTGTATGTTTCTGATACGAAATAATAATAATAAACAAACTATCTGTGGTGAGTACGGAGTAAGGTCATAGGGTGCTGCTCATGGTGATTGAGTCACTGGATGAGAATGTTAAATTAGGCTGCTTTTGGAGAGAAGAGAGTCACATACTGTTATACTTTCATCTTATTGTCAAATACTAACAGTAGTCTTAACACACTCGTATCACGGCCATCTGCACCTCCTAATAACATCAACCATGGTGGAAAAGGCACCGAGCCCGATGGATGAGTGATAATACTCGGACCTGATATGCGGGTGGACGCAGGTTAAAATCCCCAACCGGCCTTCCATACTTCAGTTTTCGATGATTTCCTGAAATCACTCAAGGCGAAAGCCGGGATTTTAATTTCAAAACGTCTTGGTCAAATTCTTTCCCTTTCTTTGCCTCCAGTCCTCTTCAGCCTATAATGACCTCGCAGTTGGTGAGGTGATAAATTCGAAGAAAGAAAAATAGGAAAAGGCATCAGGGAAACCTCCGAAGGCACCATTTCATCAGAAATATATCCACAAATATTGCAAGCTGTGCTAACTGGTATTTAGAGAAAAAATTTGCACAAAAATCATGTGAAACAGATAATTATTTGCAGCAGAAAGTTATGTTTTAGTCTATTGATAAGTCTTTCTTTTTAATTTAATTTTTATTGAATTTTGGGAATGATTTGTCTGAGTGATTCTTTACATAGTTTATTTTTTGCGAAAATATTTGAAAACAATTTGGGCAAACCGAAGATAGCGAATAAAATATTTTTACAAGTTTGTTCTGACAGGTATGACTTAACTTAAATAAGCTGGTTTTTCTACATTTTGTAATCAGCAATGTCTGATATAACAGATACAATATTGGGATTCGTAACACGAGAACAGTTGTAAATAAAGTAAACATTAATTCTTCATTTATTCATGATGTATGCTAAGGAATAATAAAAACGTCACACATGTTTCTGCGCTACTTGTAAATAAATCACGGAGTGTATTAATTTATCAATTTGTGGAAGTCTATTTATCGTGCTAACGTTTCACAGTTTTCATAAAAACGTTAGGTGTGAAAATTCAGGGAAAAACTCAGTAATTCCGCTGTTCTAAGTACTATCAACAACCAATCTGTGAGCAATTCCATAAACGCTTTTAACATGGTTGCACTTCAAACGGTTCCTATCAAATTTTTATCATCTACTAATTATTATAGATTGACAAATGGTTCAAGTGCTTCTGGATGTTGGGAGAAGATTTTTTGAGGATAGCGATAACATATGCCAGATATCCCAATCTTTGTTACATGTCAGCACTTATTTCGGGTAATAGCACGTTGAGTATGAGGTCGAGGATATTAGAAACTTTCTACATTGTTTTTAATTCCTATATCCCTAGATTTCAGTGACACTAACAAACCAACAAAAATAGCCTTCGTTGTACTACTGTATTAAGACTGAGATTGACATTGACTGTTTCATTTTAACCGTAGGTCTTCATCACCTGTACTTCCATGTATACACGATTCCGTTTATTATTATTGTAATACATCTTACACCTAAAGCCTTAAAATTAACGGTTCAAGTACAAAATAATTCTTATTAAAGACAATTTGCTGAGATGATGTAAGACAAAAGTGATTATAAACAGAGTACGGTATTCAAATCGAGATTGTACCTAGAATGAACTACACACCTTCGTCACAAAGTAATTGCCGTCATAACAAATATATGCAGGAAGGAAACCAGAAAGATCTTTGCTAATATATTGAAAAAGATGTGTGATCAAACATTAGATAATCGTACGTAATTTCTTTTGCCATGTCTTTTATTGAATTTCTGCATATATAAATCTATAAGCGGATTGTGTCTGTCTGTTCCGTTTTTTATCACACCATGAAAAACTACTCAACCAGTTTGTATGGGGTCTTCATAGTTTGAAAGATTATGGTCCAGCTTATAATTTGAGTTATTTCTCATTACTCTATGAGCAGAAGGGCGGAGCAAGAAGTAATAATCTGTTCCTAACCAGAACAGGCCACACTGTAAGTGAGATCATAACTTCTTTCCTAAGCTCAAAATATGTCCACCAAAAATCACACTACATCACAAACCCAGCTCTCTTTTGATTTTATCAGTATTGTTTTGGATTAGGCATCTTTAACTATTTATTCATTCACTGTTGTAGAATACATGGAAAACTTAAATTAAACCATTACATCAAAGATTAACAAAACAAAAAATTATGATATATACTTTACGATATAGGTTACAACGATAGTACATCACGAATCTCAGACAAAATGCTAAACCAAGTTTCTGCTTAGTATAGATAGTAAAACTACATCCCATTTATGTAAAATATTTTATGTTTTCATTAAAATGGGGTAAAAAACTCTAGTCAGACCACTGCTGGAATATGGTGGTGTAGTATTGGACCCATATTTTGGGTATCAAGTACAGGAGTTGGAGGGGGTAAAGAGAAGGGCTGCTAGATTTGTTTTTGGAAATTACCGAAAACCACAATCGATAACTAATGTGATAAATGAGCTGGAGTGGGATTCATTGTAGGATAGAAGGAGGGTGAAGAGAGTTATGGGAATGTACAATGCCTATATTGGTGATGAAGCGTGGAAAGATATTAATGGGAAAATTAAGAAAGGTGCTTCGAACGGTAAAGTTGACCATGACCACAAGCTGGCACTTGATTTCAGGCATAAGGATGTGGGAAAATTTTCTTTAATGGGAAAGGGTGTGAGGGATTGGAATAAGTTGCCAGGAGAGGTGATGAATAATTTACCAAAAACACTGAATGAATTTAAAGTAAAAATTGGTTGACGGCTAAAGTGGGGTGTAGGGAGATTGCCACCGGGGTATACGCTCCATCGCAATCTATCAATTATTACATTACATTATTATAATGCCTAATTTTCACCTTCTTATTTAAGTTCTTATTTTTATATATTTCATTATCACAAATTTTTAGAAAACGAAAATCCAAATTTCATTATAGCTGGAGGAAAAGCGGAAATAAAAAAGAATTTAAAAGAAACCAAACTTTTTACATTAAATTTAGTTTTCTCTTTCTATGTGATAGTAACTGAAACACGAAAATAATAATAAAAAAAGTAAACGCATTACTCCACACACCAACGTCTGTACGGGCATTTGCTTTTATGTAATAATTCTGATCTCAATACCCTTCATCTTTATTGTAATTATCTTTCACCAACAAGTCCTTTATAGGCGAGTAAATCTTTGAGTTAGTTACTTTTCAGTTTAGCTCAGATTGAATGATTATTTTCAGTTATATATGGCACATAATAAATGTGAAATTTGTATTAACTTAGGACTAGCTCGATAGACCATTCAGGAGATTGTGCTGCAGATATATTTGGAACAGGTGGCAGCAAATATTAACGTCCTTGGTTAACAAACTTCTGACAACAGTCGCAATGATTCAGGTCCTCGTAACCCGTTATCTACTGACGTCATATGCAGTGTTACCTCTGGATTGCGCTCTCCTGTGGATCCCCGGTCGCCTGTGTGGCCGACTGACCCGCTGTGCAATGGCATGAGTCACTAATTGACGCCTGCAAATACAGTACGTTGTGATGTACGATAAAATGATGTGAAGATCCTTTTACCAGAAACTGTTACTAAGTTCATTTTCTAATTTTAGTGTTTATGTAACTATCTTCAATTTGTCCACAGCTACACATGGTGAACTGCTGTTAGTAGATTGAAGTTGCTTGGTTATTACTTAGCTATATGTAACGATGTACACTAAAAGAGAGGCTGAAGTAACTATCTGAATAACCTTACCTGAATCGGGGAAATCTCTGTCATAAATAAAATCTTGGTGACTCCGTAACCTTGCTGTTTCAAACTAGAAATGGCAGTCTCAAGGAGAAAATGTATATGACCTCACTGCATTTGATTTCCAATTACAATTTTAAAATAAATCTTTTCTATGTAAAATACTCGTACAACAAAAAACCAAGTTAAAAATTCACTGTTCTATATTTCATAAGTGAATCATTACTTTTCACAGCAATTTATGAGAATCTGTTGGGTTTTTGGAGGGCAGGAAATCGTATTTTTCGTGGCTTTACGCTTCGTCGACGTCAAGGACATTAGAGGAGGGAAAGGAATGAGGGCTAGTAACGGTCAGGAATTCGCTCATGGCCTTTTGAAGAATTTTGTTTTGTTTTGGGTTTTACCCCTTCTGACGTCGAGGTCATTAGAAGTAGGAAAGGACGTGGGGCAAGGAACAGAAAGGAATTCGGACATGGCCTTTTGAAGGAACCATCCTTGCATTTACCTGGAATTTCAGGAAACCATGGAAAATCAAAATCTGGCTGGACGGACGGGAATTCTTCTAAGTTCTACCGCACCTCGAAACTCAAACTTTTTCGAACACCGTGTGTAGTATTTACGTGAAATCTTTGGAGATATCACTCTAATCAAGAAATATACTATTTTGTTTTTAACTTTATATCCAGAGGTAGAAAATAAATTTATTTAATATTATTGAACCACTAGTTGAGGACAAATGCACTCAATGATTTGATGATCTTCAGAAGAGGCGGAATAGTTAATGGATGAGCTGAGGCATAATGTTTCACGTTGTTTTACATGTTTATAATATAACTAGCCGGTGTCCAAGACTTCGTTCATGTTTGTAAAGAATTCTGGCTGATTGCTGTCGACGAACACGTTGGTAGACTCAAGGCTACTACGACACACGAACGCCAGTGGTTTGCGCTAGGTAGTTCTGATGCAGAATGAAGTATGGGGACACATATATCTATTTTGATATCAGGTCTACCACTTTCAACCACCATATCTACTACAAACCCACAGCTACCGACATGCATTTACCATAGAACAAGATGGAAGTCTCCAGACTACTACCACACACAAACGCCAGTGGTCTGCGCTTGGTAGTTCTGTCTGCAAGATGAAATATAGGGACACGCTCGTCTTTGGTAGAAATAGGAATATGCCCTGGATGACCACTTTCAACCACCAAATCTCCCACACCTCCGTAGCCACCGATATCTAACCACCATATTGCGTGATGGGAGACTCAAGGCCAAAACCACACACAAACACCAGTCATCTACACTATGTAGTTGCGGCAGATACGGGCCCACATGTCTATGGTCGAAATAAGAAAATGTCCATGATCAACCGATTTCAACCACCATAGGTCCCACATCCCTACAGCAACCGATATTCGGCCAACGTTGTACGCTATGTAGTTGTAAAAGTGAAACATAGGGACAAACTTGTCTTTGGTCGAAATATCAAAGTGGCTCAGGTAGTGTTGTAAAAAAAAAAAAAAAAAAAAAAAAAAAAAAAAAAAAAAAAAAACAGTTTTTTTTTCTGACGTGAAAAAAAACTGTGAAAAAAACATGTTTTTTTTCTGGGACATGTTTTTTTTCATAACTACTAAATTTCAAATTTTTAAGGCATTTATCGTTTAATATGACTGTTTTAGAGTTTATACTAAGTACTTATCTTACTTTTAAATCTACTATATTGTTCTGGTTCAGTAGAAAAAAAAATTACAAAAATATTGATAACATTGACTGAAGTTTTCTTTTACGAATGGGGACTTCCCGAAAAGGCTAGGTTGCGTGAGAAGGAATCCCCGTTCCCCATTGTTTGGATTGATACTCCCTATTTGAACTAGTGCTGCCAGGCCCTACAAATTTATCTGTAGACCTACGAATCTTTTCAAAAAATTAGGAAATTTAACCTACGGTTTTTTGCCTCTTTTTATTACTTGTTGTGCTTTCCTTATATTCGTATACTTGTTAAACTCGCAGCGTATCGTGATACTAAGTCATTGTCAGTAATTATGAATAATTTCCTTGCAACCGTTGGCGTAAACCAACGATTGAAAACAAATAAAGCTCATATTTTGTATGATAATAAATTTTAATTCAAACTTAAAAGACCGTAATACAGAACTATCGGCGCAGTCTTCATTCACAGTGTGTACTTTGCTCACAATTTAAAATTGCAATCTCAAAAGCTTTTGTATGCAATACACCAGTAAAAGAAAATTTCTGAAGTTATGGATCTAGAGGGGACAGAAGAAGAAACAGAAAATTCCGACTCCGACCGAACTAGTGTTGGTAGTACTGATACGAGTGAATGTGACACCGACATAGAGGATGAATAAAAAATTATGTTACCTATATAGATACATTTATGAATCATTATGTAAGATATTATATGATTTAGTAAGGTTTAAAACACACATGTAAAATGTAAGTTCTATAAATAAAACTATAATTTATCAAATATATTGTTTTCTGAAAAAAAAACCAAATTTAGGAAAAAAACAAGGGTGCTAGGTTTTTTCATGTTTTTTTTTTCACAAAGCTGAAAAAAAAACATTTTTTTTTCAGTTTGCAACACTAGGCTCAGGTCGACCACTTTCAACCACTATATCTCACACTCCTCAATAGCTACCAACATGCAACCACTACATTTCACGATGGATGACTCGAGGCCACTACCACACACAAAAAACAGTCGTCTGCGCTATGTAGTTGTGGCAGCAAAGTGAAACGGACACAAATGTCTTCGGTCGAAATACGAAAATGTCCTTGATGGACCTCTTTCAACCACCATATCTCCCAGTTTCCCATAGCTACCGACATGCAACCACCATTGTGCACAATGGGAGAGTCAAGATCAAAACCACACATAGCGCTATGTAGTTGTGGCAGCAAAGTGAAAAATACGGACACAAATGTCTTTGGTCGAAATATCAAAATGCCCTTGATCGACCACTTTCAACCACCATATCTCCCAAACATCCACATCTACCGTCACTCGGCCAACGTTTTGCACGATTGTTGACTTCATATCACTACCACACACAAACACCAGTGGTCCGCGCTCCGTTGTGGTAGCTGCAGGGTGAAATATGAGACACACAAGTCTATTTTTACATATATAAGAATTTGACATTCGATTGTTAAGCAATGTGAAATTGTAAACAAACTGCTGTGTGGCATACATAGTAGATGTATAACAATTTTGATTAGGTTGCGCTCGCAATGCATTCCAGAACTTTTGTTTGTATATTTTTCATTTTTCAGTGTCATAATTTCATTTAATGTTCATAATCCACTACCATCATATTCGGTGTCTCACATGATTCAACAGATCGTTCTCTATACAGTCAAGATGGACAAGAAGTAGCCGATATTGATGATAAAATATGGCTGAACTATCTCAGAAAAAAACTCTGGAACGGGGTTACAGCTCCCATTAAAAGTGTTGCACCTTGTCTCTGAACTAATGAGAGCCGAATATACTGGTAGTTCAGTGGGAATGAGGAGAAGCAATTGATTTAAATACTCGTCTAAGTCCGCCATTAATGTCAAGCTCGTCAAAAGTTTGTTTTCAACATAATTCGGGACGCGCTCATTGTATTCATTGCCAATAATCTTGTTCGGGTGCGTGGTGGATTTAAAAATGTTCGCCGACAAGAATATTTCATGAATAAAATTTTCTAGGCCGAGTTAGTCCATCGATCAAACACGACGTTTCGGCGGTCACAACTCTGCCGCCATTGTCAAGTGACCCTTATTTCATGTTTAAAAACTTACGTGACAGGTGGTTTACTGAGTCATCACGAACATTGACAGCACGATATTACTGGTATCTGTCTACATCTGCAATTATCGGTTTGAAGAACTTCGGTCACGTAGCACTGAATCGTTGTGTTGGCTTAAACTTATGTAATAGCAAAAGCGTTTTAAACTGCCTTTCTTATTATTTACAATTGTCATTATAACCGTACAGTTAATATCAATTAATTCTGCGTGCTCATCATAATAATCCTGGATGCCAATACTTGAGACCTGCACTAAATGAACCAGACACTGTAAACAGCGAATACAATACGAGGAAAAGAACTCAGGCTGCTTTTGTGTTTTGTTGGTCGGCCTTGTACCCGGCCGTCCATTGAGAAGGCCAGCGAGTTGTAGTAGGCTGTTAAATGCTTTGCGTCACTTGGTTCAGCGAAAGGAGAAAAGAACGGCGTCTTCCATCAAGTAGACACAGTATCAGAAACTTCAAGTTTCTGTGCTTCAGTAATATGTATGAAAATGTCTCAATTATACTGTGAATAATAAAATACGAAAAAACAATTCTTTAACCACATTTTAAAATTCAAATTTTGTACCTCACTAGAATGCTGCCTCCTCTTACTCCTCAGTTGAACTTTCTCATTCTGTTATGACTAGGAGGAATATGTGACTGCAGCCCTAGCGACGATTCATTTGATTCATGGCGTAGGGATTAGGGATTGCAATCCAGCAAAGCGGGATCCCGCAATCCCGCATCATTAGACAGTCTGGCGGATCCTGCACAAAATTAAGCGGATCCGCAATCCGCAAAATCCGGCGGAAATGCGTCAGTCTGCGTGACTCACTGCCCCACTCGGTCTCTATTGGATGTATTGCACTGTTTGCCTTTACCCTTCCAGTTGGCATTTGACTCGTGTGAACAAGCGTTTGTTTTTTCAACCTTCGTCATTCGTAAGTAAATAAATACACTTTTATGTATTCATCAAAACTTAGTTTGTTTCCAATACACATTTCTGTAATTTGAGTTATGGTGCATATTTAGTACGATTTTCTAACTATATAATTATTTTTTGTGTTGCACACGTTATCTGAACTACACGGTTACAGCTTTTTGTTCACGATTTCATTATTCCCATTTTCTGTATTTGCAGATAAAGTAATTGTGACAATTTCCTAATTTGCGGCTGAAAATTTGATTATTCGTTGATATGAAACTAATGTTATCGTAATTTTAACGATCGCGTACCTATTTATTTAACAGCTATCAAAAGGAAATTGTATATCCTTTGACTTATTGTTGTTTTGGCCGCTGCCTCAATGCGTTTCTTTGACGAAAGCCACCTGCTTACATGTGCCGCTCAGGCTTTCAATTAATCCCTCTTCTCCTTGTTATTATTTCGACTAAAGGTAAAAAAAGTTATAATGCAATTTTCACGGGTGTATCGACGAATTGTGTTGTACGAACACCATACTTCGACGGCTGCCTCCGCCGTCTTCCTCACGTGTGTAATTTCGTGTGCTGCAATGAAATCCGGAGATACAACCTATGAGGACTTCACTGCAATCATTTTCCGAGAAAGTCTCATTTCTTACTAAAAAATAATAATTTCCACTCTAAAAACGTCGTTATGCCACATAAGTAAATCTAAAATACTTGACAGTTTACGTGTTGGTGAGTAGTTTCTTTTAATAACATTGAATCAACTGTAATATCAATCAAGGAATCAGGAGATATAATAATGAATCACGCAAAAAAAGGCCAAGTCTCGTGTTTGTGCAGTGACAAAAAGTTATGAGATCCTGTTCTGAGCCAAGTCTACACTTTACTGAGTATACTCACTTCACTTTGTGAAATGGAATGCTTTTTTCGGTGTTATGGAACGTTTATTTAGAATTTTAAAAAAAACTCTGGTAACTTGGCCATTAAGCAAACCATATTTTTAAACTTATGTGATGTATTGTAAGGCACATGATATGACCTAAGACTCAATATTTTCCATTTTTATTATTTATTTAAAAATTGGTTTATATTAAAAAACAAAAATGTAAAACCTCGAAATACACTTAAGACACGCTAAAAGTCTTAATGTCATATTGCCAATCAAAATATTGTTAATTTTTATCATTTAACATTAAAAATTATTTATTAATTTAATTATTAATTAATTTATTAAAGTTTTAAGTAACTGTTTTAAATAAATGTGTGAAAAAACTGTTTGTACCAATCCCGGACGGATCCCGCGGGATCCCGCGGGATTGACGCAAATCCCGCGCGGATCCCGCGGGATTGAAAACACTGCGGGATTGCAATCCTTAGTAGGGATATACAGTATTAAAGTTTCTCAGTTAAAAGGCATTATCTGTTTTACACTTCTGTTGATGTAACTGACAAAATTAAGGCAAAGGATTATTTACTTTAAAAGGAACCACTTTCTATATACAACTTAAAAAGAGGTTTCGTCAGACACTATATAAAAGAAGAAAAAATGTGTAGTTAAGGATCATATAAAAAGGTTACAGGTTGAACTGAAGAAGTAGAAAAAGACAGAAAAGTTGTATTATGAGTGGTTTTTGACAAATTGTAAACGATTTTTTTTTAATGCAGAATCATCCATCATTTTCTACTTTAAACATTAAAAGTCTTCATTATGCACTCATTACCATTCTTGCAGGTGACAAAATAATTATCTTTTGTAAAAAAGAATAATTCTAAAAAAATTTCTAGACTTGATAAAAACAATTTTTTTTTTTTTTTTTTTGTAACAGTTTAACGTCCCTTTTTAACAACGTGGTCTTTAGAGACGGGAAAGGATGGGGGCAAGGAATGGGAAGGAATTCGGCCATGGCCTTTTGAAGGAAGCATCCCGGCATTCGCCTGGAGTGATTTGGGGAAACCATGGAAAACCCAAATCTGGATGCCCGGACGGGGATTCGAACCGCCGTCCTCCCGAATGCGAGGCCAGAACGCTATCCGTTACACCACCACGCTCGGTAAAAAAAAAAAAAAAAAAAAAAAAAAAACAATTTCATGTTCATGTAACTTGCGGATATCCATTAAGACAAAAGTAATAATAATTTATGGAAAATACACGTGTCAAAAGTTGTAGTTAACAACAATAACATTATTATAGATGTATTAAAGATACTTTCATGCACCATATATTGAAATATTGTTAAGACTGAGTCTGC
The DNA here is from genome assembly GCA_031002005.1 of Vandiemenella viatica. Lineage (NCBI taxonomy): Eukaryota > Metazoa > Arthropoda > Insecta > Orthoptera > Morabidae > Vandiemenella > Vandiemenella viatica. Next base: position 340,567,803 of record CM061920.1, read on the forward strand.
TTAACAGATAACTGGAAATGTGCCGTCGTAATGCCGCTTCATAAAGGTGGATTAGTTTGACATTGGAATTACGTAAGTTGATGCAGACCTTGATATCCAACCGCATCATAAATGTCTGTTTTTTTTTTTTTTTTTTTTTTTTTTTTTTTTTTTTTTTTTTTTTTTTTTTTTTTTTTTTTTACAAAAAGTCTGATCAGACTAGTTCTTGTCTGCATAGAGTTGAAGGCGTATTTCGTAGTTTCCATACATTATTAACATCTGTGGGAGATGCCGTTAAGGCTTCAGGCTATCGACCTCTGTACAGAGTCTTAGGAAAGAAAGTAAGAAATGAGATGACTGACAGCAGACAGGATTCTTCGACCTCACTCAAGGTCGTCCGCCAGCTGTACGGACGTAGTTATCTGCGAGACGACTTCCGCCGCAAAGTTCCGCTTATACGGGTACATCCTGCACGAGAGGTTTCCTCCCAAAACAGAAAGTCTAATTCCTACTATAGATATTAGAAGTTTCTGGACTATTTTTTACAGCATCTAAAAAAAGTCTTCCATCGATTTTACAGTAAATCCTTAATATCCCCCTATATTAGCGACCACTTTTAAACAATCAGTATATTTTTATGCATATTTTAAGTTGGTTTGACTGGAATCAATAATTGTAGCTTTAGTGGATTTTTCTGGTTTTGGTATCATGCAGTGTAAAAAGCAAAATAATTTAAATGAACTTATAAAGCCGTGGAGATCGCTCTTAAGATGTCGACGAAATGGTCTCAAAATCTCTTTCGAGTGACCGGTGAACAGTAATCTGGCAGCTCACAATAGTAAATTGCACCAGTTGCATCCTTCACGAGTTAAGTCGTAAGTGTGTAAAAGTTAGATCTTATCTCATATTTGCAACAACTGTCTTTAATTCTATATAACGACACGAGATCGAATAATTTTATAAGGGGAGGTTAAGCTTGTAATTGATTTTTGTCCCTTCAAATAACCTCAGTTTTATTACAAAATAACAGTAAATGAGACGAAAAATTTGATGGAAGTTTGCAAACAGTAGAAGCAGGTATATGTAATACGTTTTGACGATGTATTAGTATAAAATAAAACAATATAAAAAATACTTCATGATATTTCTCATTTTTGCACGTCATGATAATTATTTGGTTGCTACAGATAATATTTATCAGGAATTACGATAGTTATAAGATCACTTAAAAGTTTCGATAAACACTCAAGGGCACCATCGAGAGCGTTGAAATATCAGGTGGTCCGAAACTGTTAACGGACAAATTCGTTCCCTTACAATCAGTTTAACGTAAGAAGTTTTAACACGAAACTCATACGATTCAAGAATTTTAGGACGATTAGTCCTAAGCAGTGGCGTGACTATACCACTGAGGCTCGTAAAAAATTCATCGGATGTGGATGTAGCTCTCCGTCAGTGGTGGAACTAGAGAGGGGGCCCCCTCCAGCTGGGACCGGGGGTCCCCTCCGGCAGGGGGCCTGCCGCATTTTGCCCGTTCTGCCACCCTATCGTTACGCCTCTAGTCCTAAGCCACCACACAGTAATCGAGAGCACGTTACGATCCATTAAAAAAATATGTTAACGTGTATATACAAAATACATTCATACAGAATGCCTCCTTCATTCAGATATTTTCTGGAAGTTCGTGCCTACGTACCATTCCACATGATGCGTGAATGCGAAGAGGGACAGTCGCAATGCCTGGGCGAATAATGAATGCTTGCGCGGGGATCTCTGCACATAATTGAGAGTCGCAGCTTGTCATTGGTGGACCAGGACCACTTGTTGAGTCAGCGCATCACAGGGAATACCCGGCCAACAACTGCATGACAGTTGGAACCAACAAGCGTTCGGAGAGCTTCAGAATGTCCTCCACTTTCTAAAAACAAACTGCAAGGTTTTTATTGCAAACGGTTAGCCGAAATGAGTGGGCGGATGATGGATGCTTGCGCGGGGATCTATGTGCAGTGTTTGTCAATAGCGGTCGGTCACTGTCTGACCGGGACCACTTGTTGAGTCAGCGCAACACCGCGCTGTACCGGGGAATAATATCATGTCGCATTTACACTAGCGCCTCGTCGAAAAGTTCGTCCACGAGAGTTAACATGAACTACCGTTTACACTCTCGCTAAAATTCATTCATGGATGCAGGGCCGGCGTTAGGGGGGGGGGGGGGGTAAGCGGGTGAAAAGTACCCGGCTAAAAAAAAGGTCTCCCATTTTACCCCGGGCCCGAAATTCGTAGCGCCGGCCCTGCATGGATGACATGTAAATCAGGATTATAATCATGTATATAAGTCCAAAAGTTATATTTTTTGCTGAATAAAATATCAAACACAGACTGGTAGGTTTATAGCAGTATTTTTATGTTTTCATTAAACTGTTCTGCACTTTCAAGAGAATTATGGAAAATTTGTTCAAAAAAATGTTACGTGAAGACTCTGGAGATTCTTCGAAGTTCTTAAGAATGTCACAAACTGACTTTCAACTTCCTTTGCGAAAAACTAAACTTTTAACATCAAAACAAAAGAGTAGATTCAGGAAACAAATCACCAGAAAAATTTCGATAAGCAATAACTGTATGGTTTTTGGCTACTGGGTTCAGTTTCAGAAGTGTTATCTATTTGTTAAATATTTCAATTGCAGCTATATCTTTAATTGGATATGAAGTTTGTAAAACTACTCACACTGTCTTAAAGGATAATATAAAGAAGAGAAATATGTTTTATATTCAAATGAACTAACTTTTTTGTTGTTGCTGTTACTATACTTATTTATTTCATTTACTAAAAGATAATCGCATGTATTATTTAGTCTTCAAGTAAAATACGTTTTCTTACATTTATTATTAATATAATTTGAATTAATAATATAAGACGACTTAACAACAAAATAATACGTAAGAGCATGTAAATATTAATCAGAGGTTTAATTGGACAGGATTAATAATAGTTTTGTGATACGTTGTTCATAGCTGTTTCAAATGTTGAATCATCGATGGGATGGTATTAACAATGTGCTCTCGCCTCTGAATCGCACCAAAAAACGGCCCCTGAGGCGAGAGGCACTCACGAGACACTACGAGAGGCGAGACTACGCAAGCGCACCGTTTACACTCTCGTTTTCGTGCTTTTTCTCTTCTACTCGTGCGGGAGTCTAAAGGCGGCTACAGACGAGCCAATTTCGGTTCCAATCTGCAGGGGCAATCAGCAGGGCAATCGTATGGGGCTTCCCTTCGTACATCACAATTTCGCTCCAAATTTTAGTTTACACTGTGATCGCGTGACTGTTACTTGCAAGCGCTTAAAAATGGCTCCTTTTATGTCAAAGTAACAAAAAATATACATCGTTTTAACAATAACCTGTACTACAGTTTGTACTGAGAGAAATAGAAGATATTGGGCGAAGAAAAGTATTTTATTAAGAAAAATCTCATCTTACATCAACATTTTGAGAAGCCTAGAACCACACGATTTTAGAAATTTTCTGAAAGTTTTGCAGAGATAACTCTTATAAATATATATATATACTTATGCGTGAAAGTATAAGTGCCAGAGTACGATTAGTCGTTACTTTCCAATTTTGGCAAGTAGACAAACCTATGAAATTTAGTATGCCGATTTCACTATAAGTGCTTTCAGACATCATTCCTGAAACATCTTGGGCTATTTACAAATGTCTAAAACACTAAGGAAGACAAAAGATTGTAACTGTTACTTCCTGGTCCAATAAGTACCTTGTTAATTTCGAGCAAAACTGGAAATCGTTTTTTCAGCATATTGCAGTTTATGTAGTTTTTGTTGTGTTTGTCCCACAAACGGGGTATATTTTTTATAATTTTCGAAAATATACGTCCACGCCTCTTTCTCTTTAGACATTTTTAACGACACACATGACAATTGTACGAAACACACTAGTACCCTGCTCCAAGCCTACTGAGCCGAAATTGTCTCAATCGTTGCGATCGCGCTACGAACGTCTTACTTTGCTCCCTGTCTGCAGGGACAATCTGTAAATTGTTTGTCGGGCTCTGCCAACCCCCGATATCGGGGTCAACAGACACAATTTGTCTACTTACATGCCAATCTGAAGAGATCCTGTCGGATTGCCCCTGAAGATTGAGACCGAAATTGGGTCGTTTGTAGCCGTTTTAAATCCGGCATGACAGCAGTTTCGTCAAACCTGCAACCAATCCACACTTAGAAATCCTGAGTATGCTCCCTATTCCGTAAACTCTACTGACAAAGGAACTAACCAACCAGATATGATTTTAAATTTCTATATTACTACTAGAAATTAAAACGATTATTCGTAATTAAGATTTGGACTTAATCATTAGTGTAGGTACAAGTGTTTTCGATCTGCAGTTTCCATAACCCCTACCTACAATACATAGATATTTCGACTTCCAGGGAGATTATACGATAACCGTAGTGCCGCAATTTGATGATAGGTTCTTCTGTAACCCGACGCAACAAATCGAAAATGAATATTTTTTTTTTGGATATCTCTCTTAATTCTCTAAATATAATATCTCAAGCTTGAGGTGGTTAGGTCAAAACGCGCACTGGAACAGAAAAAAAAAAAACCTTTTGGGACATGTACAGTGAATGATTTATATTTTTTTCCCCTTCCTAGCAGCTGTGGTGAAGTTGAAATGCGGCCTGACCAGAAGAAAATCTTTGTCAAAGGCAGAATAAACTATACCTACAACTAGATTGTGACATTCGGTATCTCGAGTACTAAACGAGATACCACAAAACATTATTCTTTATGTTCGATTTGTTTCGTCGAGTTACATAAGAATCTATCATGAAATTTGGTTTTGGCTCCACGGCTATCGCAGAAAAGCCAGTTTCCCGTATTGGTACTTACACAAAGAGGGCGTTTTCACATACTCCGGCAAACCGGAGCCGGAGCCGGTACCGGAGCAGATTCGGGTGCCGGCGAGAGGGGATTTCACACACACCGGAAAAACTGGAGCCCGCGCCGACATTTTCGCACCGAGGTTAATAGTTTGGCGGAACAAAGATGCTTGCAAAATTCTACAGTCGTTACCTCATTTGATTGTTATACCTTAGAAGAAAATACTTAATTAACACACGCTACTGGATTCATCCTCTATCAACACAAAAATAAAAAAGCGGATTAGACGTGATGACAGTGGGTTTCCACAGCTTTCTTGACGTCTTCCCGTAGGATTAGCGAAGGCAGAGCTCTGTAATCCTGTTTCCTGACCGTGGAAGTGCCGTAGTCAACGACACGGTCGAGCCCTTTTTCTTGACCTTTTCGCGAAGTTTCCCCCACCGTACTCATTTGATAGCAGGCTGATTGGGCCAGGGGAAGAGAGACTGTTCCGGACGGTCATCTTCGAGGAAAAATTCTCGGCTTCGGCGGGAATCGATTCTCGATCGCCCGGGTCGTACTCAGACGCGCTACCGCCTGAGCTATGCGGCCATTCAGATGAGGCAAATAGTGAAATATATTAGGTGCTCAAATATTATACTTTATTGTTATTTCATTGAATAACTTTGCTCAGTTACTAAATTAACTGATTTTTTTATATTATACTAACTGAAACTGATTCTATCGAATTAGAAACAATATAAATGGCACAAAAAACTTTCAATTTACTATATTTCTTGTTTTGAAATTTAAGTACCTAGCTTTACATGACGCCTACAGTTTGGGAATAAATACAAGTAATATTGCAAATCTGCCTGTGCAATTATTTGTTATATCAACTGAAAGATACTTTTCAGTACAGAGGGTGCGTTACCGTAGCAAATTAACAAAATATATTGTGTAAACTATTCTGTTTAATAAAAATAAGTGTTTAACTTATCAACTTTCAGTTTTTTCTTTCACTTCAATTTTTTTTAAAAATCTATTCATTAATTCCACGCCTTCAGTTTTACTACGCTGCCTTTGAAATAGTTGGCTGTGTTATCCCACAAACACGGTTCACTATCGACCAATTCAGTTATTGCAACAATATCGTGGGAGTAGTTATTCATTATTACAAAATTATGATTTAAACTGTAGCTACTGATTTTGAACCATGTAAACACTTCTCCAACACTGGCATCAGTGTGCATAAGAAACAATGAAATCAAAGGGCCGGCGTCCGATTGTCTAGTTCAATGCCGACTGTATTCGCAGGTGCCGGACGCCGGACCGGGGAATCTACGTGTGAAAGCTCTCATTTGATTACATTGCGTCCGTCGCCAAGGGCGCAGCCAGGATTAGTTTCAGGGAAGAGCAAAACCAAGGAAACTTAATAAAAAACAATTGTTGAAAATTTTGTACTTGAAAAAGTTTAAACACTCATTTAATTTATTTAAGCACTAGTCCGGGAGGGTTCTGGCTAAATTTTTATAAAATTTGTTTTTCAGTATTAAAAGTGAAAATTTTTATTTTCATATATTTTCCGCTCGACCACTTGAGGGAGGGAGCCAGGTTGAGTGACCCACAGTCCCACTCTGTCCCACCGTTGCTACGCTGGATATGTGACAAAAATCTTTTTCTTATTTTTTCTTCTTCAGAAAACAAATAGTCATCAGAAACAACGAAGCTATAGACTGAGTTAAATGTGGAAAAGTATGCATGTGGATAAATCCTATGCATACACAAAACACGGTGTCTTTGTCACAGCTGGTAACATTCGTTGATATCATCTCTGGAGTAGCATATGGTCTCTGCTAAAAACAAAACAACTAATCCAAGTGTGCGTGCAAACTACGAAGGGAATATGATCAGCCTTTTACAACACAGTCAGCAGGCAGTAGAAGCCCTGTAAAAGATATCAGGTTGGGACTGGATATAGAAGAAGAATGATGCAGTGATAAACTAGAAAAGTAGTTACATCCGCTTGGAAAGTATAAAATCTTATATCAAACACGTTTGTTTATCAGCACTAACTCATCTATATTCTATCTCTTCCTAGAGTTTGGATCTATCTCTCTAACTGATTATGGTGGGGTTTACAATATCTGTACGCCATCGCAGGCGACAATTATTTTATTTCCTATTTCGCTAAGCTGTTTACTTTCTGCGTAATACACAAAAGAATTTTTTACACTGCCAAAATGTTATATTATCAATGATTAAAGAATGTACTTAAATGAAAACTTATGTTCAGGGGAAACGTCGCATATGTTGGGTAGTTTAGTGTTAACTGAAGCCTCTTGCCGTACGCCATAATCTCCTAAAATTCTTGTAGATGTTTGTAGAATTTTTTTTCCGTGTAGTATGGGTCATCGATGTAGGAATCATTAAAGCTGGGAGAGGGTGTGAGTTAAGGAAGTTAAAGGGATTCAACCATGGCGTTTGAAGAAACCAACCCGGCATTTGCTTTGAGTGTTTTCGGAAAATCATGGAATCATGACTTATAGAATTGCTATTTACTAGAGGTACTGAGAACGTTCGAGGCTATAGTAATTTGTACAGCAAAAATATAAAAAAATCGCATTACAATAAGAATGCGGTGACTGCAGCAGACATCACCTGCCAGGATTCTCCGACCACGCTCAAGGTCGACCGGTAGCTGGTCGGAAGGATGGACGTCGTTATCTACAAGTCGCCTTCCACCGCAATATTCCGCTTATATGGGCTTATTATGCACGAGATTTATCCTTCCAAAACAGAAAGCCCCGCTTGTAAGCAACCTGGGAGTTATTTTGTAATGCATCTAAAAACATGCTCAATTGATTTTGTAATAATACTTTCCATTGTGCAGCCTAAGTTGTTAGCTGCTCTTCAAAAATCGGTATGTTTTTCTGTAAATTATACTAACGTTAGCTAAAATCACTAATTACAATTTGTTGGGTGTTATTGGTACACATAATTTTAATTTAATGGATGAGGAATGGATAATTAAAGTAATATGATTATTACAATCAGATTGAGAAGTATTGGAAGACTAGGGAGGGTTGTAAGATAATCTGACAACTAATTGATAATATGCATGGAAACAAAGAACAAAAAGTATTATGCCAAATGTAAGTAGGAAACCTCAAAATAGCTATTACTTAATCTAGGTAATAAGTGACCGTCTGCCTCAGTGCCCAACATTTAAGTTACTTGTAAGAGCTTTTTCTTTGGTAGGGTAATAAAGGACTGTAGCGGGCTTTAGTACAAAAATGATAATTTTGCGGCAGTTCTAAGAATGAGGCAACAAATCCACGTGCATGAAAGACAGAACATAAATATAAATAGCGGTATAAAGCTGCGTTCCCACTATCTCTTGTAAAAGAGGCGGCACCTCATTAGCCGAAGCTCGCGCCGCAGGTTAGCCCTCGCTTACCTTACCGCCACCTCCCCACCACGTTGCCTAATGTCGTTTGGCACAGAGCACTTTACAGCAACAGAAGGGGTGCGCACCGCTGCTGCAAACCGATGGCAACAGCGCTCCACTACGCACTCCTGTGGTGTTTACCGAAATAGAGTGTGTAGCTGCGTCTCGTCTCCGCTAGCAGAGGCGGCCCCGCTCCCATGGCGTATTGTTGAGTATCCGTCCCATCCCGCCTTCGTTACAAGACGTCGTGGGAACGCGCCTTAAAAGGGATTATCGCCCAGGCTGTAAGCCTGTATGGCAAGGGAATTTCAACTTCGCGACCAGGTGTTACTAAAACATGAAGCCGTATAGAGAGGGGGGGGGGGGAGCAAAAGCTATACTAGAATTATTACAGAGGATAGGGGAAGGGACATCCTCTGTGGGTCTAACCTATCTCAGACTGCAGGCAACCTTGAGCCGAGCGTAGTCAACAACTCTACGAGGAGCCGCAAGCCAGCGCCACACTGAGAATTATTGCTGCGACGCGACGGCCAGTACTGACACAACTCGCCTCTGTCTGTTCACAAACAATTCGCAGGATTCTGTAGGTCTCGTCATTCAAACAGATCTGTCAAGATCACGCAGTCTTCGCTTCCTTACTTGCCCGCACAATTCCCTTGTCCTCAGGTTCAGTCGGCGAGATTTCTACATGCGGTTTTGCCGGTTGTCCATGCGTATATTTGTACGCGGTTGCTTTATTTGCTTAATATAAAGCCTATTTGGATATTGTAAACGGTGGGTGACGTTAAGGAACAGAATCATACAGTTAGTGCATTAACAGAAAGCAGTAATAATCACGAACCTGTAGGCTGCCTGGACATTGAAAACCAAATTAAAGTCATCGAAGCAGATAATTTATTTTTCCCCCCTTCTTTTTTTACCCATAACAAATAGACAAAATAAATAAATAAAATTAAAAAAAACCCATTAACTTCTCTCACTGATATGGAGATATTTCTGAGCAGTCGCTTCAAAGTATAATGGCTCTCTTAAATTTAATGTATTGTTTTGGTATCTCTTCTCAATGTTTCTCAACGTTTCTCGGGTTTTTTTTTTTTTTTTTTTTTTTTTTACATATATCGTTCACTGTGTACAATGAAAATAATAGTTCCTGCAGGAGCCGAAAATAGAGTTTCCATGGAGACTGGAAATATTTTTCTCAGTGTCAGCGACAAGATTTTACATTATACAGTCGCAACAACCGAGCGATTCGTGTAACATTTTCTATTTTTTTGCTAACATGCTTCCCTATTTAATGTGTAGAATATATTCGGTACTAGTCCATTAACGTTTAGGAAACCGCGTATTTTTTTTTCAGCTGCTTCTTAACATTTATTTTGGTTTTTTGTTGGTTGAAGTGAAGACAGTAATTTGATTCCTAACTTTCGTGGAAATTAACTTCTATTTCTATTAAAGAGTCACGTAAATGTTTCGAATTAAAAAGCACATCACATTGTTCCCCAGGTATTATTTTTTAAAGATTTTTTCCGCTCCCATTACTTATAATCGAATTTTTTACTGATTTGCGGCACTGTTCAGAGACTGCGTGACCTTGACAGTACTATTTCCGTGACGAAAGCTATAGTGATCAGGGTACTGTGTCTGGTGACAGCGCAGCAAGGTTTCCAGGTAGACCGCACTGCGGTATCCTGGTATATACTTTGATGGAAAAGTACGGTCAGGACATAGTACCATTTATAGAGTGTCAGATTACGTAAGATTATGTGAATTAAATCACAAATATTTTCATTTGGTGGGGCATGTGTGTGCACCATAAAATATTGCAAGGAGAAGACTAAGTCAAGGAGATAAAGGTAGCAGCAGGATGCTACAACGAGGCCTTAATTGACATATTGTTACTCTTGCGCAGATCTAGTGCCATGAGACTACGGTAAAAAGGGAACTTCTAAAAATAATAAGCATAATTACTAATGGTGGATACAAAGCCAATATCCATATCCGTAAGCAAACATTTGAGCTGTCGGGCCAGCGAGGTCGAGTTTTTGTAAGCAACACACGGTTTTCTGAGGAATAGCCCACCCGGGTCGCACAACTCAGCGGCAATAGTAGCTACGTGGACACAGCTTGATGGAAACAGTTGGCTGTATTCTAAACCTCAAAATTTATGAATTACTGTGCTGTTTGATCATCGTGATCGTCAACAATTGGCTGGTAGGCACAGAAAAATTGGCTTTCAGTCAAAATGGTAGATGGTATGGATTGAATATCATGTTGCAATTAGAACAAGTGCTCACCACAATGATAACTATTTTCCTGATACCATACCTATCACTATTCTCGGGGGCCGGGATAAATTTGTCCAAGATAGAGGCATTATAGGTCTCACACATTCAGGCCCACCATTTAGATGGCCTGAAACATGCAGGCACGGAGTAGAGCAAATTAACAGCAATTAATAATTGCATGTTAACTTACTAATTATTGTCATTGTACTCTTGCATATACCAATGACGTGGCTTATACACCACTACGAATGTTGCAGGCAGAAGGTGAAAAAAGTAGGCCGCAAGATACAGTGGACGTGACGTCGATCCAGCTGATGCCGTCCGCCGCTGCAGATCACCTTCGCCAGGGCTAGAACACAACGGCACAGTAGCAGGACGCAATGGTGGACTGCAGGTGAATTTACGCCTCAAGAAGACGCACTACGACCGACGACGCAATGCGCAAGCACATTACACAGTCACGTTTATGGGATTTCTTTTATTAATAAATTAGTGTAATCTCAGGAACAACCTACGTTATCATGGAGAAATAATAAAGCGCCTCTGTTTGCGCACCCACATAGTGATAACATGTATGCATTGTATTAGTGTTATAAATTACATTGTAACATACTGTAATATCAATGTTTATTCTAGATGTAGTCGTTCAATGGCTGTATTGTGTACCCACACCATGTAATATGATTAATTGTAACATCAGCAGCTGATTTTTACCAGGTGCTGTCTCGCCGGGGGGTATAGTTTGTTCACTTAGCAGAGACGGCTCAAGGTCAGTCTGCTCTATACTTTCTTCGCTGTCACTATCCCTTCAAGTGCAGAGGAAATTTGCCACTCGCCTGTCTGGACACAGTGGTCAGCTCAAAGAGGTAGGAAGGTTGGGAGCGGGGACAAGGGATTACGATCTTGCGCCGCCAGTTCGGAGTGAAAAGGGTACAGTCAGTAATCCAGAGGGCAGACAGGCCGACGTTGAGCCACTTTGTACCAGTAGTTTGCAGGGCCAAAGTGCACTCCGAATTTTTTTATTTTGCGGAAGAGTGGGTGTCGTGGGCCAGCCAATAATTTGCGCCACTCATATACTGAAATTGTCAATGCTACAAGAAGTTTCAATCCACAAAATTTGGCTATAAACGTAACAAATATAGAAACAATAAAAGAAAAACTCTTATTTCTTAATTCAGAGATTTTGGTCTTACTCCTACTTATACGTTCTAGATATTTAGTTAATGCTAAGAGAGACAATCACAAAGTGTAGGCGAATAATAGATGCTCAGTGTTGTGGAACAACATGTTAAATCATCGCATCACAGGGGAATTCCCAGGCAGCAGCTGCGTCATAGCTGCAACAAATGAACGCACGTAGCCTCAGCACGCCCCCTGCTTTGTATACACTAAATGCAAGCCCTACGTTACGTAGGTAGGGGGACAGTCCCGATGCGTGGGAGAATATTATTGCTTGTGTGGGTATGTAGGCACAGTAGTTATGATAACGTACTGCCGTTGGTTGGCGGGCAGCACTTGAGTCAGTGCGCCGACGGGGAAGTCCCTGACAACACCGCTAAAGCAGCAACCAATATGAGCGCATGAGGTCGCTACATACTTCATTTATATTATTTGTACTCCTCATTATTATGGACAGTAGAGGAACTTCCCGGACAATATGACTTCATAGTTTTCTAACAATAGGAATTACTGGTGGTAAGCTCAGGTTTACCATTCGGGAGAATGCAGTTCTAATTCCCGATAGGCCTATCATTTCGGTTTTTGATAGTTTCTCTGAGTCGCACCGAGTGAATGCCGAGATGGTTCATTGTCTCCCTGCTCTAACGATCTTAATTTAAACGGGTAATAATGTACTGGATTATAATTAAAAAACCGACTAACCTCCTCCTTCAGAGAAGCATAACTGCCAATGGACTGATCATGTTTTTACAGTGACTCCGGATGAGAGTGGCCAAGTGGATTGACGAATTTTAGTTATACTGTGGGGTCCGTAATAACGCTTCCGACCCCTACCTGGAGGCGCCCTGGCCCAAGAGTGTCTGCCGTTCCCTTCAATAGCCGCCACCCATTGTCGGCGCCTATTGTCACAGCCCATTGTCGCCACCGGGGGGGGGGGGGGGCGGAGGCAGTAGTAGAGGTAAAAAAAAGTCATCAATTAATTGGGTGCCCTGGTTTGCTCCACCCCGTTATATCTGAGTCAATCGGGGGAGGCCCATCCGATGAATCTGCCACGGACTTCAACGGTATAGTTACGCCACGGGGGGAGGGTGTTTATCCCTCCACGGAAACGTCTGGGAAGATTAACTATGGTGGATTCCCGTTGCCTTCCTCAGTCTGACAGTATTTGTAACTGTTGTTGTATGTGTGTTTGTTCAGTGTAGACTGTTGTTTGTGTTGTGGATGAGAGATGAAAGAAGAGAGAGGGCGAAAACCGGTGCTCCCCCATTCACCCCAACTCTTAAGAAAGAGACGAAGAGGGCTGCTTTGATTAACGTCTCCATCCAAAGAACGAATATCCATCAACAGAGTTGTATGCTCTCACTCCATAACCATTACCGAGAGGTTAGAGGTTTGATATTTAACACAGGACTTTGGGTGCATAATATGAGGACTAGGAATTGTGTACCACCCCCTCTCCTAACCTGTCCGCCAAGTCTTGCTGGTGAAAACTCTTTAACCACCAGGACTCAAACCAACTAACCCAGTGTCAGATCCGAATGACATTACGGTGCAGCAGCCAACTGAGCCAACGGGGTGGGTACTCAATACTATGAATGCCGGGATGGTTTCTTAAATAGGCCATTTCCAAATTCCTTTCTGCTCCTTGCTCCCATTTCTTTCCCGTCTCTAATGACCTCGACGTTGGCGTGGCGTAAAGTTACAAAAGAGAGAGAGAAGTAAAAAATTTAATGACAATAGTAGACTTCAAAACTTGAGGACAGTTTGTATATCAAAACGGAATATTCTCACTTAACACAAAATATTTTTTATGCTATCATTTGGTGTAAGGTAAAACATTTAATGACCAAATATAAGTATGTACCGTATAAAAATTATTTCCCAGCTAAACTAAAAGACCTCTTGTTATTATTTCGATAACCTATTAATTTAGTATGAATGAGCATTTTCAAAAGAATTCCTTACGTTGCATATCAAGTAATCAAGAAGTTTAATTGTATTTATTAGAGAGCGTCCATAAACTACGTGGCTCGGTCTAGGGAGAGGGGGAAGGGGTTGGCTGGAAGGCTACGCTGCGCTAAGTGGGGAAAAAGGGGGGGGGGGTTCTGGAAAGGCCACGTAGCTTCCCATTCATATAATTTTTCTCAATTAAAATGAGGTACAGAACACACAACGGCTTGTGAATATTTATTTCCTTCATTTAATTATCTCCCCATGTAATTTATAATAGTCTGACAAGAGATAACAGTACAAAATGTCTTCTGGAACCAAAAGGGAAAAAAGTTACGTGCTACGGTGTGAAAAGGGGGGGCGGTAGAGGCAAAAGACACGTCGGCCCACGTTGAGGGGGGGGGGAGGGCGTGTTCACGTGTTCACAGGATGCCAAAGTGGAGCTACGCGGTTTGTGGACGCTCCCATAACTATTGTTTGTTTAGCTTTTAACAATAATTTAATCTTATAATCCTCAGATATTCCTCGCAGTGCCTTGTTCCCTGTAATCGATCACTTCAAAACTTGAGGACAGTTTGTATTTCAAAACGGAATTTTCTCAATTAACACAAAATCTTTTTCATGCTATCATTTACTATGAGGTAAAAAATTGAATGACCAAATAGAACTATGTACCGTATAAAAATAATTTCCCTGGTAAACTAAAAGACCTATTGTTATTATTTCGATAAACTATTATTTTAGATTGAATGAGCATTTTTAAAAGAATCGAGAGGACGTAACACTAAAAAAAACATAAAAAAAATGGAAAACGAAAAAGTGTAAATGTATATATTAAAAAATAAACTAATGTGGATTGCTTCCTTAATTCAAAGACTTTATGGACACTCACGCCTTCGTACTCATTCCATTTAATTCTAAGAGAGACAATTGAAAAGCATAATGGACGTTCAGTTGGGAATCTGTGCACAGTATTGTGAACCTCGTCCTGTCATTGGCTGACTGGAACAACTTTTTTGAGTCAGTGGATCACAGGGGAATACCCAAGCCGCTGCTGCGTCAAAGCTGCAACCAATGAACGCGCAGGAGACTCAGCACGCCCCCTGTTTCGTACATACTAAGCGCAAGTGTATATTGCATAAGGTATAGGCAAAATCGCATTGCGTGGGTGACTGTTGATGCCTGTGTGGGGCTCTACACGCGCAAGTTGTAATCGCGACCTGCCATTGGCTTGCGGGAGCACTTGTTGAGTCATCGCGCCAAGGGGGAAGTCCCGGGCAGTAGCTTTGGCAAAGCTGCAACCAATACGCGTACATGCTCTTTTCGCTCATTGTTACGGAAAGTTGAGGGTCTTCCACTAACAATATGACTCCACTTTCTAATATAGCAGTCACGTGTTGTGTCATTCAGATTCGGGGTTGAGTGGGTAAGGTTAAACCTGATATTCTGGAGGACGCAGTTCTGATGCCAGGCTCGGCCATCCAGTTTTCGGTTTTCGATGGTTTCCCGAAATCATACAGGCGAATGACGGGATGGTTCTTTCGAAAAATCGTGGTTGAATTCATTACCTTCCTTGTCCCCAGTCCTCTCCAGATTTAATGACCAGTAATCATGCACTATAGATGGATTAGAAGGCGAAGGGTCAACAAGGTATTGAATCATAACGTATCCAACCTGTGATGAGTTTGTAATGACTGAATAGTTTAGTGCTGGCCGTCCATTGGAAGCGTATTCGTGTAAACTGTAGCGCGAAAGCACACCGTCCACTGAAAGCAAGTACCTATTAACTCTCCAAAAGCATTTCTACTAACTGTCCCCAGTAGTAACATCTTCTACAGTTCTATTTTGAAGTTGCTTATGTAGGAGGCATTTTAAGTAAAGTAGTTTTCAACTCGAACGGATTTTGTTGCATTCATTTCCACGACTAAACCTCACAATAAAAATCATTTTAAAGTGTATTTATTGGGCCAGGAAAAATTTGGTTTAAGAGATATTTGATTTGTTTACGTTTTTGTGCCATGTGCTTAGTGAATATTAAAACTTTAAATTTGAAGTAACTTGGAATAGCGAAAAGTTACAGCTGATCTTTTATCACCAGCTACAGTCTGCACTGTCCAGCATATTTTAAAAGTAAAATTAACTAATTAGGCAAAGTATAATTACCACTTTTAATAAAGAGAATAAAGTAAAGATTTTAACTAAAAGAGATAAAATTGAAAAATTTATATCAGAAGATAGCTATAATTTAGAAGATTAAAATATATACTGATTTCTGTAAAAAGTTTAAGCATTGGTAAGATAATTGAGATTTTGGAAAAAGATTGTCATGAATTGTTGAGGAAATGCGGCAAGTCGCGGCAAGCTGATGACATAAGAGACTTCAAGGTTAATCTTATAGAAACCCTTTCAAAGGCTAAACTAAAATGGGATAGATAGATTATAATATCAGGAAGTCCATGTATTAATTACAAGACAAACTTTCCAGTACATTGGGAGATATTAACTTTCGAAAGTTTTTGCTGACGTCATAGAAATATGAAAGTTAATTAAAGGACCTGCAGCCATCTTGAAAATGTCCAGTTTTCCAGAAGATTTGAAACATTTAACTTCGCATCGGTTCGCGGAGCGATCTGGCTCCACGTGGGTACTTGTTGCGGCATATCTTGCATGTGGTAATCGTTCTCTCACTTTAGTTAGGGGGACTTGGTGTGTTTTTGTCTTCTCGAGTGAAAGTGCTTAAACTGACAATCTGCTATGGAACGGTTTTCCAATGCTTTAATTGTACCGACATTGTAAGAGGAACTTTTCAAAGTTTGAGTATTTTGTGATCCTAAAACCGTGTAAAGTGAACTTATTTATTCTACCCTTCACGTTTGCGGTGTATAATACGGACGTGCGGCGACCGCTTGATTAAATATTAAGGTACCAGAAGGCTACACCGCTCATGAATTTAATTTTTCACCGTTAAGGCAGAGTGTTGCTTGCCTCCAGCATTCGCTTTCCGCCTTACATGGCGACTTTGACAGGATTTGGTGAATCCAACAATTTGGTGAAATTTTGTGTGCTAGAGTGTCTAATTTTGTATTTTGTGATAACAAAGGCACTCAAAAAGTGAAAACCATATGAACACTTTAAAATAGTATAATGATCTCATGTTTACAAAAAGGACACTCTTTAGGGTGACAATATTTGTGATTTTTGTCTGAATTCTACATACTAACACATGTTATACTCTGAATTTCACATGCTAGCACATGTTATATTTTGAGTTCTAATGTTTTGTAAATGGTTAGGGACGGTATGAGAAGTTATGGCATTTGTATATCTTTGTACTTTTTTTGTAAGTTATCAGATTTTTCAAGTAATTTTCAATGGTTAATTTTGAACCGTTTAAGGCTGGTCGTCTACTGGAGGCGTATTCGTGTAAACTGTATTGGCTCGAAGACACCCCATCCACTGAAAACAGATTGACGCAGCTCTGTCGCCAGTTGTCCGTTGTATCCCGCAGCCCATTCCATTCCTTCCAAAATAAATAAATAAATAAATAAATAATAGAACAATAATTCCTTAATACATATTCATTTTCTTTTTAATTAAGAAAATAAACGTAAATTTCTTTGTTAGGGCCCTAGATTACATTTCCATTCTCACATCTTATCATTGGCGACGCGGTCATTCATCTTAATCTTATATCCACATTAGCTACGTGTGAGTGGAGACTTTCCCGGCGTATCAATGCAACAAAATCTTCTCGGTTGTCCAGCCGGATGGTCGTGTAAAAACACTACGTTTCGACAGCTGACTCTGCTGTCTTCATCAGGTATCTTGTAGTTGTTCTCAGCTGACTGTCTCTGCCTCATTTTATGTTAAGAGATTATATAATACTGGTGCCTTTCTGGGCGCTGCATCTAGATGAAATGTTCTCGGGAAACTAGCAGAGTGAAATCGTTTTTAAAGCGCGACGTTTCGACGACTTGACAATGGCGGCAGAGGTTATGACCGCTGAAACGACATGCTTTACAAACGTTCACACTCGGCTGGTTTCCCGAGAAGATTTCATCTAGAAAAACAATTGCTTGAAGATGAAACATAAAAAAAGTAATTTGAAATGGCGGCTGAAATAATTTCCAGCTAAATTCGAGTAAAATAATGGCCTTATTACATAAACTACGTGAAATGAACTATGCCATAAATAATCTTTATAAACTGACGAGATTTCGTTTGTAATATTGCGCAATATGCTAAGTACTTTTGTAATTGTATCTATACAACAACACACATAAACTTAAAATATAATACTATACGTACCGTTACGTATTAGTCGCCTCTAATTACAACCCGAGTAACAAATTGACTCTGTGTTTGAGAAAGAAGCGAAGAAATTGATTGCAAATTTATGTAATTATTGCGTGAGCATGTTGGTTTTGATGGCTTAAAATGGTTTATATGAACTGAATCACTGTTGTGAATGCAGGCCTATTAAAAGCAAGAGAATGCCTGGAATATTAGAGGACCGTAAATAAAAATGTTATGTAGGCCATAATGTTTTGAACGAGATTTTGAACATTTAGAAGTGTTTGGTTTCGTAAATATGCTGTTGTATGCTTGTACATATTTTCTATTTTCATTTCAAAAGTTTCCTCATGATTTCATTTAGTTCTGTGTAAGATTTAAATATTTTTGTACGATTAGTATTGTTTACGTGATTTTTGGAGCTCAAAAAAGGCTTGTCGGCTCAATATCCATCACGTGACAAAATCCAAAAAAATTCGGATCTCGTCGCCTTCGCGTATGTTAGCGGGACACAATGGACGGAGTCACATAACATTCCATGAGTTTTGATTGTAGCGATCTGTTCGCGCGTATACAGGCGTATTGGCGCGAGCTTTTTTACGCGCGAATGTGCGTCCACTGGACGGCCAGCCTTAATTGTAACCATGGAGGAAAGAAATATATGGAGACGGCTCAAGGGACCTTCACCACGCATTGAAGTGACGCCGGGGGGAGAGGAGTGGGGAGGCGTGGCCGCCGTATTACCTATCCATACAGACACGGGGAATATGAGCAAAAACCTCAAAGGGACTCTAGGATAAACGTGACGCCGCAATCTGATGTTGGATTATTATGTAACTCGATGACAAATAAAAAATTTAGAATAAATTTTTTTGATATCCTGCTTACTTTTCGAGATATTTTGTCTCAAATGTGAGACGTTTTTGGTTGAAATTTAGAAGAAACAATTTGTCAAATTTCATGATGGATTCTTGTTTAAAAAGACGAGACAAATAAAAAATAAAGAATAAAATTTTTCGATATCTTGCCTAGTTCTCGAGATATACTGCCTCAAAAGTGAGTTGAAATGCAGAAGAAAAATTTCGCAATAAGTCAAATTTGATGATGGATTCTTATGTAACACGACGAAAAAAATCGAAAATAAACAATAAATTTTTTCGATATCATGCTTAATTTTCGGGATATACTGTCTCCAAATAGCAATTGTATGGATAGGTAATATGGCCGCCGCCACCACCGCGCATGCGCAGTACCAGCCGAGAGTTTAGAGGTGGCATCACAGAATAAGCGGTATTTCCTCTCCATATATTTCTTTCCTCCATGGTTGTAACGTATTCTGCACCACAGTAATAGCCACAAATAGAACATTAAACAAGGGAATCAGCGAACTGAGAGCCACAGTTACGTTTTAAAATGTGGCCCAGGCTTCATTCTCCACACATGACGATTCGAGTGCTTGTGGTCCTGTGCAGTTGCTAGCGTTCTAAACTATAACTGTCCAAGCTGCTTTATAACCTAAACGGTTCAGTTGCTGCAAACTCTTATGTAACATGCCGGATACATAACGATCCAAACCCTGTTGACCCACCACCTTCTAATCACATTTATTATGCATGATTACCTAATGACATCGACGTTGGTGAGCCCTAGTGGACTTCCAAATGGAACTGATCTCTCCGGGAAGTGTAACTGCCACTGGGTTTTCATAGTGAGTCCCCAGTCAACATGATTGGCGGTTTTAAATACACGCAGCACTCTGGTGACCCTGATAAGGCTGCAGCAATTACCA
The DNA here is from genome assembly GCA_031002005.1 of Vandiemenella viatica. Lineage (NCBI taxonomy): Eukaryota > Metazoa > Arthropoda > Insecta > Orthoptera > Morabidae > Vandiemenella > Vandiemenella viatica. The sequence goes on from CM061920.1 coordinate 340,587,612, forward strand.
GCAAGAAACGTCATAAATTGGAAAATGACACCCAAAGCTAAGCCGAAACGGTTTTTACATATCCTACATTATTTTATAAAAATAAATATGATTAGGAAAGACGATTCTACATTATAAATTTCATCGTATATTAACTTTAGCAGCAATCGATCTTTCTACTTTGTTAGGGTGAATTTTTTTAACATGTGACAGGTATCAGCAGACACAATTTTTCGCTTTTTTTGTCACGTGTATTTTCGACTTGTAGTGTGCCTATAAAACGCAAAGAGAAACAGACGATATGCGAAACACTGTAAAATAAGTGTGGAATGGTCCTGACTTTGGAAACACCACATGTGGACATGTACGTAGGGCTATCAACCTTACTTTATAATACAGAATGATATTTATTTTCTTGTCACTTTATTTTACCGTCACTAACAAGAATACGGAAATACTTTTATTTCTAATAAAATATTCAATTGACGGAACGGAATTGGTGTTTATGAGAAAACAAAACGGGACGTTCACTCTTGAATGATTATTTATGAGGGTGCAAAAGAAGACAGTGATCTCTGACATAACATTTATATACATAAACCTGCTCGTGACAATTTACGAAATATAAAAATAATTGTTTCCTGTCCGTTCCCGTACCCGCCATTTCAGCTTTCACGAAAGAATGATCAATGGAAATGGCGTGAGGAGAAAGTCAGACCGACCAAAATTTAATTATTTATATATATCTAGGTTAGTCTTCAGCAACCGTCACGCCAGGAAGTGCCTTCTGTGTTTAGTTTAATTTAAAGTGTGTAGATAGCTTTTGTTCAATCTTTGCTTATTTAACAGCGCCAGTAGACAGTTGGTCTTCAGCAATCGTCACGCCAGGAAGTGCTCTCTGTGTTTAGTTTAATTTAAAGTGTGTAGATAGCTTTTGTTCAATCTTTGCTTATTTAACAGCGCCAGTAGAAAGTTGTTCTTCAGCAACCGTCATGCCAGGAAGTGCCTTCAGTGTTTAGTTTAATTTAAAGTGTGTAGATAGCTTTTGTCCATCTTTGCTTATTTGTTTAACAGCGCCAGTAGTCAGTTGGTCATCTGTAACCATTACGCGAGGAAGTCCTTCTTTGTGAATTTAGTTTTTTTTTTCCCAGTCGTGTCTATCGGTTGTTTGTAAGTAGTGAACAGTTTATTTGGATCACTCGGTTAATTCATCTTTCATCTTCTCCGTAGCTTTTGTTTAGAAATAACATGTGTAGGGACTGTGATTGATGTGTGCAGGCCTTGGCTGAGGTGGCTGATCTTCGCGCTCAGCTTGCCAGCTTTGCTAACGAAAGTTACAAAGCTGGAAGCTGCCGTAGGCGACTGCAGCAGATGTACTATGGGAGACTCCGCTGAAGCTAGTGCTATCACAGGTTCTTCTGTTCCCAGCATCGTACCTGTAGTCCAGGCTGAGACCTTGGAGCCTGTGCGGCAGTCACCTTGACGGTGTCTGGCGTGTGGTTTCCGGGCGTCGAAGCCGCATGTGGGGGCAGTTGTGCAAGTCTGAATCCCAAGAGGACATGCTTGTACCACTGTCCAAAAGGTTTGATGTATTGTCTGGGTCTGGTTCAGATCCACAATCGTCAAACAGCGAGTTGCCAGCCCCTCTGCCCGCAAGGCCTGAGCGACCACAGAAGGGGATTTTGGTGATAGGTAGCTCCAACATTAGGCGTTTTATTGAAACCCTTAGGGACATGGCGAATAGGTCTGGGATGAAGTCCTGTGTCCATTCATTGTGTATTCCTGGAGGTCTGATCCAAGATGTGGATCAGGCCATCCCGGATGCCATTGATTGGACGAGGTGTAGCCAGCTGCGGATTGTAGCTCATGTCGGCACCAACGATGCTTGCCGCCTGGGGTCAGAGACTATCCTCTCTTCCTTCCGGCGGCTTGCTCAAATGGTTAGCTCTGTGGTTGATGACCGCAAGATTTCGGCTGAGTTAACTATCTGTAGCATTGTCGATAGAACCGACTGTGGACCTCTGGTTCAGAGCCGAGTCGAGGGTCTAAACCAGAGACTGCGGCGTTTCTGCGATAATCATGGATGCAGATTCCTAGATCTTCGCCATGGGGTCGAGTCGTGTAGGGTTCCCTTGGATAGATCAGGAGTGCACAACACACGTGAATCGGCTACACGGGTGGCAGGGGCCGTGTGGAGTGTATTGGGGGATTTTTTAGGCTGAGGCAGGAAGACCCGAAACTGGGATCACAGTTACGGGCAGCCCAATCAAATTCGGCACCATATGTTAGGAGTAGCGTAAATCAGTTTCGACCATTAAAAGTACTCGTTATTAACTGTAGAAGTGTTTGTAATAAGCAGCCTGAGCTTGAAAGCATTATTAGTAGTACAGAAGTAGATATTGCATTAGGTACTGAAAGCTGGTTAAAACCGGATATAAGTTCAGCAGAAATATTTAACGATAGAATGAATGTTTTCCGTAAGGATTAGTTGAACTCCAATGGAGGCGGTGTATTTATAGCTGTTAGTCAACACCTGTCGTGTAGCGAATTAAATATCGATACGGTCTGTGAAATCCTATGGATTAGACTAAAAGTAGCTAGGACAAAACTTGTATTAGGGTCTTTCTATCGTCCACCAGATGCAGATGTATCTATTGCTGAGGCCTTAAGAACTAATGTAAGTAATATAGCTCGTCAATTTCCAGATCATGCAATAATACTAGGAGGTGACTTCAACTTTCCGTATATCGACTGGAATAATTACGTCCACGTTACTGGTGGCCGGGATAAAACATCCTGTGAAATTATTCTTGACCTTTTCTCAGATCTTAATCTTGAGCAGCTCGTCACTGAACCAACGCGGTGCCACAATGATAACGAAAACATATTAGATATTCTCGTTACGAATAGGCCTGAATTATTCACGGACATTTCTACCACCATGGGAATAAGTGATCATAAAGCTGTAATTGATACAGTAAAATTAATAGCCGCGCGCAAAAAGAAAATAGAAAGGGTCATTTACAGGTTTGAAAAGGCCCCAAAGGAGAGTTTAAGAACGTTTTTGAGGGATAATTACATTACCTTTATAGAAGGAAGAGGCTCGGTTGAAGAGATGTGGCTTCGATTCATGCATATACTCAGGGAAGGTATGGACTTACATATACCGAAAAGGACAATCAGGGATGGGAACGATCCCCCGTGGTATACACGTGAACTTAAACGGTTACTTAAAAAACAAAGGAAGATACATGCACGCTCAAGGACGACGATGTATAGGAGTGATTTAGAAAAGATAGCTGAGACAAGAGAACATATTAAGAATGCGATGCGCGAGGCTTTTAACGACTTTTTTTTTTTTTTATTAACTGCTTAACGTCTCCTATAACAACTAGGTCTTTAGAGACGGGAAAGGATGGGGGGCAAGGAATGGGAAGAAATTCGGCCATGGCCTTTTGAAGGAAGCATCCCGGCATTCACCTGGAGTGATTTGGGGAAACCATGGAAAACCCAAATCTGGATGCCCGGACGGGGATTCGAACCACCGTCCTCCCGAATGCGAGGCCAGAACGGTAGCCGTTACACCACCACGCTCGGTTTAACGACTTTAGATGCAACTCACTTTCTAAGAGTCTCAACGAAAACCCAAAGAAATTTTGGTCGTATGTAAAAAAAGTTAGTGGTAGTGACAACAATATGTCAGTTCTACTACAAGACGGTCGGGAAGTTGATGACAGTCTCGAAAAGGCTACTGTATTTAACACCGAATTTAAAAATTCTTTCACTGACGAAAACATGGAAAACATTCCCGCTTTTGCACGGCGTGTAGAATTTGAGATGGATCCAGTTCAAATTGATAGTGTAGGTATCATAAAGCAATTAAAGCTCCTGAAGTGGGGGAAGGCGCCGGGTCCTGATGGTATTCCAGTAAGAGTATTTTCGGAATACGCGGAGGAAATAGAACCATTTCTATCCGATATATTTCGTAAATCTTTAGAAGAAAGAAAAGTACCTTCTGACTGGAAAATAGCGCAGGTGATTCCCGTTTTCAAGAAAGGTGATCGGAGAGATCCTAGGAATTATCGACCCATATCTCTAACATCTGTCTGCAGTAGAATTCTGGAGCATGTCATATGCTCTAACGTTATGAAATTTCTGGATGAAAACGAGTTACTTACAGCAAACCAACACGGATTTCGTAAGAACCATTCGTGTGAAACCCAACTGGCTCTATTTTCGCATGACGTAATGAAGGTTATCGATGCAGGATCACCAGTTGATGCCATTTTCTTGGATTTCCAGAAGGCTTTTGACTCTGTACCACATAACCGCCTTTTGGCGAAGATTCGAGCGTACGGTATATCTGATCAGATCTGCGAATGGATACGCGATTTTCTAACTGGTCGGTCGCAGTATGTCGTTGTTGACGGGGAAGTCTCTTCAAAGCTAGATGTTACTTCGGGCGTTCCTCAAGGAAGTGTAATAGGACCACTTCTTTTCTTAATTTTTATAAACGATCTCGGTGACAACGTTAATTGCAGGATGCGATTTTTTGCTGATGATGCATTAATTTATAGGGAAGTGGAGTGCTGTGACGATTGCTTAGAAATACAGCGCGATCTGGATGTTATCTCGGAATGGTGCCGTAAATGGCAGCTTACACTTAACTGTAAAAAGTGCAAGGCAATGCAAATAAGTAATCAAAAGACCCCGTTTGCTCACGAGTACAAAGTTAACAATTCAGTTGTTGACACGGTCGATTCCCTGAAGTATCTAGGAGTAACATGAAATGGGACTTGCACATAACTTCCGTCGTAGGCAAAGCTAATTCTAAACTACGTTTTATAGGTCGCATTCTGAGAAGCTGCAATGCTCATACAAAGGAAATAGCGTACAAAACACTTGTGCGTCCGCATTTGGAATACTGTTGTGCAATTTGGTATCCGTATCGCAAGGGATTGATTGACACGTTAGGGAAAGTACAGAGGAGAGCCGCTCGATTCGTGACCGCTAGTTACAGTCCTTATGTAAGTGTCACACAGCTGATACGTGGGTTAGGCTGGGATTGTTTGGCGGGCAGACGACGTCGTTTTCGTTTAAATTTGTTGGAGAATATGCGAAAATCTCTAATTTACGAGTGCAATGAAATACTTCTTCCGCCAACCTATTTAGGTCGCAATGACAGGAGGGATAAGATTCGAGAGATAAGATGCCGTACTGATACATTTATGTATTCTTTCTTTCCTCGTTCTGTTCGGGATTGGAATACTCTAAAATAAGATTGGCGCTTAGCACCCTCTGCCACCCACAGTAATTGTGAATTGCAGAGTATAGATGTAGATGTAGAATGTGGTACCAGTTACCAAATTTTGAAAGATATCCAGAAATTAACAACTAGTTCCATAAGCACGAAAAATATGTGTATTAAAGGCAGTAAAAAGCTAAATTTTAAAATTCTTTTTATTTTACTTTTTCCAAATGAAGATATTAGTAAATATTTTATACTTAAAAAATTACATTTAATTCTCAAACTTGTGGCCTTGGGAGCTAATATTCGCTCTGGACCTAGGGGGAAAGTGTGTATTAGAACAGAAGGCCGCTAGTTTGAGCATTAAATCCAATGTTTAAAACAGCAAAAATATCAATAAACAGCATTAATGTCTTCGTTTTTAGAAATGGTATGACATAAACTGAACGTAGGTGGTGCATTAAGAAAATTGTAAACTTGACTAAAACTCTAAAAGCGTGACACTTTTTGAATTTGTTAGGTTACGGTAAAGGCCTTTCAACAACTAAAGGATTATCCATTACTAACCGTACACCTTGTATTTGTCGCTCATTAAAAATTAAAGCTACCATCATACCTAATAATTATCTTGATAAATGTATGTACTATTTCATTATACTTGTTAACCCGTCAGTTTCTTATTTAAACAGAAGTTAATCCATTGGGAGTTATCTTTTTTTTTTTTTTTTTTTTTGCTTATGGCTTTGTTGACATTCGATATCATTACATACAGGAAAGGACTGGGGGCAAGGAACGGGAAGGAATTCGGCCATTGCATTTTGAAGGAACCATCCCGGCATTCGCCTGGAATGATTTGGTGAAACGATGGAAAACACAACTCTGGATGGCCGAACGGGGATTCGAACCCACGTGCGGAGTTTTAAGTTCAAAAATAACCTTCTCAGAATGTTTTGCGGAAATACCTGGCGATGTTCATTGACGTGCCTCCATGCCCACGCCTCAACGCCGTGCTCTTCCGGGATTCCCTATGCAAATCAGATGAGCGCGTTGCACAAGTGATGCAATTTCCTGTCATTAGACCGTTTCCAGCGGATTAACAACGCTTGCGACATACTCTAGACGAAGAATTACGTAGGAAGTAGCCTCTAAAAAAAATCTGTTCATTATGTGACAGTATTTTATCAATTCTAGGAGTTAAAGAGACTGTTTTCCTTAATTTGGGAGTCATATCTGTTTTAATGTGGCAGGATACGCGAACTAATAAACAACCTGTAGGTGCGAAAATTCAAAATAGGGCTTATGAGTTTCAACTGATTGGAATTTTCAGTAAAATTTCTTCGTAAGGTTTATTATTATTTTCTTTTTCTTATTGCTTTACGCCTCGTCAACATCAAGGTCATTAGAGGCGGGATGAGACTGGGGTCAAAGAACGGGAAGTAATTTGGCCATGGCCTTTTGAAGGGAGCATCCAGGCATTCGTCTGGACTGATTTGGGGAAACCATGGAAAACCCAAATCTCGATGCCCGGACGGGGATTCGAACCGGCGCCCTCGGGAATGCGAGGCCAGAGCGTCGTGAGGTTTACCGCCGAAGTTTTGAAACCGCCCTGGGGTCAACTTCGGGGAAGTTTAGTCTCGTGAGGACTCTTATGTAGATGACATTGGGCTGCAACCGGAACGTTGCGATTAGTAATCAAATGGCACAGCATGAGAGCCTAAAGCCATATTTTATTAATATTATAATCGATGTTGATAATAATTTATAATTTTGTATTATCACTTCCCTTCTGAGACGCGGCTTGTAGTTTATTCACCAAAGGCACTGCCAGAAGATTTTGTTTCAGAGTTTGTGTTTCCGATGATGTTGACAGCTAAAGTATGTGGCTATTGATTGAGTGCCGGGGGAGGAAATAACAAGACAAAAAAGCCGCAACATGGTAATGAATACGTCCCTTCCATTCTGGTAGAATACCGAGCCTTGGCTACACCAGTTTTACCTTGTAGGCCTCTGTTTCGGTTCGGAGTCCATGATGCCACTTATAAATGATGAACTAAAACAAGATGCATCGTATGCATAAAAGACGAGAAGGTTAGTGGAGTAATATATACCAGCCGTTCCCAACCTTTTTCAACGGCGGATCCCTTAGAGATTAGCCACAGATCCCTTAATAATAGTAATAACAATAACAATAATTAGAAATTGGCTATTCTATAGCTGTCTTTTCATGGCTCGACTTGCATATTCTACATTGTGACCAGAGTTTGAGTGTTCGAATGTCTCAATTTATGTTTTAGAATTTATTAATTCTATTTTGTCTGCGGACTTATTAGGATAGCTCCACGGACCACAGGTTGCGAAACCCAGTTAAATGCCTTTTTTTTCAGCCTGTGGACCGCAAAGAAATACAGGTGGTCCGCCGACAGAGAATATTTAAAACTTAGATACCATACTCGTACTGTACAAGGCAATAAGCGACTACACTGATCAACCACAACATTATTACCACCCACCTAATAGCCAGTATGTCCACCTTTGGCACGGATATCAGCGGTGACGCGTCTTGGCATGGAATCAATGACGCGATTGTAGGTCGATGGAGGGAGCAGGCACTACATCTGCACATACAAGTCACCTAATTCCCCTAAATTCCGGGAAGGGGAGTAATAAGATCTGACGCCGCGTTCAATCACATCCCAGATGTGTTCGATCGGGTTCAGATCTGGCGAGTTGTGCATCACATCAATTGCAACTCGCCACTGTGCACCTCGAACCACTCCACCACACTCCTGGCCTTTTGACATGCCGCATTATCTTGCTGAAAAATGCCACTGCTTTGGGAAACATGGTCGTCATGAAAGTGTGTACATGGTCTACAACCATTGTACGATACTTATTGGCCGTCATGGTGCCTTGCACGAGCTCCACTGGACCCAGGGTAAATGTTTTCAAGAGCATAATTTTGCCGCGGCCAGCTTGTCTTCGTCCCGCAATACAGGTGTCAAGAAGCTGTTACCCTGGAAAACGACGTATTCGCACCCTCCCATCGGAATGATGAAGACGGTAACGGGATTGATCAGACCATGCAACGCTCTTCTGCCACTGCGTCAATGTCCAGTGACGATGGTCACGTGGCCATTTCAGTCGTACATTGCCGATGTCGTGGTGTTAACATTGGCACATGCATGGCTGAGGAGGCTCATCGTTAGTAGTGTTCGGTGCACTGTGTGTTCAGACATACTAGTACTCTGCTCAACATTTAAGCCGAATGTTAGTTCCGCCATAGTTCGCCTCCTGTACTGATTTACCAGTCTGCTCAGCCTATGACTTCCGACAACTGTAATGAGGGATGGCAGCCCAACCCCTCGATGTTTGGACGTGGTTTCACCTTGGTTTCGCTACTTGTTGAAGACACTCCACAGCACTCCTCGAACACCCGGAAAGTCGCGTAGTTTCCGAAATGTTCACGCCGAGCCTTCGGGACATCAAAATCTGCCCTCGGTCAAACAGATAGATAGCGCGCCTTCCCCATTCTAAACACGGATAGCACGCTCACTGATACTACATGCACCGTACGTGTGTCTGACTAGCAATCAATCCTCGTCAGGTGGCATTGCTATCGCCTGGACGGGTTTATATCGGTTGTAGTGAGATGGTCATAATGTTTTGGCTGATCAGTGTATATGCTACAAACACAAGTGTTTTAAAGCCACGAATATTTCAATGACCACGCGAAAAATCTGGCATTTTCCGGATGTGAGGATAAGACAGGATTGTTCCTGCAATAACCTATTCACTATATACGTTTCTAGTCGGCATCAAAAAGAGCTCCGTTCGCTTAGCGATTAAGTTATGACGCTTTTCCGAGGATCTTGTTGTCGTGGTAAAGTTGGTATCGTAAGAGTGGTGACGTAAACAACAATATACGCTGTCAAGTCTCGTTTCTATTATTTTTTGCCTGTCTTGGTCAATGGTATAATGTAGCACCCAGCCTTTAGTACAATAATTATTTATTTGGTTACTAAATATTAAGAGTCTGGTCAGTATAAAATTCACTTTTAACAGTTAACTTCCAGTTTCGTAACTATGTTTCCATAGGAATTAAAAACATGCTTTTAGATTTAATATGTAACGTCCAAAATGTTACTAATATGCAGACAAGTAAAAAATTAGGCCCATATAAGTTAGTTGTCCGCAGCACTATTTTTACCAATTTATTGGTCCCCGGGTTGAAAAAGATTGAGAAACGATGATATACACCGTATGTATAGTGCCATAAACCTCTACAAATACCGAGCATGGTGGGTGAGTGATAACGATCTGGACTTGCATTTTGGAGGTCGCGGGTTCTAATCACCGTCCGGGCATCCACATTTGGGTTTTCGATGGTTTCCCGAAATTACTCCAGGCGAAGACGAGATGGTCCCTTCAAAAGGCCATGGCCGAATTCTTTCCCTTTCCTTGTAAAGCCATAAGGAAAAAAAAAGACGGAATCCTTGTGAAAAATTTTATTTGTTCGTTTGTCACAGGCTGAAAATTACTAGATCGTTTCAAGTAGAAATTTGTAATTACGTAGTATTTTAATTCTTTCTGTCCTAAACACGAAAGTAACGTAAAATTTAGAAAAACCATCTGGAATAAAATATTATAGCCATTTTAAAATCGAGAACAAATTTGTTGGATTAGATTTATTTTTCGTAATTATCAGCCGATCCTAAAAAGAGTATGGATTTTTGTTTAATCTTCAAATTTGTAAGAACTTTTAACCATTAATCCTCAAATAAACTACTGTCTCTTTCTTTCCGGAACTACAGCTTCTAAAATTCTTTAACGAAATAAAGATTTCTGCAAAACGATCTTTCTGGAATTTATCGTTTTTAGTAAAAAAAAAAGTATTTTTAGGTGTTCTTATTCTCTAGTAAATAATATTTTGAACGATTATTTATATATATATATATATTAATACGCTAAGCGAAAACTTTGGAAACATTTTTCAGAATATTGCGCGCACGGAGAAATGTGAGATTTGGCATAGTTAAAGTTTATATGGGGAAGAAGTGCATAAAGCCAAAATGTACATATAATATGTGTTAAAAATACATTAAAATAAATCATTCGTTGTATACATTCAATTGTTTTTAAGAGGCAACGACACTTAGCGATGTCTGTGATCTTTGGTCAACAGTAAAAAAAAAAAAAAAATAAATAAATTATAAGCATAGTTAAAACATGTTACAGATACATTATTAAATGAAAAATAAATTCGGGAACGTGTGTGTGAGTGAAATCGGATCGGAGCCAACTATGTGACGTGTATTTCCAGCATTGAGATACTCTGTGGTCTTTGGTGAAACCAAAGAGTCGAGCTTAATCTCTGAATTTACATAGAAGCAACATTTCGAAACGGAGTATATTCGGAATTCATTAAATCGTGATTTAGATATACGATGTTACAATGATGCAGTTCAAATTGATGTAGCTGTAATATGATGAGTGAAATCTGGTAGTTAAAAAAAAGTGATTACATGAATGGCAGCAAAGTCTTTATATACTGAGTTTAGCATTACGTCGGAACCTACAAATATTGTCCTGTCGGTCTGAAATTTGGTACGCACATTCCTTAGGCGATAATATTGATTTAAAGTGTATATCGTAAGCTTCGAATATGTTGAAATAAGGAAAAATGTGGGTAGATGCATACATGTTATTACGCAAGAAATACACGTTCATAGCTGTTGACATTTATTCCACATGTTTTTAAGTCTACAGTATTGAATAAAAACTGCTTTCCACATGCAAATAGAAAATCATGTAACAGTTACGATTTCTCTGTGCGGGCTGACATATTGTTTTTCAGTGCTAAGATATATGGCGTCTACCGTAACTAATAGCAGTTGTGGTTAGGTTGAAATGCAGCCTGGACCAAAAATTAAGAGTAAGAAACACACAGAAATAATATCGACATGTAATAACGTGTATTTCTTGCTTAATATCATGCGTGCATCTACTCACATTTGAAGTGATTTTTCCTCATTTTCACGCATTCGAAGCTTACGTTGGAATGTATGTACTAAACTTGATACCGATAGGACAATTTTTCAAACGCAATAGAACAAATTCAATAAACTATTTGCAATAATTATTACTCTGTTAAAAAAATACTAATTAACTTAATGAATTATGGTCGAATTTCGACCACTGGGCGATCTCTAGTATATAAAAATTTGATAAATAATTTTGTGAATTCGCAAAAACGTTTTTCGAAAAAAATTAATGATACTTCTTAGTTGCTACGTTCTGTCATAACTTTTTTCAACGGTATTTTTTGTTTAATTGATTTAGGTATCGTAAACAGCCAAGAATTAGCTTCAAATAAATGTAGATTAAGTATAGTAAATTATTTGAGAGATAGAATGCTATGTTTTTGATCCTGTAATCAAATAAAAAAATACCAGGCAGTTTAGGTATTGTATAATGGATCATATGCTCGGGAGTACAGAAAATTTAATTCGCGGGACTATTTCGCATATGACAGTAATTGAAAATAAATAAATAATATGGAATAGATGATCTAGGAATTATAAAGAACTTTTTAAAACTCTTTGTGGAGCACAGCACTTTATGGTAGCGAAACACGGACTTTAGGAATAACTGAAATAAAGAAAATTGAAGCATTTGAAATGTGGTGCTACAGAAGAATGCTGATAATTAAGTGGACAGACAAAGTAAGAAATGAACGAGTTTTGGAAATGATGGGTGAGAAAAGAAGTTTGTGAAAGAAGCTTGCAGAAAGAAGAGACAGGCTGGTAGGTCATATTTTGAGACATGCTGGATTGGTTAATTTGTTAGTGGAGGGAACAGTCGAAGGTAAGAACTGTAGAGGAAGACAGAGATTAGAATATATGAAGCAGATAATTGAGGACGTGGGTTGTAAGGGGTATGTAGAAATGAAGAGGTTAGCACAGGATAGTAAGGGATGGAGGATCACATCAAACCAGTCGAAAGATATGTACAAAGCAGACACCGAAGCATGCGCTGTATGGTTTGATCTGCTCCGGATTCGCATCTCGTTGGCGTCCATGTTGGTTCGTTCTCGATTTAGGCCTCATCGAGATCATTAGAGGCGGGAAAGGACCGAGGAAAAGGAACAGGAGGAAATTCGGAAATGGCTTTTTTGAAGAAACCATTTCGGCATTTGCCTGGAGTTGATTTGGGGACACCATAGAAAACCCAAATCTGGATTGCCGGATAGTGATTCGAACTCGCGTCCTCTCGAATGCGAGGCCTGAGCAGTACCACACACCTACCAATCTCGATGCGTTCATGTAACACTGTGTCGCCAGATTGACTTCAAAACTGCCCACTTTTCAGGAAAACAGTTTACAATTATCTCATTTAAAATGTTCCGCATGATTCTGTAGAATATAATTCAGTCTCTACTTCTTCCTATCTTTACCGGCAGTTGATAATAACCCACTGAGAGTTTGATAATTACTCGAGCCTAAGAATATTTTACGAGTGTTAATGGTTCGTAACTCGGTGTATTATTCTAATTATACTAGCGTTACGAAATTCTTTGATTAATAGAAAGTCGATTAGGCAAGATATGTTGGCAGAACATTTAATAATTCTAGTCAACGACCGTAGAGCCTTAGTTCAGATTCAAGTAGTTAACAGTTCTAGCTAAACCGGAATTACCACATTTTAAATACTTAGGTCAATATCCTTAGCTGCTATACTAATGTTGGGTTTTCTTCTCCGTCTAGTGCAGTTAACAAATGAAAAAAACTTTGTTATGGCCTATGCGTTTTGGTTTATTAGACCATCATAATTGCCCTAGAACAAGTTATGTACAAGTTTTGATGTGTAGCATAATTTTTATCTATATGAAGGTGTTAATTTGTTATTAACTGTTATTTTTAGCTTATTTTAGTTACAGTTTTTCTATATTACATTAGTGTATGGAATTGTTCCATATTAGTTTCTCTCCTTGAGGTTTCTCACTCACTGAACAATTTTGAATAAGAAACATATTTACACACGTTTGATTTTTGAAGGTAACTACTGGAACAAACTTAGTTATTGTTCTTCTTCTTGAGGTAATTCACCAACTGACCAGTTTTAGTATGAAAAGCATATTTATATACGTATATACACAGAATGTAGCTTTTTTAAACAACTTTAGTTATTGTTTATGGTTTCTTGTCAAAGATGCTAACTGTCTATGACATATATATTACCAACCTAATTTGCTTACTGAAGTTAAGTTTTATCTTTGCTGTAGCGGTTTGTTTCAATCCGAGTTCATTTTTAGTGTCCTAGATAGTGTCTGGTTCGTGAGATGGATGTATTCATTGATCACATTTTACCCTTCATTTAGTGCCTTTTGTATATGAAAATTTTCTTGAACTGTCAACATGTTTTTTTCTGTGGTAATTTATTGCCAATATTTGCATATCTGTTCCTATTTCTGTGTGTTCGTGTTTGTTTTCACTTAAATGTTCTGCATATGTAGAATGATTGGAGCATCTTAATGCCCTTATGTGTGTGTGTAAATACGTGTAAAAATATGATTTTCATAAAAAAACTGGTCAGTTGGTGAATAATCTCAAGAAGAAGAACAATAACTAAGCTTGTTACCGAAGTTACCTTCAAAAATCAAACGTGTGTAAATATGTCTCTTATTCAAAATTGTTCAGTGAGTGAGAAACCTCAAGGAGAGAAACTGATATGGAACAGTTCCATACACTAATGTAATATAGAAAAACTGTAAGTAAAATAAGCTAAAAATAACAGTTAATAACAAATTAATACCTTCATTTAGATAAACATTATGCTACACATCAAAATTTGTACATAACTTGTTCTAGGGCACTGGTGATAGTCTAATAAACCGAAAGGCATATACCATAACAAAGTTTTTTCATTTGTTAGCTGCACTAGAGGAGAAAAAAAAACCAACATCAGAAATTACCACAGTTATTACGGGAAAAAATGAGCTTCAGGGTCGTTATGTTGATACACCGAAGCGATTCGTAGTGTGGAACTCAATGCTTCTCAAGAAATACCCAGTAATTTGGTGACATATCTTTACAGTAGTTACGTCAGTGTTAAGTAGAGACTCAGCATAATGTGATCATATTCCGTCGTCTGTATGTCTAGCAGTTCTCTTGCGAGTTGTCAATAGGATAGCCGGTGCTCCACTATCTAGCGATGACATGGCCGGAACAGCTGGCCAGATACGCGGATACCTTGCGGAAGCACGGGCGGGGATGTTGCCAATTGACGTCAAGAGGTGACGTGCGGTGAGATGCGAACGGTTACTACACATTGCTTTGATCCACCGACCATGACTTGTGTGCTGTTTATAACCTATGACCATATAAATCGAATACTGATGTCTGGAGTTATCAATTTCTCAAAATATGTAAGAAAGATCGATGAAACTCAACACCGCACATGAACATCAGATTGCAATCAAAGAGGTTATCAATGAGAAGGAAATTTGAAAATAAAAACCAAAAAAATGTTGGCAGTAGTTTGATTAAGAACAAGCATAATCGATAAAAATGTTTGGAAAAACAGGTGAGACAACGCAAACTTTGGAGTGACGAAAGTTCAGGTTCTGGTTTTCATAACAGTGTCAGGAGATGTTATTAAACATAATTTAGCTCAGTTTTATGTACGTAAAATGAAAATTCTGCCAAAAAATCTGACTTACAAGATTGTGATATTTGGGTTGTTACACAATTGTGTTCTAAAACAAATTTTCACGGCCAAGAACATATATTAAGAACAACTGGTGATTTCATATGAGTAGTTGAGTTATTAGTTTCGTATACTTAGAGACATTGTTTACATTAATTAATGAGCAAGGCTTCGGATCCAGTAATAAAAAGTGGAAACTATTTTTTTAGTTTGAGTTTCCCCTTATTTCTTTAGCGTGACTATTGTTCTTAAGTATTATTGTGTGTGAATTACTGTGATAGTGTGTCTGTTTGTTGTTCAGCGCAATGTGTTGCAGTTGAGACATGAAAGAAGAGATTAAGTGAAGCACGATGTTAGCCTATTTGGGCCTTCTCATCCAAAGAACAACAATGGGTTCGCTATGTTAATTGTCCCTATTCGACAAACAAACAGTATCTTTTGTCATAAATTCGTACCCATTGAGGAGATCTGAAGTTTAAGCTAGAATTATTATTATTATTATTATTATTTTTTTTACACAATTTGGTGGATATCAATCGTACACCACCATATCTCCTACCTTGCTGTCCAAGTTTAAAATGCTGAAAATTTATTTACTTCTAGGACTCGAAGTAACTAATTTTGAGTCGTCTTTTCGGCATATCAGCCGCGAGGAGAGTCATCGATTAGAAATAAAGCTGCAAAACGCCGTGGCATCGATTGTTGATGCGTTGTTTACATACAGTATTCTAGACTACTAGAATCCACGTTTAATTTCTTCAAAGGTGACAAGGCAATGGAATATGGAAGCAACTGCGCATGTAATAAATATTACGTTACCTTTCAACAAAGAGAATATTATTAACGTTTAAATTTTGAATCCACCCTGTGATTTAAATGTCCGGCTCATACAGCATTCAAAAGAACAACATTACAGAAACTTTATCTTGACTATTAAAATACCTTTGGATAAACGGCAATTCTTTTTGCTAACTGCGTATGGTGTAAATGAGTTTATTTTACAGTTCTATGAAAAAGTTTTGTAATTATTTGAATTTATTAATCAAATAGCATAAAAGTAATATTTTTCTGTTTTCCGTTTTTTTTACAAGAGATCATGATCTTTTTTTTCTGTTTCTCTACTCTCATTTTCTCCCCTGTTCTAACACATTAACAGTTTTATTTATGGAAAATCATGCTTTCGTTGAAGTGTTGAAAAATACGAGGACGAAATATTTTAAATGGGGCTTTACATAGCTAGATGTTTTCTGTGGAGAGTATAAATTGTTCGATATTTGTATGTTTGTCTATAGCCGACCTCGATAGCGGAGGACCAGTGTGCTTTTTTTACGAACTGAATATTGCCGATTGGAGTCCAGACAAGGGCGTGAGTAATTTTATCTAAGCCTTGTGTGTGTATTGCGTTGTTTTGCACTTTGATAGTAAGAAATGCTACGAGCTGAATGAATGCTAATAATACTAATTAAAATACTAAAGCTAGCTGTATAGTTCAATTGGCAGAATACTATATTTTCTTTCAAAAATATGCTTGTATGTAAAAGAAGTAACTCACTATTCCTCACAATCTAATAACATAATGAATTGAAGCCCTTTGATACTAAACAGAAGAAAAACTTTAAGTAGTGACTGAAGTGATCAAAAGAGCGGATGAATCTGTATATATTTTTTTCAGGTAAAAATTAAGTAACTGTTAGACACAAATTTATTTAGTGCTATGTAATTAGACTCTTCTGGAGGCAGTTGGATGTAGTTTTAGATGAATAAAAACACAGAAGCTGGAATCCTTTATGGACGAAATATTTTTTCTCTTCAATGAAGCCTCGTCTACTGGGCTCAGGTGACGATGCCACTATAATGGCATCTAAGCACCCTCAAGACTTAGTAAGGTTGGCAGTAGATGTGCTGCACGATTCTTAATCACCAGATTGTGTACCAAAGACCTGGATTAAAGGACAAATATCCAAGCAGTGTGTATATAGTGCGGGAATACGACACTGTTGAGAATGATTAGTCCGTCTGATGGAAACCTTAAACTTGACTGCCTTCAAGATGTCTGTTGGAACAGTTGTCCAGAATGGAATGACACAGGGATTCATCTTTTCCCTTTATTCATTCATAACACAAACAATGCGCTATATTGAACAAACACACATCTCATTCCTCCACACAGATAGTAATAAATATTTCCATACTAAGGAAGGAAGGAGAAAATCACCCACAATAAGTTTCTCATGTAGTCGTTATGTAGGGTTAACGTCAAAAATGTCAGCCACCTAAGCACATAATATACCTCAGATTTCACTTAAATTTCATCATGACGATTTTCTGCAAGACTCGAAGATGTTTCAAAGAGGAAAAATTTGATCTAGGAACTGAAAACATTATTAATACAGTAGAGGACACGGAGATATTCAACATGCCCAGGTTCACATCATTCACCTGGCGTGCCTTGATGCATGTTGATAACGGTTTTTAGGCCGTTTTATATAATCATGTAATGAATACAGTGTGGCCCCAAATCGTTGCTATATAACACAAAAAAACGATTGCACATAATTACACGATTCTCAGACGGTGGCAAAACCCCTTTCTAGTGGTAGATCATAGAGAAAGAGAGAGGGAATCATATGTGTTGGTCAATTTTCTTTAAACTATTCAATTACTCAGCTTTTGTATACATTTCGTTCTGGCATGATCCATTCAGGAACTTTCCCGACTTTGTTTTATATACAGCTGTACACAGCATAACGTCAGTCATTTAACAATACGTCACACGATGTTTGTATACGTTACTACTTGGATACTTTGTTGTTATTGAAGTATAAGTTGGTCAATTAATCTGCTGTGTTTTAATAGATCTGTCAATTTCCAACGCTCCTTCATACATTTCTAAGGATAGTAACAGGAGGTTTGTATTTAAAGAATTTTTTGTTATGCAAGTTTCAGCTGATGACACAAAGAAAACCTTATTAATGATTTTAAATCTTAATGTTCTTTCTATAGTTTCTCATATTTCATTAAGAGTTTTCTTAAACTGGAATTAATGGGACGAATAAATGAAACAATTTTTGTAAGTTTATTAATTCTGATTAGATGTTCTTTTCTATAGATGTTAATTTATGAATAGGCTCTATTTCGGGAGATTTTGTGTCTAAGATTATGGAAGGAAATGAAAACTGCGATTCTAAATCGGTACTGTCGCTCTGAAACAATTTCTTTTACTTCAGGCAAAACCACTATACTTCTTATTTTTGTAAATGGGGAGAATGACATTCTTTATTTTCAACACCAAATTCAATCAAGATTTTTTTTGGCTTTACGTCTCGTGGACGTTAAAGTCATTATAGGTGGAAGGTTCGGGGAGCAAGGAGCGGAAAGGAATTCAACCGTAACCTTTTGAAGGAACAATCCAGGTATTCTCCTGGAGTAATTTTGGGAAACCATGGAAAACTGAAATCTGGATGGCGGGTAGGGATTCGAAGTTACGTCCTCCCGAATGCGGGGATTTATCGCTCACCCACCACACGTGATAAATTTTTGTGTTGCAGCTGATACCAAAAAGAAATATTTTAGTACATAGAAGAAAGCTCTGCTACTTGTGGAATTGTTATGGTTAAATTACGACTGATTTTTTTTAGCGCTATCATCTTATGCTGCTCTTGAATGAAGATTAGTGGGCACGAAATCTTCTTATAAAAATGAATGGGTTTCCTTTCCAACAGAAACAAACATTCTTAGCAATATGTTCCTTGAGTTTTGCACTTTTCACCATTAATTAGCACGGTATAAGTAGTGTCATTTCTATTACTTATCTTTATATACTGGCAGAATCATTTCGTTTAGCTCCGATTTCTCGTCGTAATTTTTATCAGTTTATAATTATTATTATTAATATTTTTGCGACAAGAGCATTATAGCAGAACTAGGTAAGGAAACGGTTAGGGAAGATAAGTTTCTTATGTTATTGAACATTAGTGTTGAGGTAATATCAGGACTGAATCAAAACTGTTACTTCATGTGATTAGGGGACCGCGTCAATACAGCAGCATCAGATTCGTTTGTCGACGTCATCACAGGAAGGATAGCTTTCAACAGGAACTTGATGGGAGCACGTTACAGGAGGGAGCAGCGGTGTGGCGCAAGTTCCCCTTGCCGCGTGTGCGCCCACCAGCCAGCCCACCGAGCATAAAGATGGAGGAAAGTGTTCGGATCTTCAGTCACCGACCAAACACCTCAGCGGTTAACTTCACTCCTGGAGACACTCAAAATGGCTCTATCTCACAGTCGCCTACTGGCAGTCGTTGCCGTGGTTCTTGCAACCACTGCTGCCATCGCAGCTGCACCTACCAACGCCTCCTCCAGACAACGTCGATCTGCTGCTGCTGGATCGATACCCTTCAGTGACGTCGACCAAGACCTACTGTGTCCTGCTCAAGTCGTTCAGGACAGCCGCCTCGGCGTCTTCGAGGTTTTCTGCACCGAAGAGGCCAGAAGCAAAGTGTTCTACGGCCGGCGGAGCAGTCCACAAGTGCTGTAATGTGTTCGTCACCAAGAGAATCGGCGATTCTGATTGTGATGTCAATGTCGGTTGTGTTCCAGTAAGAGTGAAAGGCGCCATCGAAGAGGCTAAAGACGTCGGAACTGATGTCTAATCTGCAGGGATTGCTGATGGCGTGCTCCATTATACGCCGAAGTTAGCTAGTATGCAGGGAATGCTGGTGGACCTGATATTTCTGCGTCGAAATCGCTCTTTCCTGATGCATGCAGAGAAGCTATATAATAGCCATGTTAAGGGCTCTGTATGAAGTGACTTTGCAGTACCAACATCCTTGATCGAGAGATGCGTATAGTAGATATCAAGTGATATACCATACGGACAGTAAAGCTGTTCGATCTTTACTAGTGCCATGTTAAGAGCTCTGTATACTGTGATATTACCTTACGAAGAGATATGAGGAGTCTGATGCTGAAGGAGTCCTATACAAGAGGACTTCTAATCATAATAGTGAGCGCAGCGAAGAGGAGGGGAAGTTGAAGCAAGCCATGCTCTCTATGTAACAATAGTTTCATATTTGGCAGATATGAAGCAAAGCATGAGAAACTTGCGAGTTAAAGATTCAAAAGACACTGGAATATATGCCGCTTGTTTTATCAAGATGTTTAGTTATAAGCTTAAATTATTTAATTTATTTATTTATTGAAATGGTAAGTTTTAACAACGAGCCTCAGTTATGTCTGTGATAATTTTTGACGACGGGTATAAGCTTTAATTATTGAACTTCTCTATTTATTGAAAAGGCGAGTTTTAAAGACGAGTCTTAGCTATGTCTGTGATAATTTTCTATGATAGCTTTTGCTTGTTGGTGCTATTTGGAACACCTTTCCTTCGTTTGGTAATACGATGGCTGTGGATATTCTGCGATTTATTTTTTAATTGATAAGAAGATCTTATTGATTTATGTTACCTAGATTTTTAGTATTTGTTTCACTGCAGATGGTTGGATTGAAAAACTTATTTCGAATAATACTTATGTGAAAATGAAGTATTTTAGTCTTCAAACATCCCATACTCCCAAAAGAGAGTTAATACATTCTCATTTATCCGTAAACATGTAAAAAATTATTTTTTTCTCATGAAATTCCTTTTTTGGCTGTAATCGTTTTGTAGTAACGTATGTGTTTAACTCTAATGAAACCATTGTGATAGACTTAAGTGTATGTTAAGATGTCAATTGCAACAATATCTGTTACATGTTGACCCTATAGACACAGTTGTTCTGCTTGTTGGTATAACTTTTTAAACTACTCATGGAACAAATATATTTGATTGTATCTTTGAGAGTCCAGTACAATTGTTGTAATGATATGTATAAATGAATTTCCTCGAGTGATATTAAAAGTCTTGTTTATCTGGAATAACTAGACAATAATCTGTACAACCGTCGACATAAGTTTGATGTAATTTATTAAATTATTCTTTTATACCTTATATTTGTGAAATAAACACATTTTAAAATGTTATTTACATTATTTTTTAATATTTCAAGCTGATACCATATCCTCGATACCCTATATTTCCTCAATAATTTTTCCATATCTAAGAGATTTCGGTTATTTAAGCTGTTAAGAACGTAAAGAAGAAATAAATTATTACGTATTCGATGACCGACTGGTTTCCTCACTTAAATAATAACCCTTGAACGAAATTATTCTTGTACAACTTAGCAACCATAATACTGTCGTCACTCAGAAAATTTCATGTTAGGACCCAATTTTAAAACGCTTACCGCATGCCCAACATTTTGACTCCTTGCTCTGATGAAATTACTCTTTCCAAAAAATGAATCGCAAAAAACACTCTATAGGCAAACAATAGATACTCATTGGGCTGTCTTTATTTTTAGCTTTCTGTGTAAGTTACGTATCCATTGCTCCACCGATTTTATAATATTATATCTTAGACAAAAATACTATACCTTAGACGAAAAACGCAACTCGCCAATTGTTCTTTCATAAGCCGTAAAACTTTACCCATGCTAGTGCTTTCGTTCACTAATTTTTGTTCCTACAGAACTGGATTTACTTTTTATTTTACAGTATTTTGCTGAAAATACGAAATATATACTGCCTCTCTGAATACGTCACAGCCACTTTTCTCTTCTCATAATGTGATGCCACTAAATTTTCATCATACTTATTTCATGGTTTTTAGTTTTTGAATACTGGATGAAAGCTGATACAATTGTGGGAGGTAGTTGAAGAAACTTGACACAATCTGTTTATTTTAATTTAAAAAATGTTGATTAATTTTGTTGAACTACAAAATCAGGATATTATATTCTGATTTTCATGGTGACCAACTGTGTTTTAAACATGGAACAAATAAACAGATCTTAACAAACTAGAATAGACAATCGAGTGAATAAGGTTTTTCAAAACCATACTCTCCAGTGCATGCTGCTATTTTGTCTTGTTCACTGTAAATTTTCTGTCCTCACACTTTCGTCTGAATATACGTTATCAAACATGGCGCGCAAGGGAATTAAAATCATTTATTAATTAGTAAAACACGATTCATAAGTTTTTTTGCTGAAATTAATTCTGATAATTTTATTTGAGGAGCATTACAGTCTTGAGAAAAAAAAAGTTTAAAAGTTAACGTCAGTGGTTTAAATCCCGATAAAGCAGAAGAATTTTGCTCGTAACAGTGAACGAACAACCTGGTAAGAAAGGAATGCACAACATAGCGCGTCCTAAATAATAAAAAAAGAAGAAAGAGATTATATAAGTACAGCATCGCAATGTTTTCAGCATTTTGTTTTTGTTAGCTAAATCACCAAATAAAAGACCGAGATTTTGAGCTCGTAACGTCCATTCCTAATCCAACATTGTATTTATTGATCAGAGGAACTTCATTGTTTTTCGTTTATTCCGAAAGAAAGACATACAAAGTTTTTCCACCAATGGAAACTAATTAGCTGCATCTTAAATGTTAGAGATCAACATAGAAATGATTCAGTTTTAGCGTACGATGAAGACTAAATGAGAGCAAAAATAATAATAAAATAATTTTGATAAACTGTTATTTCATTATAGGCATCACGATTAAGGATTTTTAGTTTTCTTCGATTAGTTCCTTTCATGTAAGTTCAATACGCTTGATCGATAAGTAGTGGCCTCGTAGATGTAGTGCCCACTGGGCTAGTGTTCGCCTCAGATGGAAGCCAGATGCCCTTAGGGAGGAAGAAAGTGTACAGCATTTAACAAACGTTATCTTATTTGACTCTTATACCTTGGAAGGTAATACTTGGTACATCTCCTACTGTTGACTGTGACGTACATGGAAAGGAGTTTCTATACGCTTTCTGAAAAACAGTCGGCTATTTTATCCCATAAACACGGTTTATTCTCCATCAGTTTAATTCATCGTACTGTATCCTGCGAATAATTACCCATTTTCACAAAATTACGAGGAAAATTATTGACTGAAATTAGATCACATAAACATCTCTCCGTCACCGGCATCAGTGGGAAAAGTGTGCATAAGGAAAGCGCCAGCAAATGCAATCGATATTGAACTCCACAATCGGACGCTAGCTCGAAGAATCTGCCGGACTGGGCTACGTGTGAAGGCTCTAATCTGATTAAATTTCAGCCAGCGTCACCTCCAGTTTTGGCTGTGTGTGTGAATACGCTCTTTGGCAAGGAAATAACAGGGTGAATAATCCTAACACTATTGCGAAGTAAATATAAGCTATTGCGCACGGAACTGCTGACCACGAGTCCCAGAGAAGTCGTAACATATATGTTACAGTTTAAATTGGCCACATAATTCACTGTCGTGACCGGTTAGCTCGGAGAACCACCCGTATAAGGGATCAACAAAGTGTACTCGGAGCCGCCAAAGCGTACCAACGCAATAAAGAGTTAAAGGACAGATAAGAGATTAGAAAATCGCTGTTGATATAGGTTTCGAGCCGAGGAACTTTACTTCCGCAACCAACCATCTTACCATTGAGTCACCAGATCTTTCTGCAGAGATGGAGTAGTTCAAAATCCAGGTCTTCGTAGCTACTGATGTCGCTAGACCAAACTGTACCAGTTGCTTCGAAATATATTAAACTACTCTTTTTAGAAGTAGGATGCGCCTTTAAGAGCTTGCTATACATGACCGGATCATATCACATACAAAGATAACATACCATAGTTCATTCCCATTTAAGACCATGTTGCCTTTGTGATTGGCCTGACAGTGTGAGTAGACATTCTTGCTATAAATTCTCAGTTGTCTTTCTATCTGTCGTAAAAGTAAGAACTGAAACACGAATGTTCTTTGTAAACGATCCCGGTCTAAATAGATGTAGATCAGCTTTTCTGACGCGTGAGAGTGATGGACGCTTTGACGTGCGACGCTCCAGTAATTTATGACCTTCTTATCTGCCTGCGAGACTCGCAGGCGGCTCGTGACGTCACTGGAGTTTTCGGTGGGTAACGCGTCAAGGTGAACAGAGAAGGCGGCGACAATTCTTCCTTGTCACCGATCCGCTGCAGGTACTTTCACCGAGCGAGGCAGATGTCCTAGCAGTGACGCAGATACATAACGGACTGAGTATGGAGGGTGAGTGGTAACGTTTGAACTTCTCAAGACGCCAGTTCCAATCCCCATCCAACCATTCAGATTTCAGTTTTCAATAGTCGAGTGCCGGGATGTTCATTCAAAAGACCGTGACGGATTCCCTTCCCGATCCTTGTCTCCACAAATCCCGGATGAAAATATGATCATAATTTAACTCTAAATTGTTATGTATAATGTGTAAGCTTAAAGAAATTTTTTAAAGATTGTAAAGAGAATATAAAGAAATTGAGAATTAATGGAGCCCTACTGTATCCTGTGATATAACAATTCTTACAAAGTGAGGTCTAAGAATTGTTTAATGACGAAGGTTTCAGAGTATCGACTTTATTTTAGCAAATTTTCAAAGGTCTTGCAGTCTCAGGCCAATAAAAAGATTCAGCTATCTTAGATATTATACCATAAAGTCTGACACTGTCATTATCTCTTGCTTCGTTTCTGTGTGCAATAGATAATTTGTAGTTTTCTGGAAAATTGCTGCTAAATAAGAATCAGAGATATGTTTCTCGCCAGTACATGGCTTCCAGCAACAATTTGAATTCTGAACACAACCAAACCAGCTATTCCCGAGTACCGTAAATACTCTCCAGATAAGATTGTCTTTGATCCCAATACATTTTTTCCAACCATTGTTGTTCACATTGTGCATTCAGTCAAAGTGGGACCTATTCAGAAAGGCGCCTTAGGGAGCGTCCATAAACCACGTAGGCTCCATTTTGGCCTCCTGTGAACCCTCCCCCACGAAAGTACGTAGCTTTTTACCCTTTTGATTCCAGAAAACATTTTGTCCTGTTTTCTCTTGTCAGACTATCGTATATATGCGGAGATAGTTAAATGACGAAAATAAATATTCACATGCTGTTGTATGTTCTGTACCTAATTTTAACTGTGAAAAATAATATGAATGGAAAGCTACGTGGCCTGGCTCGGAAAACCTCCACGTAGCACAGCAAAGCCTTCCAGCCAACCCCCCCCCCCCCAGACGCGAGCCACGTAGCTTTATGGACGCTCCCTTAGGAATTCTTCGACGTGTTCACTTGGATATTCAAGTTTATGCAATCTTCAGGAGATTAATGTTTTTGGAATTATAAACAACAATGAAATACAATCTTTGCGGTTCGCTGTCGGATTGTGTTGAAGACGAGTTTTCGGCGGCGTACTGTGTAGCAGCGTGAGCAGCAGACCTGAAGATGGTAATTGTGTACCCCGCCGAAAGCTCGTCTTTCATTAACACAATCCGGTAGCGAACCCACGAAGATTATATTTCAGCGACATTTCGTTCACACATATACATTAATGTTACTGTTGATGGCTAGGAAGCGACTGTGCCAAAAACGCAAGGATTACATGAGAAAAGATTTCGAATGCTGTTCACAGGCTTAGGACAGTTTGTGAAACGTTCCTTTCATGGAATAGAACGATCAATCAGTTTCAGTATTAGATACATGGAATGATAAGTAGGTTACAAGAGTCAAAATGACAGGTTTCAGCAAAGCTGTTTACTAAGAACGGCAATAAATCAAAAAGAGAATAGGTTATGTACGAAAAATCAGATAAAATTTTACTATCAGGTATGCTATATGTGAGTTGATCGACATGGATTGCTCAAATCAGAATTTACTACGTAATATAAAAAGCTTGACTATTTGAGACGTCTTTTTGTAGAAACATTAGCGTCATAACTTACATCATTATGTTTACTATTTGACGTTGAAATCGCTAAATTTTTCTATTACTTTATAAACGTGTCTGTAAACTGTATAAAGATTAACAAAGTGTAACAAAATACAGTATGACTGAGTCCAAATAGTTGAGTGTATATATCTATCCACAATATATCTGTATGTGCGTGTCTTTAACATTTCGACTACAAATTTGCTGACAACAATTCACGCAAAAACTATCTGTACGTATTTTTTTTTTAACAATGTTCAGTCCAAGGTCTCAGAAGTAAAATGAGCTATGTTTCAGTTCCGTGCGTCGTTGGGAAACAGAAATAAAGAATTTTTTTGGTACGGTCAGTGGTCTGAGGAGTAAAAGAGTAAAACAAGGTATGTTCCACTTTGGTGCGATATCATAGAGCTGAGAAATTAAGTGTCCCCAAATTAGTACCCATTCAGAGGCAAGTTCTGTTCGCAGTCAGAATCATGTCGAGATACGTATCGACGGTATCATATTATTTGAAATCGAATTAAAATTATTCAGAATTGAAACAAATATTCAACTCCGTGGTTTGGATTTCACTGTAATTCCTTGTAATCTTGTAGGGTAACTGGGTTACTTGAAACAGAAGATTACTAAGCAGCTGGTAAGAAACCCTAAAACAAATTCATTATGATTCATGAAATTGTTATTATTCAGTAACTGTTATACTTAAAAGGTATCAGCTCGCGCCAGATAAAGGCTGTTGTCAGAAATAGGCCGATTAACCAGTACTTTCTACCGACGCTTGTACATGACGCTCAATGGAGCTATTTTTCTATTGTTACTGCAAACTATCATCATCTGTTGCTTAACTTAGTCCTAAGTAGCTTAGTTGTGACACTATTGGATTTCTCACTGCATTTGTGTCATTCTATGCTGCTCGTTAACTACAAATAAAGAGGTCAAATAATCCGTGCAAAAAACCTTTGGTGAAACTATTGACTTCCTCTAATATTTTTTCTGCTGTCATCAGTCTCTTGACTGGTTTGATGCAATATCCATCCCTTCCCATCTTGCGCTAACCTTTTCATCTCAACCCACGTCCTCAATTATCTGCTTTATGTATTCTGTCTTCCTCTGCAGTTTTTACTTTCGACTGTTCCCTCCACTAACAAGTTAACCAATCCAGCATGTCTCAAAATATGTCCTACCAGCCTGTCTCTTCTCTCTGGAAGATTCTTCCTCAAACTTCTTTCCTCGCTCATCATTTCCAAAACTCGTTCTTCTCGTAATTTATCCGTCCACTTAATTTTCAGCATACTTCTATGGCACCACATTACAAATCCTTCAGTTTTCCTTTTTTATGGTTTTCTTAAAGTCCATACTTCGCTGCCATAAACTGCTATGCTCCACACATGGAGTTTTAAAAAGTTCTTTCTGAGTCCTATATCAATATTTGAAACTAAAAGATTTCTCTTTTTCATGCAGGTTCTTTTCGCTAGAGCTGTTCCGCTTTTATCATCATTTCTGTTTCGGTCATCGGTTGTAATGTTACTTCCTAAGCAGAAAAATTCACTGACTTATTCTATCGCATCCGACACTATTTTTATATTTAATCTTGTATTATTGGTATCATTTCTGCTACATGTCATCACTTTTGTCTTGCTTTGGTCTGTATTTAGTCCAAAATCTTCCTTCAGTATTTTGTTAGTGATATTCGTTAACTTAATAAGCACAACCTGTTCTGATAATAAGACAACGTCATCAGCAAATAGTAGCAAATTAATATTTTCTCCTTGAACATTCCTTGAACATTCAAATCTTTCTTTCACTTCCTTTATTGCTTCTTCTACACACAAGGTAAATATTAATGGAAATAGACAACAACCTTGCCTCACACCCTTTTTAACTGATGCGCGTCTCTCATGATTCTCTACTTTTATAATAGCTACTTGATTATTATAAAGATTATAAAGTATTCTTCTATTTTAGACCCGGCTTCTTGAAAATTTTGAACCTCTTGTCCCACCTATCATTATCAAAAGCTTTTTGTAAATCAAAAAACACCATAAAAGTATCTTTGTTTTTCTTGATTCGCCCTTCAAGTATTAATCGTAACGCCAGAATCGCTTCTCTTGTACCGCGGTTTTTTCCTAAGCCTGATTTTCACCTACTATCCCTTCTACTGCACTTTTCATTCTTCTGTTTATTATCTTGGTCAACATGTGATGTTAGACTTATAGTGCAATAATTCTCACATCTGTCAGCTTGTGCTTTCTTCGAAAGTGTGAAGACGACTTTATTAAAATCATTGGAAATCTCTCATGTTTCATAACTTTTTGATATAAGTTTGAATAATCTTTGGATTCCTTCTTCACCTAAGGATTTCAGTAGTTCTGCAGTGATATCAACAATTCCAGCTGCCTTATTTGATTTCAAATCATTCAAAGCTCTATCAAATTCTGTCCTCAAAACAGGATCACCTAAGTCATCAATGTCGACATCTACTTAACCAATACACTGTTGTTCAAATCATCTGTTTCTGTGTATTCCTTCCATCGGTTAGCTCTATCTTCTGAGCTTAGAAGAGGTTCCTATCGGCAGCTTTAATGTTTATACCTCTTTTCTTAATTTCTCGCAAATTCTGTATGATCTTCCTATATGCCATCTCTACTTTACCTATGACCATTTCCTTTTCTTCCTCTTCACACTTTTCTTGCAGCCATCTTTTTTTTTGTTTCTTTGCATTTCCTGTTTATTTGATTTTTTAAATTTTCTGTATTGCTCTCTTCCTGCTTCATCCTGTGCATTTTTTCCCTTCTCTTCTGATCCATCAACTCCAAAATTTCTTCTGTGACCCAAGGTTTTCGGGCGGCTTGTTTCCTAAAGCCTAATGTTTTTTTTTATCAGCTTTCATTGTTTCGGTCTTTAATGCTTTCGTTTCGTCCTCAGTTGAGGCCCACGTCTACCATTTCTGCAATCTTTTCTCCCGTGATACATTGAATTTATTCACTTCCAGTCTGTTATGTTTGTATTACTTCTTTATTCTCTTGAATTTCACCCTGTACTTCATAACTATCAGATTATGGTCAGAATCTATGTCTGCTCCTGGGTATGCTTTACAGTCTAGAACTCGATTTCTGAATCTTTGTTTGACCATGATATACTCTAGCTGATTTCTTCCTCCCATAACTCTTTGTAAAATAAAAAACCAAGTGGACCGGGTTACGGCCTACTGCTAATTCAGTAATACCTATAGGAGAGAAGCGTGAGTGATAAGTAATCAGTACCGAACAACTATTCTGTTCGTCCTTTGCTTACAAACATACATATCTGTATGCGACTGCTCTACAAATAATACCTGACAACATTTCGTTTTGAGCAGTTGACTAATCATCTTGACCGTTTAACTAACAAAGATGTCCACTTTCATAATGTACAAATATATTTTTGTTGTCTCTTTTATCTCGTGTAAAAACAAAGCGAAATAATATATTAACAATTTCGACAAGAATACCACATTTCTATGCATCTATACTATTTTTAATGACATAATGAAGCTAAGAGATGAGTTTACTGTCTTTGTTCAGTTTATAGCCGCTTATATGCTTTATTATCTTTTTGTGATAGCTTTTAAAAAATGTTCTAACACAAGAAATTACAGCGAGGATACACGAACATGTGGGAGTGAATACAATAACTTTGTACCTATGTCAGTTTCAGATTAAAACCCGAACATAGTTATCGAAACAGATTTTTTCATCTTTTCAAGTCGTAGAAGACAATCTGTCTTGATAGTATGTTGCTATCTGCCTGAAAACATGTAATCTTTATACAAAGGTGATTCGTGTAGTTTCGTTAAAAAAACGTGTATTTCATTATATGAAGAAAAGGGATATTCCTGAGTTATTCTAGTTGATCATGGTAATCGTTCTAAATCCTGAGCCAATTTGGTAGTTTCACCGTACCAGAAATATGATTACTGACCAATTGCCTTTCCCCGTTTCCAGAAAGACGCGCCTTAACAAGGTGTTTCGCATCCGTCTTCTTTTATGAAGAACAGATCTTCGTTGGTTACTTTTTTTTTTTAACAGACCTTAGTAAATTGTATCCAAGTACAATTATACCGAGCGTGATGGGTGAGCGGTAAAGCTCTGTTCCTGCATTCGGGAGAACACGGGTTAGAATCCCCATCTGACCATCCTGATTAGTTTTTATTGTGGTTTCACAAAACCGCTACAGGCGAATGCCAAGATGGTTCAAGGTCACGGACGTATTCCTTTCCATTCCTTGCTCTCAGTCCTTTCCCGCCTCTAATGACCTCGACGTCAACGAGATATATAGTCAGAAGAAAATAACTAAATACTGATAAAAGTTATAATTATAATCTGTTGCGATACATGGGTAAGTGCATTGAACATTCTGTAATTATTGTTCTCCGTGCAAATGGTGCTAAATTTCGTTAAAACTAATAGCATCCAGATATTAGAGACATATATACAGGCTGTTACAAAAAGGTACGGCCAAACTTTCAGGAAACATTCCTCACACACAAACAAAGAAAATATGTTATGTGGACATGTGTCCGGAAACGCTTACTTTCCATGTTAGAGCTCATTTTAGTTTCGTTAGTATGTACTGTACTTCCTCGATTCACCGCTCGTATTGTGGGCGGCTGTGATACAATACGCCATTCTCCAGGGCTGCATCAGCGCATCAGGGATTCCATGCGACGGAGGGTGGATGCATGTATCCTCGCTAACGGAGGACATTTTGAACATTTCCTGTAACAAAGTGTTTGAAGTCACGCTGGTACGTTCTGTTGCTGTGTGTTTCCATTCCATGTTTAATGTGTTTTGAAGAGAAGTAATAAAATGAGCTCTAACATGGAAAGTAAGCGTTTCCGGACACATGTCCACATAACATATTTTCTTTGTTTGTGTGTGAGGAATATTTCCTGAAAGTTTGTCCGTACCTTTTTGTAACACCCTGTATATATATATATATATATATATATAATGACAAAGAGACGCAAAACTTATTGTTATTCGTGTTTTCCAATTTGATCGAAGAAATTGTGTGACTGAGAGAAACCAGAATATTTTAAGGCTACCACCAACTTTTTTAGGCTACCACCAGCTTTAAGCCTTTGTCTGTATATTACCAGATTACATCAAGTGTGAGGACTGCCTGCATTATTTCTGGTGTCCTGTAACTGATTAGGTCTTCATTACGGACGTTAGGCATGAGCTAAGAAGACCTTTAATATTCCTTTTGTGCCATCTTCTAATGAGTAACTCAATGCAGATTGTTATGACAGAAATTGTATTATTGTATTTTTCCTGTAATAATTATATACAGTAACTAAGACTCACTACTACCTTCTTAATACGCAGTATAGGCGGAATATTGTTTTGTTATCTTGGATTTAGAAACACAAATTAATGTTCACGTTCAAAGTCTTGGGTTCATAGTGGATTAACATCAACCATAATGAACCCGTAAAACGAATATCTATGTGTTGCGGAAATGTATTGCTTGTTCTGATTGCTTGCACATGAAAAAAATCAGAAGCAAACAACATTACATTCAACTTTCCTCCTTCACTCATGTTTGATGCCATTAAATAAATAACTATTTCTGACGGTAAAGTTTTAATTTTACTGAGCATTTATTTCATATCACCACCAAATTAATGGTGTTTGTTTTTGTTAAGAACAAATTTGTAAACTGAAAACTAACGAATATGTTATTTGCAACATAGCTTTTCCATAGGGATTCACTAAGTTTTCTGGCCAAGACAATTAGTCGGAACTGTTTGTTTAGTAATATATAACGATTAAATGATAACTGTGAGAATTGTTGTGATGAAATTATTTTAGTACTGACAACAAGTGTGGTAGCATGTTATAACTATTAATAGTTTCTTCGTTTTAAAGCAAAGTGTTATACGTGGTGTGTGTTATACATACGTTAGCAAAAATCATACACTTGGATTTGACGAGGATATTGTTTTTTATTATTAATTAATTAACTAGAATAGAGTATATGCTCCATTGGCAATGAATTAAATTCACACTAAAAAAATAATGTTTAATGTAATTGAAAATATCGTTAATCTAAATTTTGCTCGAAATGCTGGAATTATTAATTATTTTGCTGCAGATGCAGAATGACGAACGAGTGACCAAAAAAAAAAAAAATTGTGCGTTGCAGTTCAACTACGAAATATACATCGTAGCCAGTGCAACTAACCTTGTGTGTAGAAGCAGTTTGAAGGGGGCTCCATGTAAGACATATGACCCTCAAGATAGATAGTAGGGGAAGGCCGGGCAACGTGGCTACGCTAAGGTTTGACGATGTTTTAAGGCAACTTACAGTATACCTAAAGGCATAAAAATCAGGTTTCATGAAGATCAACTATCCTAGTACACACCAGAATTTTCTAGTTTACCATTGCATTAAGTTTAGTACCTAAAATAACCAATTTCTCAAAAAGTACCCTAATGGCCAATGAGTGATTAAAAACTCTCTAAATTTGCAAAACAGTGTACTTTATTTTTAAAAAGGTCATGTAGTTTGTAAATAATAGAAATTATAACGGGCAAAAGGCACTTTAATTGCAATTTTCGTAAACGAAGGAATAGCTGTTTCGTTTTACTCCATCACAGAGTCCGTGAGCCCAAACGTAACACATTTGGCACTCGATTCATCGTTCTTGTGACATTGAGCTGAATAACTTTCGTTGCAGTACAGAACTGTGTGTATTCTTGATCATCGTCATCATCAAATAACACTTTTTGGGTTAGATTTTCTGCAGTTGGTGGTTTTCTATCTACCAATGGTTTCCTTATTTTTCTGTTCTCTTCTTTTTTTTTGCTTTTGCAGCTTAAAGTACATTTTTATATGAAATTGATTTGAAAATCTGAAAAGAACCTTTGTTTTGACCTTAGAATTTGCTTGTTCCTGCTATTGTTGTACTGCAATATCCTTTGGGCTCACAGAAAAAGAAGTTTCCGGTCGTTGAAATACCACCTCAAAATTGAAATTTACTTTTGCTTTTGATTATTATTAACATACTCACGTCAGATTCACATGATAATAAAGCATTGTACTATGTTCTTAATCTGCAAGGAACAAACAGAATCCGTGCACAGAAGACAGAGGCAACGGTTTGGCGCCGTTACAGAAACGTCATTCTATCTTAACAATGCAAAGAGACAATCATGACCACCAAATCAGGAACTTACAGCAACAACATAACTCTTGGAAAAGAAATTCGTTCAAAAGCGGTAAGTCATCTGATTTCTTAGTAATAAGTTCATAACCTGACCTCTTACCAAACATCAGGCTTATCATAAACAACAAATATTCTTTCACGGCGTTGAATATTAATATATTTTTCTCGGGCTTCCAGCCGTGTTAATATATCATATTTGCGGGACGTTTCGAAGGCGTCCATCTCTGCCTCCATTCTCAACCAAATGTCAGTGTATAACTGTTTGTTTATTCAGCCGCTGCTACGGAAACGGTGGAAAACAAAAACCAACAACGCGATTACGTCATCCGCTCTTCTGCTCGTTACCGGTGCGAAACTTGGCCAAGAAGAAAAATCTACGGTGGCCGAACATAGTGTGCAAGAAGGTCACACTTTTGAATTTGAAAAAACAACCATTTTAGCCCGGGTCAAAGATTTTTGGGCCAGCGTTATTACAGAGGCTGTAGAAATAAGATTAACTGATTTATTAGTCAATAGGGACACTGGTTATCAACTCAGTGCGGCCTGGAACCCGGCGATTAAAATGCTGAAACAGTTTCGCGCCGGTAACGAGCAGAAGAGCGGATGACGTAATCGCGTTGTTGGTTTTTGTTTTCCACCGTTTCCGTAGCAGCGGCTGAATAAACAAACAGTTATACACTGACATTTGGTTGAAAATGGAGGCAGAGATGGACGCCTTCGAAACGTCCCGCAAATATGATATATTAACACGGCTGGAAGCCCGAGAAAATATATTAACAAATATTCTATCTCTGAGAGATGATACTCTAACTGGGTCGGGCTTCTCAACGTAACAGAAGGCATTAAGTTGCACCAGTTAAGATTTTTTCCGCATGATGGCACCATCCCTTGGTCACAAAAACCCCCATGGCCACTTTGCCCGGCTCTCCCCTACTTATATTCTAACTGGCGAGACTGACACTATTTACAAATGCGCTGTAAATTTTTGTGTATATTAATTATATTTTACTATTCTCTTACTGACATAAAATTAGAAATTAGTGTCGAGAAAAGCGATTTTTACCATAACACTGAAGGGATTTATCGCTGCACAGACTTGTATTGTAATTAAACTGGAAATTAAATTTCATATCCGCTATTGTATCTTTACTTTCTAACACAATTGAGACATTTTTAGGAATTAACTGAAAGCGTTCCTTTCTAAATACAATATGAAAGATTTATTTTTTGAATTTATGAATCGAAAAGAGACAGGATTACGGAGAGTAATTAAAGCGAATAATAAAATTAAAAACCTGAGATTTGAATGACTCGTTTTTGCGGATGACATTGCGTTCTTTGCAAGTTATCTGGAGTTTGAAATCAAATATGTAGAAGACTTGAAGGAAACAGGTGAGAAGGCGTTGACTCCAAATGTTAATGAAAAGTCTGCAGTTGAAGATAGGTGAAATAGCTGTTAATGCTTTCAGGTTATGTCAAAAGACATACAAATCCTAATTACTTTCCCATCTGGTTAAATACATGCACTATAGCATGGTTGCGAATCAAGAATGTTAGTGCGCAACAGAAAGAGACTGACGGAAATAGGAAAGTTATAAAGGAAGATTTTAAGATCTCGAAACCCAAAAAAAAAGTGGCAAAGTGTTATTAGGTGTCTCGAGGTTTATTATATATGAAATAATTAGTTCCAGACACACTTTAAAATTTAACTTGTTTTTATTTCTCATAAAACATCAGACTTCAAAGATATTAATCATATGTAAACACAAGCTCCATCGATTACAGACAATACTGTTTCAAATGAGTGTGTTTGCAGATGTAAAACTGTGTTAACGGAGTCTCTGCCGCTCGCTTTATATAAATTTCATAGAAAGTTCCAGAATATTACAAAAGCTTCCGACAGATATGTCTCGAACTCTAACAATACTTAAACAATTTAAACATATTAAAAACAATCAAAATAAATATATAATCATTTAAAATTATTACGAAATACTCAGAAATTAAAATTAACGATATTTAAACACTAAATTATTCACATAAATCATTTTAATCTGTAGTAAATCTTCCTTTAAACATCGTAGCTCACCATAATACTTGGAGTTACAAACATTTAAGCAATTCTCTTGCATAGTTCTGTCCATAGACATATTAAATAATATTTACATAATTTCTTTTCATAAAACGAAGTCCATTTACACCGATTTACAGTAAATTGCAAGACAGACATACAAATTAATATTCTCTCAACCCCTAGCTTACTACAAATACTTCATAAAATACAATTCCAGTCTAGGTTTGAGGGCTGTTACAGAGTAAATTTAATTTCCACTTGAGATTAAACGAAGGGTTATATAATAAGTTTGGTAAGGTCTCAAACATAATTAAGAAAAGGAGATTAGTTTTCTATGACCAAATCATGAGAATGTGGAAGAACTAACGGCAAAGAGCAGGAAGACTCACGTTCCAAGAGTAAAAGAAGTTTATCAGGATTTGAAAAAGTGTGCATTCAAGGCGGAACACATCGATGACAGGCAAGAGTTCACAAGAAAATTTCCGGATGCAACTAATCTGGAAAAGATGAAAGAATTGTTTTTTTGAAATATATATTTATCGTCGTTTCTTGCGTATATCTTGGGTGTCGAAAATCTTAAACGAAGAAGTACTTCACTGGATGGAGAAACAAAAAGAACTGCTGCTCATGATAAAGCAAAGGAAAACACAATATTGAGGACACATTATGAGAGGCGAGAGGTACCAGCTATTGCGATTCATCATGGAGGAAACATACAGTGGAAAAGATTTGTCGGAAGGAGAAGGAATTCGTGGCTGATGGACATTCGGATATAGTAAAACTGCAGATAAGAAGAAGCTTTCCATTGTCACGTCCAGAGCTAGATGTGTGAACTGTTGACATCTGATAAGAGAAGGCGCCTTAAGAAGAAGGAACGATTTGTCTGAAGAAAAACAAATCAGAAAACGGTCGATATTCTCAGAAGAAGAAACAGGAAGAGTGAGTAAGAGATTGAAGGAGTGATGGCGACGGAAGAAGGAAACTCAGAATAGGAAATAAAATTGACTAATCGTAATCCTTAGACTGCTGAATGGAGAAGGGAAAAAATAATGTTAAATGTAGCTGATAACTGAATTTCGTGGTTACTTGTTTGATAAATACAAAAAATGGACGGTTAGGCCTTCCTGTTAGGTACCTACAGCCAAGAGTTAAATATAACAATTTAGTTGCGACTTTAAATATAGATCTGGATTTTGTATGTAGTGTTATGAGTCACTTACATCTGCTTTCCTTGCATCTTCAGTAATTTATTTTCACATTTTTTTCTTCTTGTGGCAATATGTCTCTGCGACCATTTAGCCAGGTCCAATTTACAACGTTATATCTATCGTTTCACGGTTCGGTCATGTAATTGTGGGAAATTATACTGAGAACAACACAAGACGAATAAAACACTTATTTAAAGCCACCGGTGCACGAGGCCGGACTTGAATCGACGACCCTTACAATACAACAACGTAGACACTACACTGCATGTGCCGGCATTTTCAGCTTTCAGAGAATCTGAACAACTACTAAACGCGATTGAATCCTTCAAACCGAGACATGTACCGCGGTACAGCCGCTCTACCCCTGCAATCCTGGATTAACTGATGTAATGAACGTTGTTGCCGTGACTTAAATGTCGGAGACTCAAAAATTATCTGATTTTTCTGTGTTGGTATATTATTCTTTTCATATCTGATATTTAATTCATTTTCTTCGAGGTTTACTTTACAAATTTATTCGAATACGCCGTACCAAATGCATGATGCAAAGCATCCTTTATTCCACTTTCTTCACTTACTTTTTCATTTTTTTTTGTAGTCTTCTAAACTATTTACTGTCACTGACAAAGTTACAGTATTTTTCCTAGTATATCCAGGGCATCAATTAACTATGAATAATTCAGTAATTTTTTTTTCCTGATTTGAACCATTGTTCTTAATATTTGTTCAGAATAAACGCCATCACTAGAATTGAATTACAAAACAATTTTGTTTTCTAGTCAATACATATATATATATGCCGGCCATTCTGTCCTGTTTGCGGTTTTCCATACTGTCTCTCAGGCAAGGGCAAGAAGGTCTCCTGACTTCATCTTTTTAATTCGCGATTTAACGGCTCGTGACTAAGGAGTCATTAGAGACGGGTTAGAGTTGAACAAAGAACGAGAAGGCTTTGGGTGCTTGGTTTTACGGAATTATTTCCCGGCATTGAGCTCGAGTTAACTGAGGGCATGTAGTTTCCAAACTCGATTAACTATGGAAAGTCTATACTGTGCAAAACATCCACTTATGCACCTGCCTACTTCAGAATGGCATTGCCTGATAGTGAAATGCACTCACATAAACCCAAAGTGAAAACAACTGAGGATTTTCCCAGATTCGAAGTACAAGACAGATGTTTATATATTTATTCACGTCAAAGCATTAGAGGCTGGAAAGGATGTGGACATCAAGGAACCAAAAGGAACTCGGTCATTACCGCTTGAACATTCGGATGGAGTGATTTCTGAAAACCATGGAAAACTGAAAATCCGTGTTCTGCCAATTGCCAGACCCGAATTTTACCAAATCAGCTATTAGGATCGCTGGTTACACTTTGTTCTAACCGTAAATGTATGTGTAAGAAATTTGTGTTTGAAGAGATGAATGATTATCACATTTTGATAACATTTCATATTGAGTAGTTCACTGTTAGTCGCGCCACCCACGAATTTTTTGAGGCCAAACTCTGAACACCTTCCTATTCGATTAAAAAATATACCCAATGTACTTTATACATAATTCCATATTAAAACGAGCTTTGACAAGTAGCATTGAGATAGGTTTTGTAATGGCAGTACCAACTTGTTGATTTCTCCTCCGGATGTAAAGCAGCGAACCATTAGGCCCGTTTACACGCACGGTTTTTCCGACGGTTTTGGAGCGTACGCTCCAGGCGCGCGCATCAATCCTTTACGTGTAAATGCTCGGTGGTCAGAGAGGCCTGGCGCGCGCTCCGAATGCGCACATCTGGCGCGCAGGTCTAACAAGGTCTAGCGTTTACACGTGCATTGTCGGTCTGCAGTCTTGATGCGTCAGTACAAGTTCGTTGTTAGTTCGAATTTCTGGCTGATTTTATTTAACTGTACCCTGCTTTAACAGATAAAAATCTAAATCTTGAAAAAGTGGTCAAGAGATAATTTGGAAGGATTTATAGAACTTTATAAGAATTTTCTATGTTTGTAGAAGGTTAAATCAAATGACTACAAAAATAAAAATTTAAAACATCGTAAATATGATTAGTTAGTAGAATTCAGCAGGGTAAATGTATGTGAAAGTGAAAACAAAGATCTCGTCACTGAAAGGATTCAAGAAAATCGGCGGCAATTCGAAAAGTACTGAGAAAAATATATGCAAGCAATTTCAAATCTTGGAGGGATATTCCAGTTGCCAAAAAACGAAGAGTAGGAGGCTAACATTACTCTGCAGTTATGCTCTTCCTCATGACTGTGCCTTGTTTTGATATTTGTGGAGAGACTAATTTTAACTTCACCTTTTAAGGTAAGGGAGTATTGGAATAAGCTACAAAGGCAAATGATAAACAATTTACGAAAAACGTTGATAGAATTTAAAGTTAAAATTTGTAGAGGGCAAATGTAGGTGGGTGCAGGAAAGGGGGAAGATGGGTGTGAAGGGAAATTGCCACAGGAGCGTGCGCTCCATTGCAATTTAATTAAATATTATTATTAAAATGTAGTTATATATGGAATTGTCATTTCGTAAACAATTTTTAAATCATCTGGGTCATTTATTTTCCCGTTGCTCTCACTAAAGAGACATGTGTCCATATAGATCTCTAGTTTCGTGCCATCTTTCCGCCCATATACACTTTGTTTATTTAATTCTTTCTGTACAAAATATATATATATATATATATATATATCTATATATATATGTATATAGCAGTTCATATTGCTCAGTTTATGTCATTTCTTTTGGAGGATATTTTAAATACACTTATAAACACAAGCACAACTAACAAAAACGACCTGAAAACCGAATGTTGCAAGCTGGACCGTCTACAAAACTTTCCAACCCGGCGGAAAGTCCACGCGCCACGGGATAACGGTCATTTTTGGTGCGTACGCTCCAACCCGCAGTCCTGGCGCGCGCGACTGGAGTGTTGACCATTTTTCGTCGCACGCTCCAGGAGCGACGGTACAACCTCACGCTCCGGCGCGGCAGTCCGGAGCGCCGTTCCAGACCGACAGTTTGGCGCGTACGTGTAAACGGGCCTATTGTTCTAGCTACACTACGTTTCATCCACTACTAAGGTTAAAGTAAACGATTGTAGAGCTATATCTCTATCATTTTTTCTCCTAACTCACCACGGGACAGGGAAGCTACTATTATAAACTTATCAGAAATAATGGAGTAGGAAGATATGCCATGAGGTGATATTATTATGGAAAGAAAAGATGAAATACACATACCACTCACCAAAGTAGAAGAAAGGAGGGCAGCAGCGACAAAAAAAATTCCACAAACACCAAAAGCACAATATTTCTGGCTATATCCTTTAGTCAGCAAATTCATTTGGCTCTGTTGGCAACGGATGCCCGTGCGAGATAAGTCATCTGTTTCTATTTTTATGAATAACATTGTGTTTTTTTATGTTTGTGGCATGTTTTTGTCGTTGCTGCCCCTCCCTTAGCTTATAGTAGAAGAGAGTGTATTTTATGCCTCCTTTTCATATTAAATTATAACTTTATGATATCAATGCTAATGAATTAAATAAAATTATAAGGCAATAGAATAAAAACACGACTGTGAGATTTATAATTGAAATTAAAGTAGGATGGGACATAGTTTTTAGATGATATGTTAATTTTGGGCTCTATGAGCAATACAAGACGCAGTAAGCTATATTAGTTGAAGCAACTTTCCGTTCCCTTTTCTAGTGAATTTATTGTACATGAAATATGAATATACTAGCTTCTGCGGACAACGTAGCGTTAATAGACAAAGGAAGAAAGAGCTGAGAAACAAGATGCCAGTAAAAGAAATAAAGGAAATAGAACTGAAGATAAATGTTAAGAACAAAAAATACAGTACCAGTAGTTTTTCATTATGTAGGACCTAGAGTAATAGATGTGGATGGATTAGTTTTGGAAAAAGTAGAAGGTTTTAAGTATCTTGGAGAAGTTTTAAATGAGACGAACATCATGGGAAAGGAGTTTCTAGCAGGTATATAGGCATAAAATAGGTGCAGTTTTGCGATAAGGAAAATTTTAAAGGCAAAATTATTGTCTACAACAGGGGTGGCCAACCCGCGGCCCGTCTTGAACATTTTTGCGGCCCGCGAGATTCATCACACTTTTAAAAAATATTTTTTTTTTATAATGACCAAAATAGAAAGAAAACATTATTTGTGCATCCATATATTCAAAAATTAGGTCTAATTTATGAGAATAAATTAATTTTGATTTTAAAATAATTATCATGCGAATACATGACAGATATTTTATGAGTATACAGTTACGAGTTTGCAGAATAATTAAATTATAAAAACTTAACTTAGTCCACAACCCGAAGGTTGGTTGCATCCTCCCGAAGGAGGCATACTAAGACATTGTGTCAGAGGTAGGACGGCCTGCTCCTTTCCAACAGTTTAACGTGGAATCCGAAGCACGGAGAGTCCTGGCATAGCTCATATGATTAAACACAACTCTCAAAATTCCTGTGCAGGCCGGGATTCGTGCCCGGGGCAGGAGTTACGAATGTTTTGGAAGGAAGTGCCTTAGCCATTGAGCTACCAGAACGCTCTAATTAAATTATATTCACTCCCAAAAAATATCTATACTGGGTCTAAATCTAATATGGGGATTTATGATTTTACATGCGGCCCGCTGAGTTATGATGCATTTCCAAAGTGGCCCGCAAGCTCATTTGGGTTGGCCACCCCTGGTCTACAGCACGAAACTTAAGATATGTCAAGGTTAGCCAATAGTATTGTACGGTGCCGAACTATGGACTTATAACAGAAGAATGGAAACTAAGTTATTGATATTTGATATTTCTCAGAGAGATTTTTGGCCAATTATTTATATACTAGCTGATAACCGCGACTTCGTACGCGTGGATTAAGAATTTCTTTGCCAGAATTGAATATAGAAAGTTGTTGGTAGCGAAGGATTGGTCCCAACAGCATTGCAAGACTACCTACGATTTGCTTCGCATTGCACCCCTAACTTTATGAAATCTACAGTTTAACATTCAATCCGAATAACCAACGGCCCAAGCGTGACTCTTACGATCAAAAACAATTTTTAAAAACCTTAGCCTCCACGGAGATTTGAACCGGAGACCACGACCGAAACATTAGTAAGCAAGCGCTTTAACCACTGAGCTACCTGACCGCTACACGGAAAAACAGTACAGAGACGTCCATATCCAACGCGTCTGACTATCGCCGTTCAGTAATATTTCAAAATTATAAGACAACATGTATTATTTATACTGATAATTTTTCAACCAAATGTAGACAGTATTTATTTCCTTGTATCAAAGGATAAGTGGGAAAAATTTCATAGAGATCGGATGAAAACTGTGGATTTGTATGAAGAACAAACAAACCAATAAACATACAAACAAATATACATACATTCATCTTTATATATATATATATATATATATATATATAGATTATTGAGTCAGAAACATGAACTACATAGCTAGACATTGTACAAGTTAACCTCTTTAAACCAATTCCCCTATTACATTGCGACATTAACTTGAATCAGATTATCGTCGTTGCAGGATGATGGGTTCATGATTTGATTGGTTTTCTTGTTAAGTGCGATGTATCGTTTGTGTTGTGCATGCAGAATAAAATAAGGGAGGGGTTGAAACCCGATTAGGGCCCATTCAAATCTGATTTTCTGAATAACACTGAACAAGTGTTCGTAAAATTTAATAAACCTATCCGACAGACGAATTAGCATCTAGTGTTGAATGCAGTCACTGTCTAGCGGTTTAGTACATTGCTACACAGTATGCGATTTAGAATTGCGTGCCATCACCTTTTATACCCTGTTGGCCTAGTCCTAGATTGTGAAAAATTTTTCACCACAGGAAATCGTTCCTGCAAACCCAGAGTCAGGTACGATTATTGCGTCTCGGAGACGTTGATTACGAGATTGGTTGAGAAAACCGTGTGACTGATAAAATACCGTATCAATGCATACAGATAAACCAGTAACTGCTGACGGTATTCCTCCGTTGTGTTGCGATTTAAGTGTGAGCTAAGATTAAAGAGTATGCTGAGCGGGGACTCCAACCAGCGTGGTTATGTCTGTCACGCGGGACGGAATGTGAAAGCTCTGAATCACAACCTCGACGGGAAGTCCCTTCCGGCTGTTCCAAGGCTATTCCGGTAATATGCGGTTTGGCGTCAGCATTTCGGAAGCTGAGAGCCTGTTGAGATCCACCACGCACGCTATCCATCTCTTTGAGGGTATTCCCTCGGGGCACCCTGACTCACCCGACCGGCCAAGAGAGAACTGTGATTACAACTACAAGGGATGGAATTTAAGTAAAAAATTTGATTAAACAAACACATCTTCGGTATTATTTGTTTCTTCGCTTAATCCCAAGAGAAATAAATAATGATTTCATTACATAAGACCAAATTAAAAAAATAATAATGAATTATGTAGTTCTTCCCCTACATCTAATACATATCAATGATCAATAAAACTTTAAAGTCACCTCAAGCTTTGCTACCCTACGGCTTAGCGATGGAACGCCTATTAGAGCAATGTAGGTGTTGACTGATTATTAAAATGGGTAACGAGAAGAACATTAATTTAAAACAAGCAAAGTATGAATGAACGCATTGTTTAGACTGCTTAGAGACTTGAATCACTAAGACACTGCAAGTCACATGACGAAATGTTGGTGGTTCGTGTCTGCTATGACCCCAT
Organism: Vandiemenella viatica; assembly: GCA_031002005.1. Taxonomy (NCBI): domain Eukaryota; kingdom Metazoa; phylum Arthropoda; class Insecta; order Orthoptera; family Morabidae; genus Vandiemenella; species Vandiemenella viatica. Next base: position 340,630,586 of record CM061920.1, read on the forward strand.
CAAGAAATTTTCACCATTAGGCAGTAAGCCAGTGACATGAAATATATGGTGGTGCGCAATTTAATATCAACGGATTGTGTACCAAACAATTCAATACATACCTAAAACTCTGCACAGTAGTTATGGAGTGATAGCATACGTCACGGCTGATGATGACTTGTCCATCGGATGTGAAGGCTAAAGGGAGCCATAATGCTCGGGCTTGGGATTCTGTATGGAGCGGTTTGATATCTCCGTCCAGCTATCCAGATTTCTGTTTTCCATGGTTTACACAAACCACACAAGGCGAATGCTGCGATCGTTTCTTCCAGAAGCTAAGGCAGAAGCCGATCATGCAATATAATCTTCTCGGGTGTCCAGACGGATGGTGTTGTATAAACACGACAGCTAGCTCTGCTGTCTTCAACAGGTGTCAGGTTTCTTCTAGCTGCCACAAGCTGACTGTCACCACCTATACTGTGCGCGCCTGGTCCATTGTTAAATATGTGGGAATAAACAAATTACGTCACACGAATTTAATGATTTTTGGACTCCTCCCTCCCCCCATGTCACAGGTTATCACATTTGTGGTACCCCCCTCCTCCCCTGGTGTGACTTCACATATTTTGCAATTTTAAAATTATAAATTAAAACAGGCTTCCAAAATTATTTATAGTTAAAAAATCATATCAACAATAAATCAAACATTTAAGAAAATATAAAAAAAACATCAAAATCTAATTAATGATACAAAATTGAGCCATCATGTGTCCATGGATTTTGAACCCATACCTTGATACTGTTTATTATTGGCATAATAGTCACTTCATTCTTGATTTCGATAATGTTGGGAACATTCGATGTGTCTACATAATCTTCATCTTCCGACACGAGCCAAAAAGTGATACAAATTATGCATGTGATGTCACAAAGTTTATGACACGCCTACCCCCCCCCCCCCCCTGTCACACTTTGTTGACCCCCTCCCCCCATCAAGGTGTGACGTAATTTATGGATGGCCCCTAATCGGGACTAGTAAAGCAACAAGAGAAGAAGCTTTTATCTATTATACTAATGCGTGATTGTGCTCAACAATGTGTTGCCTTCCGTATACTTTGTTTTATTTTTTGTATTAAATTCCAGATATTTTCAGAGGTGTCTGATATCGCCCTTGCTCTGCTGTATAGCAGGACTCAAGGCGACCTTGTATAAAGATCAACCGCACAGCATTGTCTTACAATTTTGCTGTTATTTTTTTCGTTTTTCGCAGATTCTACTACTGATATAGATTTCGTCAGAGAAATTATGTATTAAGATCATCCGCACCCGTGATCTCTGTCTCACAAATTTTCAGAAAGTGTTTCAAATTGTCACTTGTGGATATATTTAGCCAAGAAAAATAGTACTTTACTTAAATAGAGCTTTATAAGTACATAAAACAATGTGTAAATGTTAAACTGATTAAATTTCCGCGCAGACAGTATATCACGTGATCTCGTCGTGCGTGACGTCATACATGTGTAAAGCAACTTTATCTGCTATTTGTTATTCCAACAGTATTAAGTGATTTTAAGCGTTTCGTGAAGTTATAGTCGTAATGAAACGAAAGACATATCGTTGGTGCGTAGTACGAATACTTCTATTATATCTTCTCTAGACAAATTACTTGATCGATGTACAACGAAAAGCAGAAATCCGAATCAGTGGTTGCAACTAGCAATACGACGGAATTTCAATGGATAAGATTTCTAACGAATTTTGTGTTCCGGGCACACCTTATACTTGATACTACATATACGAAGTTGTGCATATCCTATGGCATCATCACCGTAGTCTCCGGGATTTAAAAGTACGAGAAATCAAAAATTTAAGTCTATATGCTAATACATAAAAAAAATCACACGACATTCATAACAAAGATTGAATTTGCACTTGGTAGAGGTTATGTTTTATTTTATTTTAAAATTCAATTAATTAGGCAAATAGTTGTAATAAAGGATGTTTGTCGGGAAACGCTACCCGCTGATATATAGTACTACAACGAAGAAACTGCTCGAGGCGAGCGAGCGGCCAGCTTCGCACATAGTTCGGCCGTCAACCGCAGAACTACTTCGAAATAATTACGTATCATATACATGTATAAGTATGTGAAAGCATATAAATATTACATAATTTAGTAACTTACCTTACAAAAAATGCTGGAAATTGTCGCCCGTCTTGCGTAATGCGCATTTGACATCTTTTAAACATATTTCGAGACACATGCTGGATTTCACATCTCACCATGGACATTATTATTTGACAGATTATGTTTTCAAGTTTTTCGAACGTGTGAGGATTTCCTTCATACACTTTTCCCTTAACCTTTCCCCAAAGATAGATGTCACAAAGGTTTAAATCGTGTGATCTGGCGCCACAAGCCACGGCTGGTTACAAGTTTCTCTTAATTTTTTAACTAAATGCGGAATCGTTGTTTTAGCTGGTAGTAAAGCTCCAGGATATTTGCGACGTAATTTACTGCGACACCTTTTAAAGGACTTATCCATCACATACGTATCATACAGGAATATTTTTTGTTCAAAACTATAACGTATCATAATTCAACTCGAGCTCACACACGGTACAGATTAGTAAGAGACTGATGTCACAAAATAGTTAAACCCCAAAGAAACGTTCACACACAATACTCGTTAGTAAGAGATTGAAGTCACAAACCAGTCAAACCGCAAAGAAATCGATATTGCGTGATTTGACTATTGGTGGAGGGCTGCTGTTTAATCTCCCCGGTCATTCACTCTGCTGTTTGGCGCGGGCTGGCCTTTCGCAGTGAGATGCCGTCAGCAAGACAGTAGGTGGATAGCGTTTCCTGGCAAACACTTTGCACATTGCACTTAACTTCCAAAAATGTTTTCACACTTCGAAACTCAGCAGCACTACAATCCAAATTAGTGACAAAGAAATTCCAAACCATTATTATATTCACTCTCGGGAGATTTCGACTGTCTGCATCAGTAACTTCTGGATACATAATAACAGTGGTTTAAGGAATCTGCAACCACGTCTACTTGGAGGATCGTTACCACGTAATTTATCGATACTGTTAAAAAACGAACTGTGATATGGATCTCATAAAACGCTGCAGTACTCTAGGCGTATACGTACAAGACTTTTGTGTATAAATTATATTTCTTTAAAATTGAATCTAAATCTACAATTATTTTTGCAAAGAGCATGCATATACTTAGTAAGGACTAGGATGTAAGAAACCACGTCTCTTACAACGGTCTACTGTTCGTCCAGACCTCTGCTTGTTCTTGTTCATCATCATCATTTGGAGCTCTGATGCCATGCATTTTATACATAATGCCAGGTAATACTACGTATTAAAGGATGAAATGAAGTATTTCCTTCTGTCTGTGAAATGTTTAACTATTTTCTGTTGATGAATAGTGTGTTTTTTTTTGGGTGAAATATGTAGTTTTATGAGGTGGAGATGGGGAACCGTTCCGGTATTCGAGATGATGGCTACAAAAAAACTGCATAATTACCGCAGTCAGGACGACAGGTACGCGGGGTCCTAGGTTCGTGCCTTGTCCTGTCGCCTCAGAGCATTGAGATACACTGACGGGTCTTCGTCCAGGGCTCTGCTACTATTCACTAAATTAGCAGGAAGAGCAACTTCTACATCCATTACTGAACACAATACAGACCATTTTCTTACATCAACCGTAAGCATTACAACATTCAGATACGTTTCAGTTTTTCTCATGTCAAAACTTTCTGATCCTCTCAATAACATGTGTCCTAGATAACAGACAACTATCATCCGCACATTCCATAACTTGCATCCCGCTAGCCAGCCTCTTCAGGAACTGACCAGTTTCCCCTCGAACTTGCAATATGGTATCTCTGTTGGCTAAAATTATAGAAATAGATTTAACTTTTTTATCATTGGGCCAGGGGTGTCGCCAAATATCTTTCCTTGAGACTTAAAGTCTACCGAGAGACTAGACCAACAAGCAGACGCCAGATTTATCACATCTTACTGAGCGAGCTAACAAAGCAGGAAGTATTCCTTACATCTTTCACTACAACCGACAGTATGTGTTGACGCAAGTAGTGTTGTTTTGCATCGCACTAAATCCTCAAAGGATTTACTGAGTCCTGATCAGCTTACGAAGCATTTATTGAGAAGAGGCTTCTTTTTCACTCGGTACTTGAATTACCATGAACTGCAATTTTATTTAAGTTTCCATTTATCACACCATGCTGAAATATCGTCAAGATTACGTTTGCTTCTTTGAACTGTGGGCAGTACTTTTGATTTCTTCCCTTGATAACAGTAGCATTAGTGAAAAATTTACATACATAATTTTATAAACCGAAAAATTTAGCGGTGCTATTAGGCTCATTGCGAGACGTCCAGTTGGAAATCTCGAATCTACTAACAAATCTGTTATGATATTAAGTACCTATTATCGGTTATTTGTTAAACGGCAATAATCTGGTACAGTGTAACATGTTTTCTGAAAATCTATGAGCATAGCATCAAATTATGATTCTACATCTTTATCTTTGAAATTGTTTTTGAACCCACATCATCTCAAAAGCTAAGCTCGAGCGTTACCGCTCACCCAACAAACTCAGTGCATGATGTGAAATATCGATAAAGAAAGGGGATTAGAGACTTACAAGAATAAGTTGAATTAAGTTCACATAGATATTGTAATTCCAGTTGAATTATATAATTTTACCAAATGAATTACAATAAACTAAGCTTACACCATCAACATGAGTCGAAGTGTAAGTTCCAAATTTAAAAGAATAAAAGGTAATTTATTCGGCGCGTTGGAACACTGAAATCGTAGGAAGAAACAAAGAAGTAGTGCAAAGGAATTTTCGTTTATGAGGATCAAAATAATCGTTTTGGAAATTCCAAGAGAAGCATGTAGATATCAGCTGGACAGTATCATGTTTACTCACACACACAGATCCAGAAACCAAAAACCTGCCAGCCAATGGCTATAGGCTGTGTATAATCTTATTTAATCTCATTACAGATGCACATCGAAACATATAGAAACAACATAGTTTAAATAAACCTCATACTGAAATTTACAGACCCTGAAACACAATGAATGTTATTATGCTAAAGAAAATTACTCATTATTATACCGTGTGTGAACAAAGAATTGTCCAAAATATTTAGATCTTGGAGTAAACACTGAGGGAGAATACACAAGGTTGATAAAATGAGGAAGACGATACTAACGATATTTCCGTTATGTATCAGATATGGCAAGAAAGATATAGATGAATGGCTGCAAGTCGAATGTAAAGGAGTATAGAATGAGTGGTTGTTGTCAGAATAGACGTGGCAAATTGGATGCTTGACCTAAGTTCTAGAGTACCTCAAATTAGTCCTTAATCCGAGAGTTAGTCGGATTCCCCAAACGGTGGCCGACATAGCCATTGCGTCAGAGGAAGGATGCTGAATCCTTTCCTCCTGGACATACAGTTTAACAGGAAATCCGAAGCACAGAGAAATTACATCGTGCCTTATACACAAGATGCAAGCTTTTGCTAGACGGGTCTTCAAACAGCGTGCGATGGTTTTTCTTCTTATGGCATGGATTTCCCAGGAGCGGAATTAATGCCGATGCTCCTCGCTTCCTTCTCTTTACGAGCAGAAGGCACGCAGACGTTTGGGCTTGTTACAGAATATAAAAACTAAACATGTTTTTGGCTGAGGGTGTTTTCCATGATGTATGTTTGATTGTGAATGTCATGCTAATGTCTAAGGTGTAGTGAACCAATGTATGCAAAATTCCTTTTGTTCGTTACTTCTTACAAAAATTGCAATAACTCCGTGTTTTTTTCCTTAGTACGCTAACTCACGCTGGTAGCTGTGAGTTAACGCCAGATTACGTTCGTCAGTTAAGCATCGAATTTCTTCAAAGACATGCTAAAGAAGTAATATTATCTATGATCTTTAGCTAATATATTTCTTCACTAAGTGGAAAAGAAAACAATGCTTCTTTGATCCCATACAATAAAATTAGATTACTGAAGATGTGGAATAGAGCATGATACGTATATTTTGAAATAAATATAATAAAATTAACGATCAAGAGCCATATTACCAATTACCACTTTCTACAGTTAGGTATTTAACCTTCCAATAGAAAATCTGAATTCAAATTTAAAAATATCGGGTTTTTCGACTAAATTACACTTGTATTGGTTTTCAGTTCCTCAAATTTCCTATGACAGAGATAAAAATTATTTAAAGACTAAAATGATTTATGAGCAAGAAAGCTGTGCAATTTTTATTAAGTTTTTTTTTAACATACATTTTACTGAAGGGCTGATGCGAGGAAGTTAAGTATGTTAGATGCAGAAACGTTTACCATTTTAACATTCAATTATAATTTGTATTCCTTGTGACTGTGTAGGAGCACAATAAAAGGCAAGTATATTTTCTGCTTTTGCGTTACGAATGTATTAAAATGTTTTACTGGATTTCTGCTTAGTTGCTACGGGCTTACTCCACACACGAAACGAAAAACTCTTTTCTTGATACTTAACATGTTTTTGAGATTTCTCCAACAGAATGAAAATTTAAAAATAAACTAGACTCAACTTTTTGTTATCAGTTAGTAGAGGAATTATGAAAACATAGAGACATTATTTTAATCGCCACTGTCTGAATGTCTTGGATGTGTTTTTAATATTTGGCATAGTGAACACTCCAGACCTTAGGACTATTTTAATTAGTTAAATTACGCTCCTAATATACATTATAATCTCCCGTTAAGTTAATTTTATGTAGAACTGAATTGGATTGAGTTTCTGCATCTTTAAAAATACTTACTCTTGCCTACAGTGAAGCGCTAGATAAATGTATACAATTAGGTGTTGAAATGTAAGAAAAATAGCCTTTTGAAATTATAAAGAGTTCAAAATTTTTTCCGATACGGCTGTTCCTTAACCATGTAAAAATCTTGCAAAGGTTATCAGGTAACATGTAAAGCGGAGCTACTTATAATTAATTTAATAAACGAATTGTACAGTGATGTTTTACAGAGAAAATTGGCAATTGTTTTATGGAATAATTAAGATTCTGGAGAGCTCAATTAATGATCATTGATAGAGGTTATTTCCTCAGGTACTACTAATTTCAATACTCTAGAATAATGAGTAATTTGAACTTGATTAAGTTTGTGAAGCTATATACAAGAAAAAATTATTTGAAATCATCAATAGCAAACAGAATTTTCCGAAGAAAAATTTCACGTTTGCCATCTTTTATGTAATACTATTTTAGAAAGTAGTAATATTGTTATTTGTTTATTCCACCCGATGGTAGATTGTAGCATACGTACAGTCGCATTCTTTCTCCAGTCCTGTCTTGTCTTTTCCCAATATCTCAATCTCAGGCTAACACGCTCCAACCTTTGAATTACCCAACAAAATAAACATTTTCTGATCTATCCTACCTTTTATGACTCTTCTTACAACTTCTTTTCACAAATATTCTATTGTTATATTGTGCTCAATTAACTTTATTGTTCATTTGTTAATCGTGGCAAGAATTCTAATTTTCTTAACTTCCTTGAAGTGCTATGATTTACACTGTTTACAGTTTGAGAGTTTTCCTGACATAGGTGTAATGTGTGAATGATTGCTGTACTGTGCGTAATTCACTTCATCTTTCCCTTCTTCATCATGGTTAGAATTTTCCTCCCCTCAGCTTCTTCTAATATTTAGATTTCATAATTGAGAGTTTTTCTCTATGTAACTAAAATGTGTAAATGATTACCTTTATTCGTTTCGTGAAAAATAATTCGGTTTGAATGATAAAACTTAAAAAAAGAAAACCAAGGATCGACTAATATCTGCTAGTAAATGGACCCTGTTGAGTTAATTTGAGTTCTTCTTAACATTCGTCTAAAACCACTAAGAATTGCAGAAGGATTCTTTGTTATTGTGATGATGATTTAATAACAACAAGTGCCTTTCTATATTGAGTTGGTATACTACTAAGAAACGTTCTCTGCTCGCCAATTGTGGGCGTAGCTTTGTGACGCAGGACATCGCGTTGCGGGTCGGTCTGCCTAACAGGAGACCGGGGAGTCCCAAGAGAAGTGCATTCCAAAGACAACGTATTTCGAAGCGTGGGTGAAGATATGACGTGGGTAAATACCCCGCAAAGCGGGCCTTACCGTGTCTCGGAATGCTTCTCTGGCGACAATACAGATATTTTTGGACTCTTACGCCAATGACAATCCTTGTTACGCTATCACTGAAGTGAAATAAAATATACAGGAAATCAGTGAATACAATACATATCTCATTTAATTACATTTTAAGTAATCACGAATTCCCCGAAAGTTTAAATGTAGATTCACTCAAAGGTAGTTTGGAACAAGATTTCTGCCGATGTTGCATTTCGACGAAAAACAGATCAATACATGCTTATTTGATCCATATACGATACTCCAAAGGAAGTAAGGATTATATGAAGCTAAACATTTAACCATGTAATCACCTTCTTAGAACATAAAATAGAAAAAAAATTATGGTCATTAATTGAGAAAACGTCTTCAACAACATACTTCTCGCTGAAATACAAACTCTGTGGTACAACGTTGTCAGTAAGATCATTGAGACAAAAGAATAAGTATTTCGCATCTATTTAAAAATGTCTGATAGGTGTAATTTTTGTGGGAGTACCGAATCACTTCTATACCACTTTTCGTGTGGTGACGCAGTACAAATATGGACGTGGTCGAAGCATGCTGTTGCTTCCATTGCATATATGCCCCATCTGAAAATCCCAGTTAATTTGTTATGCATACTGATACCATGACATTCCAAGCAGATAAGTAAAACATCGTTATTTGTTTGTTTGGATATACAAGGTATCAAATTTTGCAAAATGAAACGTCAAACTTACAAAACAAAAAGAAATCAGGTTTATTATTAGAATTAGCGACTATGATGAACAATTTCCTCAAGAATTACATTTTTTATTATTGTGTATGATCTTTGATCAATTCAGTGTAGTGAAAACTTTTTACATATGAACCTGGGAATAAATAATTAGTTAAAAATAAAAAAGTAGGGAGAAAAGACATGTGAAACACAGATAATGATTCGAAATCAAAGGTGTCTACCCATACCCTATATACAGCCATTTCGTTCAAAATATATGGAGTTACCCCTACATAAGAAAATCCTGGGGAGATCAAATGGGAGGGTTTACGAGGGTTTAACTCTGACATCCTCAGTGTGAAAGTGCTCATGAATGTTTGTGTACTAGATGACTGTGATGGTGCGTACGTTCAGTGTTGTGTTGTTTGTGTTGTGTATGAAAGAAGGGAGTGGAACAATTAGTCTCCATCCAACGGAAGAATCGCCACCCAGCGGTGTGGTATGCTCCTAGTTCATGCAAACTGGGATTTAACCTAGATATTTGGTACACGATCTGGCGATTAGGACTCGCACACCACCATACCTCCTAACCTTTCGTTAAAGGCTTGGTGGAGAAAAATTTCTTCCACCACCACGGCGGCTCGAGCTAGCTAATCCCGTGGCAGGCGCGTATACAAACACCGTGCCACAAAGACCTTATGCAACGGCGCGAGCTAAATAAGGATTACATACTGCAAAACATGAGCTTATCTTAGCGCATTATTAAAAAATTTCATTATGTAACTTTTTTAAGCAAATTAATGTGGTCTGTAACGAAGTAGATAGTAAAAGGATATATTATGACTACCTGCTTATTAGTGTTTTGGTCCATCTTTGGAGCGCAATACAGCAGCGGTTCGATCTGGCCTGGATTCTAAAAGTCTTTGTTAGTTTTCTGTAGTTGTCTGGCACCAGACGTCTACGCACAGATCACAAAATTCCCTTAAGTTTTGTGGGCACTTTATCGGGGAACGAGCATCTCCAAAACGGCGAGGCTGGTCGGCTTTTCGCATGCTACTGTAGTGACTATCTATTCAGTGTGGTTGAAGGACGGTGAAACCACGAGTAGGCGACAAGGTGGTGGACGTCCTCGCCTCATCACAGAACGTGGAGGTCGGAGACTTGTCCGCTCTGTAAAGCGGGACAAGCGGCGATCTGTGGTAGATGACAGCAGAATACAATGCTGGTGCATTGTTTCGGAGCACACTCTGCTGTCAGATCTGCCACAGATCGCCGCCTGTCCCGCTTTACAGAGCGGGCAAGCCTCCGACCTCCACGTCGTGTGGTGAGGCGTGGACGTCCACCACCTTGTCGCCCAGTCGTTGTTTCACTGCCCTTCAACCACTCTGCATAGATGCTCATTACAGTAGCATAATTTACATCGTCAGTTTAGATTATCACCTTTGTATTATACTTGAATTACATCCGTTCTTATTCTAGACGAACCGAACATGCCAGCTCAAGGCGTTATCCTGGGTCTGAAACCTGCTAATTGTTCCCTGAAGTGGCCTCTAGTCATCAGCACTGTCGCATGTGGCATGCATATCAACAGAAAAGTCATTGACTTTTCATGGCAGCATTAGTGTGCGGCGTAAGATTTATGAATTGGCGATATAATGATTTTTCAGCACAGAAACCAGTTTGTTGTTTAAGAGAGCTGGATAGGTATCAATTGCTTCAGTATCTTGAAAGTATTACAATGAAATACTGGAAGGAAGTTGAATGTTTTTTTGTCGCACCTTACATATTTGAAGAATGGGGATATAGTAATTCAGCAAGCTTGTTAGATAAACCGATTGTAAAGGTTCTAAGTTTATAGTTTCCTTTGTTTCTTATAGACGTCATTACTAACAGACATATTTGTTTTTAACACGGGGATATTTGACGAAGTGATCCCTGTTTTGCCGATGCGAATAACAATAATGCCTCGATGGCAATTTCTCTGCTCAGCTACTTTTGGATTTCACGAATTATTCTTTTGCATGTTTTAGTTAAAATTTTCACCACATCCCTCGGTAATTTATACCAGTTTCTGATTCCCTTAGCTATGAAAGTATGGTCTGAAGATCTGTTGACGGACTTTCAATTTGCCTCACAGTTTGCCTCTGTCGAGGCTTAGACATGAAACCAAGTGCTAGATGGCGATCTCGCATACTACTAACACTAATGCTTCTACCAATATCTATTAATGTCTCATCTCCAATATAAACATTAAAAACTTCAAACCACACTCTTCACCCACATCCAGTTTTCAAATTACTCCCCAATGACTCCCATATCATTTACAGATTTCGTTCTGCGGTAATTTCCTCAAACAAATCCAAATGCCTTACTTTACATTCTTCGAACACAGTATTTTATACTTGTATTGTTGGTCCTGTATTGCCCCACCACTTTCAAACAAACGTATGACAAAGGCTCTGTTCCTCAGCTCCATCGCTTCCTTCACTTATGCTGTGTTTTCCCGCATTACCACCTGCTACAGTAAATGCAAGATTACTGAACGTTTTCCTATCACAAGCCCAGTCCAAGCTCTCAGTCCATTTGGCTTTATTAATGGATGACGTGACCAGATATTTGGTCTGTGTTATGGAATTAACCTCTACACGAGTCTTTTGCTGAATTCTCACAGCTCAGTTGGTGATGATGTGTTGATGTTTAGTCTAGTTTCCCTTAAGAATTTAAGGTTAGTTTCTTATTTTAAGACATTCTATCATGTTGTTCCCTTTCGCTCTATAATATTCAGCAACATCTCATTTCAGTATCCCGCTAGCCTTCTCAAGGTAAAAATCTTTCTCCCTGCATCAATGTGTTCCTTAAAACCTCGCAAATTGTGCTTTTAATTATAAACAAATTTTAAGATAGTTATTTTTTATAACTGCTTAACGTCTCTTAACAGCGAGGTCTTTATAGACGGTAAAGTATGGGGGGCAAGAAATGGGAAGGAATTCCGCCATAGCCTTTTGAAAGAAGCATCCCGGCATTTACCTGGAGTGATTTGGGAAACCATGGAAAACCCAAATCTGAATGCCCGGACGGGGATTCGAACCGCCGTCCTCCCAAACGCGAGGCCAGAACGCTAACCGTTACACCACCACGATCGGTAATTTTAAGATAGTCATTCCTTTCATTTTATTTTAGTGTAGTATTCTTTTTCAATATAGTTAGTATACGTTATCAAACTGCATATTTTTCTATGATGCGCTTTTTACTACCGACAACTTTGATGGTAATATTTCCTGCAAACTTAAACAGACAAAAATCGATGAGCGTATTGCTTAACTCATGCAAAAAATGCTACTGAGACGGTGGAAGTGGCAGCTATGTAAACTTAGCTTATAGTGCGGCTTAACTGGCAACCTTTTAGTCTCTGAAAGAAATCTGATAGCTGTCCCTCATTATTCCCACTTAGGTTACTGTGCATTATGCAGTACGATAACAACATGAATTGCAGCACTATTGCACGTGTTGATGAAGGCGTTACACTGGCTCAGGGACACTCATGACGTCACGTCCATCATGCTGACCATGAACTGTTAGGTCATTCACAACGTGGCCGGCGGTTACACCAGTGCTTGCAAGATGTTCATCGTGGTCGGAGTTCCAAGAAATCTAAATGCAGTGTAGGCACTGAAACACGTGTTTGTACCGTGAATCACGACCAACCTGTTCTTGTGACGTCACACTGCTCGACACGGTGGCCAGCAGTCTGCCCGTTACTGCAGTTGCGCAACAAGTGTTACGATTAACTAACGTTACGTGAATCTTTGAAAATAAAGAATTTGTGTACCTTTATGGTTACTTTCTAGTGTAAAAAAATGAAGTTAAAATATTTTACCAATGGATGAAAAGGATGGATAAAGAAGTAACGTATTTAAGCTTTCTATTTGTTCCAAGTTTGTCATATGAACTTTGTGGAATTCACAGCTCAACTAATTCAAGCTTCACGTACAAGGCCATGCCACCGCACATCGCCGTGCTCACCACCCGCTTTTCCACCGCTATAGTGGCACATTCACAGTCCAACTTGTAGGACCTACGGTGATCCGATTTTCCCATAAAGTATTCTTGATGGGCCGTGAAAGGCGTTACAGGACTACACGTAGGACGTGTTGGATGTTGTTGGTCTCCCAAACAACCAACACGGGTCCTCGCCGTCCAACAAACTATGGCGTTTGATCATGATTGGAGGAAACATCCTGCGGGTGTGCGATAAGGAGACTAGTGTACCTTGAGAAAGTACGAGTGGAAAGGATTGCTTGGAACATTTTTGGACCCCTTCAAGTAGAGTGAATGGGTGAGCACATCTTAAGGCAGTTCTATGTGGATGTCCTATAGTTTGCACCGTGAATAGGCCGCATTACCTTACATGCAAGTTAAAACTTGTAAATTCGGCGCTTGGGTAATAATGCCGATAAGTTCACTGTTACTTTTATTGTAAGATTGTAACAAAAAAAAAAACAAAAAAAAAACACCAGGTTGCTGTTAGCTAATCGACGGCCGGCAGAATTTTGTATAAAGAGAAATAATATATATGCAATATAAACAAAACATCCGCTATACATCCGCATTAAAAATTGTGCATGCGGAGTTAGGATTTCACGCGAAAGCATTCGCCTGAAGTGATTTGGGGAAACTATGGAAAACCCAAATCTGGATGCCCGGACGGGGATTCGAACCCGCGTCCTCCCGAATACGCGGCCAGAACGTTAACCGCTAACCCACCACGCTAGGTTTGCAGATTCAAATATCCGTTATATCTCTAGTGTGAACTTACAGCAGCCAAGTCGAATCAACATGCTCGAAGAAAGTCTTACAGAGCTTGTTCGGGAGTTTAATTAATTGTATCATTATCATAAAAAAAATAATTTCGATTCATCCCACAAAACTATACCGGATAGACATTACAAAATAAGGTAAGGTAAGGTAAGCAAATATTCCATTATTCTATCAAAACTGTAATTTTTCAGAATATTTCTCAAGAAGTAGAACTAACGGAAAAAATAATTACATTTCAAACTAATTCCAAGATAAGCAAATATTTCATTATTCTATCAAAACTGTAAATTTTCAGAATATTTCTCAACAAGTAGAATTCTGTTCATATCGAAAATACTGGCAGTACAAACTCTCCTTCTTGCCTAGTTTTCAGCATCTTCATGCACCTCGGACCGTCGTCTTTTTGATCTTGACCTAACATACCTATGTCACTACTCCAAAATCAACGCGATTTTAATTAAAGTTATGGTAAAGAACACAATTTTTTAATTAACAAGCGAGGAAAGTATCAAATCATCTTGTGTCATTGTTGGCCGGGAGATCCGACGGACTGTAACAAAGTTTTCAATTCACCGCGCAATGCGCCTCTAGCCGGGGCTAACTTCACTCGGTAATCCTAGTGGGTATAGAGTACCTACAGCTTTACGTGGAACCCCCACCAAGGAAGCGTTCTGGCGTACTTCACACTACAAAGCCATCTGTGCCAAGGGGGAAGATTGGAATAAGAGGCTTCGAAAATAACCACCCGAACAGGGATTCAAACTGTGTATCTTTCAGTTTCCAGTCGAATGCCTTAACGACCGAGCTACCAGACGATTTTGTTTATAGAATGGTTTGCCGTTACCTTTCCGCTAGTGAAAACCTTCGTAAATGTTATTGTAAGTAAGGATATCTGTAATGGTGTGTAGGCTCACACCGTAGTGTGTTGTTTATGTTCTATATGAGAGAGATCTGGCCCGGTAGGTGAGTGATAAAGTTCGGGCTTGGCATTTGCGGGAATGCAGATTCGAATCCTGTTTTCCATAGTTACCCTAAAAAAAAAAAATAATGGGCATATTTCTCACCTTTATTTGCTCCTATTGTTTCCCGCCTCTGATGATATCGATGTTGATGAAGCGTAAAGCTAGAAGCAAATAAAAATGAAATAACAGAACGCTACCGGTTACGCACCAGCACGTTTAAGTATGATAGTTTTCCTTACTGCTCCGCAAGAATTGTTTACCAATAAACTATTCGCAGCTATACCATATATTACAGTACCTGTATATACGGATTACTCTGGCACTAGGGATTATAGCACTGACGTTTTGTTTGTAAGTCTTGTTATGGGCATGAGTGGTTTTAATTTAGTTGCGTGTTTCTCATGTCGCATCCTACTGTGTTACACCATAAGAACTTGTATAAGAACTGAAACATTTAGACTCGTAGAGAAAATGATTTGAAAACTGTGTGGATGTAACAACACTTCATAGTAATAGATCATTTTACCGTGCCTTCCCTAGTTCGGTTTGTGTTAGTAAGTTTTGCTATATTTGAAGATTACTGTGATGTGTGTTTGTGTTTAGTATAGTATGTTGTATTGTGTAATGTGTATTAGAGTTAAAACAATAGACAAAGAAAATCCAGATGGAGTCAAATCAAGATTTTTCTTTGGAGAAACACTCGATTGTCACCAATTTTAAAGTTCGTTCCAGGTAACCAATCATCACCAATAGTGTAGTAAGCTTCATCTAAAAAACCCTTCGAAGAGTTTTGAGATTTAAACCAGTACTCTGGAACAAGCAGTCGAATGGCAAGTATTAGATTTTTTTTTAAAAAAATAATTGGCATTTCGTCAATAGTCAATACAGGCAACTAAAGTGTTATTTCGATTCTTCGAATAATTGAATTTCTACAATACCTACGGTTTGTTAACACACAGAACAGGATGGATACAGCATTCAGTTAAAACCACCAATTGTAACAGCCTTCAAACCTAAACTTTAACTGGAATTGTATTTTATGAAGCATTTGTAGCAAGCTAGAATTATGATTGAAAATGGTTTTGGATATTTGTCTTGTATTTTATTGTAAATAAGTATAAATGGATTTTGTTTTGTGAAAAATGTAAATACCTTTTAATATGTTTAAGGACAGAACTGTGCAAGAGAATTATTTAAATGTTTGTAATTGTAGGTATTAAGGTGAGCTACGATGTTTAAAGGATGATTTACTACATTTTAAAATGATTTATGTGGATAATTTTGTGTTTCAGTATCATTAATTTTCATTTCTAAGCATTTTGTAATGATTGTAGATGATTATGTATTAATTCTGATTGTTTTTAATAGGTTTTCAAGTGTTTAAGTATTGTTAATGTTCGAGAAATATCTGTCGGAAGCCTTTGTAGTGTTCTAGAACTTTCGATGGAACTTATATAAACCTATCAGTAGAGACAGAGAGTTTTAGTTTTTTGACGAGTTTATTAATACGGTGGTGTGAATGTATTGTCTTTGGAAGAGGTGGTGAATGTAATCGCTCGAGTTGTTTACATGTGTCCCGAATCTTTGGAGTTCGATGTGCATACTAGCAATAAAACAAGTTAAAATTTGAAACTTGATCATGGACTAGTTATTTTATTATATGTAATAAAACCCACGAACCATGTAATACCATGCCCGAATCCGGACTCGAATTGGCTACCCCAACAGCGCAAGATAGCGTCGCGGCCAGGGTTTCAGCTGAATGAACGCGGGAAGAAGTATTGTGATGCCGTACACAAAGCGACTTCCAGGTGGTCGGGGATCCATTGATGCGGTCGGCTGGTTGCGACATTCATTCATACGGAAGGAGAGAAGTTGTATGAGAGACGTCACTACAGCCTTAAACACAAGGAAACTGCAGAGTGACTCATCTGGCTCAAAGGAAAGCATCCATCCGCTTCTTTCTGCATGCAGGTATCCAGCTTTGCACCAAGCGACAAGTGTATGCGAATAGTAGGTGACCCTAGCCTAGCAACTAGCGGAGAAGAGTATGTAAATAAACCGGCAATCTTCACAGCAAAGTAACTTCAGGACTCGAATACCTGCAGCTACGAGTGGTGTATTCAGGGGAATGTTGGCTCCAGCAATTCGGTCTTTTTAGGGTGTGTGGAATTGAACGTCTTGTTACGCAAAAACAGAGATCACTAAGATTAGTTCATCCAAAAGATAGGTGTAACAGTCACTGTGTATCTAAAGCCATAACATTTGCCCAAATAACGAGCGTGGTGTCTAAGCGGTAACGCTCTGGCCTCGGATCAAATTTTGTGTTCTCCATGGTTTCCCCAAATCACTTCAGGCCAATGCCTGGATGGTTCCTTCAAAAGGCCTTGGCCGAATTCCTTCCTGTTCCTTGCCCCCACTCCTCTAAATACGTCGACGTCAACGAGGCGTAAAGCTATGTACAAAAAAAAAAAAATTGTTCCACTGTTTCAGTGTTAGTTTTGTGTGTGCGCGCATCTATATCACTGCAGACAACCGCCTGAAAACACTGATTCTGATGACCAACATACAAAGAGTAAGATCTGAAATAACTCTAATTTCTGGGTATAATGAATCTGCAGCGAACAATAAATGGTGATTTATAACTATTTTTTCCCGATTTTAAAGTAAATACTTGTGGCATGTCAACTGGGAAATCCGGAAGGATTTTTCTGCAGCCAAGTGACGGAGTAACTATCTGCCCCATATAATACCAAAACCGTACAACGACAGGTACATATTTTTTTGAGCTGTAGGTATTACAAACAAAATTTTTACCACTGCCTCAGCTCCTCACAGCTGTGGTCAGGAATTACAAGGATTTTTAAATTGGTTTTCGCCCCTTTCATCAAGATACAATTGTGTTATTTTGTTTCTCCTAGAGTATATCACCATCAGTCATCATTATCGTTTACTTCTCAGTGTGGGATACTCAGGAAGGACATAACATTCATTTAAAGCTACCCTTGCCTTCGGCTGAACTCGACACTGGCAACGTGAGGCCAGTTCGCTAGCCCCTACGCTGCAAGGACCTGCAGATTCACAAGTTCTAATGAAGAATATTTGAGCATCGTACTGTGATGCTTCGATCTGCCAATCGTAAAAAGGGATACACAGTGACTTTTGTCTTTTAAAATCTGTAGAAATCCCTACATACTATTTATTTTGTTTTGTAAACTTGGAGAGGTTGCATCGAATATCACACTGTGTTATTTGCGGAAACAATGTCCCGGTTGGAAGTCAGAATGTAGATAACGAGCATACAGACCGTCACGCCTACCTTGGACCTGTTTACTGGCGGTCAGCTAAAGCGTCACAAAACCGCGAACACGTGTGTTCAGATAATACCTTACACTGTTTGTTGCTGAATGCTAAAATTAAACTTCAGAGAAATGTGTCCAACCACGGTAACACGACATAGTATGAAGAATCTTGGTCTACAGCTAAGGAGATAATCCAACTGCTGTTCGTATTTAGTTCTGTTTTACAATAATTTCAGTACCGTAAAATGTTTCTTGGATTTATAAAAGGATCTGGCGAAAATAGTAGCGAAGTTCCGACCTAAAACAGCCCTTACAAGACAGAGTTCGGTTGACTAGAGGTGGCAATCAAGGCTAGGGTGTGTTCGATCTCCAATCCGTCCATCAAGATTTCCTGAAATCACTCCAGCTGAACGATGGGATGATTCCTTCATAACGACCTTCACTGAATATATTCCACTTTTTGGGTACGATACCCTGCAGCCTGCAATGATAACAATGATTTACTAGGAAACACATGCAGCTACCTTAAACTTTCGAAGTCAATTAAAAAAATGTATTATACAAACTGAGTATGGAGCATTAATTTTACTGCCAAGCACGCGAGAAATCATTCTAGCTACACAGCTGGTGAGAGAAAGTTTAAAATAATTTGCACATCGAGCAGACTTTATCTATTATAAATATATACAATCTCTTAAAAAAACCCAACATCGGAACTATTTCGCAATAACTCCAAATTTGTACAAAAAGACGTCCATTAATAATTTTATGACGTCTGCCTTTTTATTCAACACTAGTATTAAAAATGCATGAGGCAGAAGTGTTTGCTTCTGCATTCAAGTGTACTTAACTTTTGTTGTGATTTTTATCGTTTATAAAGAATACATGCGGTTTATCTAGAGTAGAGTGTACGTTTGTATTTATAATGTTGTAAAAGACTAGTAATATTATTGATAATTAAAATTCCAGTGTTTAAAATAATAATAAATATAAAATATATTTAAAAAATTAAAAACGGAGTAATAGATTCTATTTATGGCTTTTTTTTTTTTTTTTAAAAGCAGGCAATTTTAGCAGTGATTACAGATCCAGTAGAAATATAACTCCTAATTATAGTAGAATCTGATTTTCTAATGAAAACTGTATTCGTATATAGTACAATATAACGTATGTCACTCATTGTATCTGATTAAATAGTATTAAATACCTTTAAAGTGTTTTCTAGAGATGATGATATTCACTGTAAAGAAACCAGACAAGTATTAGAATGCTCCAATCTATTAGAATCATTTTATAGGGATTCATTCTAATACTTCGAACTTCCAATATTTTATAAATTACGCAGTTATTATTTATTTAATTGTACAACTAATAAATATAATTGGTTTTTCATTAACAATTTATTACAGGTTTAAGTAAAGGAAATCACATCTGCCAACGGGACTGTATTACTCTGGAAGTACATTAAAATAAATAAATTGAAAAAAAAAAAAAATTTATGGGATGTTTATTTCTTTACATGTTTTAAATTTGTCTTACTGAGAATGCAGTTTTGACGATTTTGTCTGTGTTTTGCAATTTCAGGGAAGTTTATTTTGCAATTTTTCTTAAATTCAGGCGCGATAATGTTTGAAAATTAATAAGTTACGAGTTAGAGGTAGGATTCTACAATATGTGTGGTATGGATCTGAAAGCTGTTGGGTGTCACTGATTCCAAAGAACAAATATGGATGCTGTAAAGCTCCCAGGTATTGCAGCCATGTGAAGCGTATTGTATTTAGCATTGATTAAATGATATTGTCAGGTAAAATATGTTCTTATTTCGATTTTCTTCTCAGATGAATTTGTGCTTGTATAAATTTTGAGTGCACAAGTTGCTTCTACAAATTTGTTTAGAAATATGTTGTAACGACAGCGTAGAGCTAAGCACGCGCTTTATGCAGATCAGGACTTGGCGTAACTGAAGAAGCAGAGGCGTGGACGAAACTAGAACATTTGCGAAGAACGGCTTTTCTTACATTTCTTAGATAATTATTTGTTTTTAGATAAATACAATTGTTAAACTTCATCACATAAATATTTAAAGATACTGTGAGGAACCTCTCTGTTTGTGGTTGTCCTATTTGTGTCTTCACTGAGCATCTTTCCTGTCTGGTCATTATTTAAAGCAGCTATTAATGATTTTTCTCCTAAGGTGGCGTTTATTAACTCTACGAGAAAACTAATAGTAACTCAATTAACGTTGGTTCAATACTAGTCGATGTCATATTAACCGTTTAAAGTAACTTGCTATTAAGATATCAATAATTTTATGGTACTTAAATCACTTTATGGTTCTTTGCATATCTAATAATACCACCAAAACTACTTTTCGATTTTCACTTTTCAGATAATTTTTTCTTTATATTCTCATTATATTCTCTTTAAATTCAAATGAATTGTAGTATATAACTCATTTGGCTTAAAGACGCTACATCCTGAAACAAGGATTGGTAAAGCTGTAATAATAATAATACTAATTTCATTTATAAATTGTATTGAATCTTTGGTTAAGAAGTAAGAGTAATTTTACAAGTGCCCATTAACATGTTCAGACCACTTTTTTAAAAAAAAAGAAACACTTCAGTAATGTTTATAATGTTAATGGCAAATAAATCTGATTTTTATGTGCTCTTGAAGTTTATAATTACATGGAAATAAAACTTTTTTCAGTAAGAAACATTTTAGTTCCGCCTATTAGAAAGCCTTATTGGCTACATTTCTTTCACTGTTGTAGCTTATGGTTCTTGAAATTTTTATTTTTGCAATAGTAATAACTGGAAATTAGGCACCTATAAGTTTAATCGGTTTTGAATAAAAGTCAGCCACAGACTATAATGATGGTTGTTTAATTTAATAGTTGCTAAGTTGATTCATCAGTGTTATGCATCCAAATAGCATAACATGTTTATTAATGAAAATTATTGTCTTTTAAAGTTTCAATAGTCAAGTTTCAATAGTTAATTTGATATCTCCGCGCAACATGCGACTCAGTCAACGCCTACAGTCAGCCAATGGGAGATCGCGCTCTGATCCACTGTGGAGCGATCAGTGAATCACCAGTCCATGGCTTAAAACTAGTACTCAATAGTTTGGAGTAGCCTTGGAGGTGTCCGATATTATATTAATTTCGAGGCGTGTTTGAGTAGGATGTAATGACGTTGGAATGACGCTACTGTTCTAAAATAATTTCTTCAACTTCAATCCCAATACCAGACCGTCTATTAAACGGAACCAAATGCTAGGTACCACCAGGCAAACTAAAGAATACATACCCTGTTGAATAGTTCAAATCACAGGGAACAACGAACTTTGAAGGTTTTATTTATTTCGTTACGTGTGGTCGCATACATGACAACTGTTCAAATAAACAATCAACAGAATCAAAATATTGTAGAAGGATCTAACACAAATAAGATGGGATGCAGAATTAAAGTTGAATGTCAAGCTCTCTAATTCACTCGATTATTCTTGGCAACTCGTATATTAAATATTAAATTATTTGTAGGAATATGTAAAAACTGTGTGATTGAAGGCGTGAGATTCAGTTCTGCAGTCCCAAGCTGAAGACTCTCGCATTTCCCTCTCAAACACCTGATTTGATTTAATTAATTACAGCCAGATTTTAAGGAGATAGTTAAAACCTTTATTTGGTTTATTGGTATTAGAGTTGGAATACCACATATCTGGAACTTGGTCTGTGCGTTGAATCAGCGAAGCTATTTTGCTGTGATTCGCGTTTTCAGTGAGATCTTTGGCAGAGACAACAAAGATGACGGTTTTTTTAATAGGCGAGAATTGAAGCTTTCTGTATCATCTACAATACTAAAACCCTAGAAGTGAGCTACATCTGTCTGATGGTTTGAAGAAACATCGCGAAAAAACATTGATTTGCAAGATACGATCAAGCAACACACATAAACACTCCATCTATTTGATTACGTTAATATTTACCTTCGGTTTTTTATTTTACTAAGTTTTCTAAAATATAGTATATTATATTACACGGGAAACTATAATGAAACCACTACATTAAAGAATTACACTCCAATAAGATTAATGGAATTGAGACATTTCATTTCAACCTTTAAGCTTTGCCCCTAGAAGAAAAACAAAAGGCAAAAGCGTAACTATGTACGCCTAGGTTGGCGAGGGCGAAGCACCCGAAAAATGGTGATAAAAATGTTGATAAATTTGTTGATGCTGGCAGTGCTGTTTTTTTTTTTTTAATTTAATTGAACTTAGTAGAAGATTAGAAGATGGTTCCGTGTGGTTTAAAACTGGTAACCAGTAGCCTTGGAGGTGCTCGGTTTTATATAAATAATTTGGGTTTTCACGATCTCTATTTTTCTTATGTGAACTCTTCACATTCATAAGACATCTACAAAGTATACAAGACTCATTGCTGATATGCGAAATGTTTGCGTCAGCTCTCCAAGAAGATCTTTCAAACTTCTGTATGTTCTTGCTTCTTCATTTTGGTTTCTGGGCAAGGCCGAACAAATGTTTATTGGAGGGAAGTGTTATACCAGAGATGTTTGATAGGAACAGCTGTCTTGTGTTACATTATTGACCAATCCAATCATTGTTCGTATAGCCATTGTTTAGCATTATTTAGGTTTCGCTAGCTGTAAAGAATGACCACCAACAGATTTCATATTTTTTATTTATTTATTTTCAAATAGCCTATGGCTAATATATAAATAAAATTCATAATCACATTAAAAATAAAATATAAAAAACCAAACAAGATGTTAATTTCATCGAAACCTTCACAAGAAAATATCACAATTACTCTCCTCTAGCCATTTACCTAGCTTTTCTCTGAAACTTGCAACAGTTCTAGTCCCTTTTATTTCTTCAGGTAATTTGTTATATATTTTTAAACCTTTGTGTAACACCGTTTTCTGTGATTTACTACTTCTATTATAAGTTGAATGGAAATGTTTTGCCTGCCTTGTCTTATAATTACGTACATCATTATTCTTTTGTACTAATCTATACACATATCTTGGTAATAATCCACTTTCTAACCTATATACAAAAGTCAGTACATCTCTAATTATTTCCTTTTCAATATACAAATATCCTAAGTCCTTAAGCAACTTACTGACATATTCAGTTCGTCTATTATTTGGAACAGCCCTCATTCCCTTATGAAAATTATTTGCAACTTCATATTTTTTTTTTTTTTTTTTTGCTTGCCATGATTAATAATGTGGAACCGTATCTTATGTTAGGCAGCACAATTGCTGTAAACAATAACTGTTTACTTGTTTGGATAAGACTTTTCTTAATTTGTATAATAAATTTACCTTTTTTGCTACGTTTTTATTTATGTAATCTACATGATCTATAAACATAAGCTTATCATCCATAACTACGCCAAGATATTTATAATTTTGAACCCAATTAATTTTAGTTCCATTTATCACATTAGAATAAATAAATAATTTGGAAATCTCACACTCATGGGCCAAACTAGCAACTACTATCTTGCCTGTCGCTTTATAGGAACACTGTTAACTCCCTCTCTTTGGTCCTTGGAGTGAGTGGGAGGCTGTCCCGCCGCGGGGATCACTGCACAGTAGTTAGACGGTGGCCCGTTATTGGTCGTCTGTAGTCACCAAGTGAGTCAGACGTCACGAGGGAATGCCCAGCTAGGAGCATCGCGGCCCATATTTGGAAGAGCTGTGTATTTCGTCGCGACCTGCTTTTCAGAAACGCTCCACAACAAACCTCAAGTTACGAGAGGCTGGCTCGGCTGCCGCGGCCGGAAGAGACCTTATTGTACTTACATCTAATTTCATAACATGTACATAACAGTCACCTCGAGCATGTGTCGAACAGATCATTCTCTATCCCACCAAGCATGGTGAGCGAGCGGTTAACGCATTGGCCTCAGATTCGGGAGGACGCCGGTTCGAATCCCCGTTCGGAGATCCAGATTTGGGTTTTCCATGGTTTCCCCAAATCACTCCAGGCGAATGCTGGGATGCTTCCTTCAAAAGGCCATGGCCGAATACGTTCCTTATCCTCAGTTTCATCCCGCCTTAATGACCTCTATGTCGACGAGGCGAAAAGCAGTAAGTAAACAAACAAACAAAAACAAAAAAATCTATCCTAGGGATTTGCTGCAACTCTACGTATTGGCTGACGGTCGAAGATGATTATTTATAAAGACTTTTTGCACAGAACGAACGCTTAAAGGTTATTGTTACATACTTCAGCGCTCCCATATTTCATGTTTGTGTGTTTGATTCTAACAAGGGGAACTTACGTTCTCGGAAATTCAGTTCACGATGAGACTTCGCAGGTTGGTATTATACCTTAAGTTTGTCCACACCGTAAAGTAGTAAAGCGCACTAGCCAGAAGATTCCGAGAAAAAGGGCTCTAAACTTTTACGCGCAGCTCATAGACTGGTCGATTGGTGGGTTATGTCACCAGAGCGAAAGTCGCTGAGTGTGTTGCAAACTCGGTTACCAGGTGGGTAACCCGGGTTTGATGCTACCTTGGGTAACTTTTTTTAATCGTTTTAAAAATTATAACAACTTTTCAAAAAAGTTAATGACATAAAACATTATCAATTAAATCAAAAAATTACGATAATTATCATTCTGGTGCTTGTATATAAAAGAAAAAGTTGACAAATAAAGGTGATATTGTAAAAAATTTACATAGCTAAAACCCTACCCGAAATTTTATTATAGTAGTAATTAAAGTTTTAATTTACTTCCATTAAAAATTAATTTGAAATTATTCAACATTTAAAAAAATTTCATTAATTTACATTTTAATTAGTTGCAACAGTAATTTCGTAAATAAAAAATTATGATTTAATTTATAATATTTTAGGTCATTAGATTTTTTTAAAAAGTTGTTAAATTTTTTAAAAAAATCTCCGAGATAGCATCCATCGAACCCAGATCGTTGACGTGGCAAGCGGGTTCGCGGCAGACTCAGCCACTCCGTTATGTTGGTACAATGTACAAATGGACGAGAATGTAAGCTGCGCGTAAAACTTCAGAGCCACTTTCCTCGGAATCTCCCCGTTAGTGCGCTTTACTACTTTGCTGGATGGACACCCTTCAGGTATACTGCGAAGGCTCATCCCAAACTGAATTTCCGAGGTCCCCTTGTAAGTTCCAAACACCCAAATCTTATGTTACATTATCTGGGAGATTAGACGTAGGACACAAGTCTATTAATTTTGATAACGTTGCATGCAAGCAGAGTAGATAAATTGTTACTAATACTCAGTGATGCGTTGTAACTGATACGAAACGTGACCTTAAATTGTAAAAATTTAATAGGAAGCAATCGAATGCTTTCGCGGACGGGATATTGTACTTATTACTCAGTGTAGTTTCGACCTGGAAGAAGGCTGAAACAGTTCTGTCGAAACGTCGGAATCTAATATTAAGATGTGGCACCATACCGAGAGCATGGAAGTTATTTCATGGAAACTTAATACTTTGGAAAGCATTGATTAAATTCAAGCACTAATTGTTCTGGCGAATCATGCCGGAATGAATTACGCTATTGGTCTGAAATTTGGTATAAATTTTCCTTGGCATGTATTATGCAACGAAATATTTCGCCAAAAAAAGAAAGAAAACGTAGTGTAGCAATAATTTAACATTGAAGTTATTATTGCGCTAAACGCTTATTGATCGGTAACAGTCATGTTGTGCTATCTCAGATATCAACATTTTCCTGAAATTTTATTACACACGTTTCTTAGTACGTATCACGTTGACACGACATTCAAAGAGTAGAAGTGTAGGTACGAAATCAGTACTTTCTAAAATATAAAGTTCCCTTGAAATAATGTAATAAGAAGTGGGAGGAGGCTATAATGACTGAAATTTTTAAATGGTTTAGTTAAAAATTAAATTCGAAATATTTTTTTCTATCAACCACCTAAAGCTAAATAAGAAATGTGCTCAAATTAAGAAAGAACCCAAGGTAAGTAAAAAATAAATCTTTGTGAGATATTTCACATTATATCCGATATTTATGAATGAATACATGTGTAAGATCGAATTACAGACATATCTTGAAGGGAGAAGTTCCTAATGCAATTTCACACAATCACGTGGTGATGGTCTAGTACGGCGGTTCCCAATTAGTGGTACACGTATCCCCAGGCTGCGTCAAGGGGTATGCGCGGTTGGTTAATGAAATCGCTAAGATAATTCAAAGAAAAACAATTACGCAAACATTACTACCGCCACAAAATATTTTAAGACAAACTACGTGTATGTGAATCATATTACTGTAATGCTGTGGTCATGCAAAGCGTTCGATTGGGATGAACGCATTTATTTTTCGTTTAAGCTAGAAGGGGTATACGAGATTGAACTCTTTCTAGAGGTGGTACTCGGGAAAAACTAGTTGGTAACTACTAATCTAGTACATAAACCCAAGCCTTGCCGATAGTGATAAATCAACACCTCTGTCACTGTCATAAACAGAATCGGTGTGGAGTTACAGAGTTAACACAGTACTTGCTAGCGATTAAACACAGGCCAAGAAAGTTCAACGTCCAGTGATTTCAAAAATTCTCGCTGCTCAGCAATATGCATCCTATAAAAGCAGTACAATTTAGAACATAACTGAAAAAAAATCAGACGCTACTCCACAGAGTCCAGAGAGTATTGAAAAACTAATGTGCTCATGCATTTAAATAAACCACTCGATACGCTTAAACAGCTAACTTTTCTAAATGAACAATAAAATTACATATTTTTCATGTAAATCTATCATTGACAGTGGGTAACTGGGAGGAAATGAGATTTGGTAAGTCACTATGCGCATACAGATGGCTTATTTTGTCCACAAGCATTCAAAAATGGAAAGTACAGTATTATCTTCATACGTTAAGGTTAGTTTTAGATGCACAGAACGAGTGTAATTTAACCTGAAGTTCCTTCCTTTTTTTTCATGGGAATATGAGTTTAGTCAGTATTCGTAAGGTCATTAAGGATCTAGACTAAAGGACGATAAGGAGTGTCACCATCTTTCTGAGAACCGTGAAACTTTGTTTAAACATGTATCATAATAATTGTTTAATGTGTACTTTCAGGACGGATAGTTGGGACATCCAAGAGGCGAATATTGAAAGCCGACTAAAATTTGAACTCAATATGACACTAGAACAGCAACGGAGATTTGAACACGGTTTTGTTGTTTGCTTCACCTTTTTTTTATCCCCTGAAAAAGTTACGTGAAATCCACTGTACTGATTGTACATAAAATGAAAAAAAATTGTGATTGTTATGTTTGAGAGGTGCCAAAATACGTTTCATTTATGATACTGTTGGAAATTATGTATATATTGAAATTTGTAGTTCCGATCTTAGCCCTATGTTTGTGTTCTCCACGTTTCTTGGTGTCACACTGTAACATATTAAAAGATTCTGTTACTCGTGACTGAATTCGCTGTTTACCCTGCATTGTATTTGCAACGCTAAGTGCTTCCCACAAAGTCGGTGGAATTATCTTCTTGAAGCATCTGGGTCACTGAATTAGACGCTGCTTGAAAGAGCAACAACGCTACCTTATAAAGCAGTGTACGTCGCTAAGGTCAAGTTATACATATGGTAATAACAAACGCAATTGCCTGCAGGGGCAGTACCGAACAGCTTGCGTCGCGAGTTATAAATGGAATATGCTTGCACTGTTACATTAAGCAAGTTTTATGGATGCCCGGCACTATCGATTCATATGTCCAACTGCTTTTTTTTCTATAGTGAACAAACAAATAATCTTCCTCTTTTATAAGTTCAGATAAGATTAAAGAAAACTATGGTTAAATTTTTTGATTTGATATTCATGCAATCTTGAATAACTCATTTAATTTAGAAAGCAAATTATTTCTACTTTCTTATGTTAGTGTACTGTAACAGTATTGTCATATAGTAAACAACTTTATTTGGATGCCAATATAATTCTGTAAGTTTTAGGAAATCGAGCTAATAATCACCAAATCAACTATTTTTCAAGATGAAAATTGTTACAGTTTACAATATTTACTGCCTGAGCATCCATTCCGGTTACCATTGCAGTGAACAATGCTGCCAACAGTGAATAATGTTTTAACTGTAGTGAACATAATAAGTTAGGTTAAACTTGACTCTTTAATGTTTACTAATTAGTCTGATAGGTTAACTGATGTTTGAAATTCTCAGGAACAGAAAATGAAAGAAGGTTTTAATTTTTACATCACAATTTGTAAAAAGAAATGAAGGTGTAATATACAGTGATCAGAATGAAGGTAATAGAGATCATCATCCATAGCAGTATCAAATAAAAATGGTTGCTAATCTTGTGACTGAAAATTAGATAAGCTGCGTCCTTCTGGCCTCGCATTCAGGAGGATGTGTGTTCGATTCCTAGTCCTGCCATGCTGACTTAGGTTTTCCACAGTTTCCCCAGATCACTACAGGTGACTTCTGGGATGGTTCCGTCAAAAGGCCATAG
Source organism: Vandiemenella viatica (assembly GCA_031002005.1). Classification (NCBI taxonomy): domain Eukaryota; kingdom Metazoa; phylum Arthropoda; class Insecta; order Orthoptera; family Morabidae; genus Vandiemenella; species Vandiemenella viatica. Next base: position 340,659,109 of record CM061920.1, read on the forward strand.
CCAAATTCCCCTCAGTTCCTTGCCCTCAATCCTTTCCCGCTTCGGATGGCTTTGACGCCGACGAGGTGTAAACCTAGAACAAAAAGTAGAAAAGGACTGTTGTTAGAAAAAATTCTGATTTCTCTGCACTTGTTACAGATGTTTATAGGCCTATATGGCGATAAATTACACTCGTTTTATTGTGACTACAAATCATTATCGAACTCACTTCTGAGATTTCTGATTGCATTTGCGAAATTCTTGATTATCCGTTGACTAAATACGGAGGTAAAATCGTTTGTGCGAGCAATTCGGTAGAAGACATTACTTTATCTCATAACACTTTGTAAAATAAAAAAAAACTAAGTGAACGAAGATCTATGGAACAGATAGTTATGAATATAATCAATTAACCAGTCAATTTGAACGGATAAAATATAATGCGAACTCGAGCAATTACATTGCTAATTTGTTTTTCACATAACATCCATTATTCTATTTGCAGTCGCTACGTAACTCACTTTACTGAGAAACATCTTCGATCGCTCGCTGAACTCACGAACTTCCGTTACACTGCTAAATAAAATTATTTGCCGTCTAAAGAGCCAAATAAAGTTTCACTTGCAACATTAGAAAAAGATACCCTTGAAACATTAACGATGATATATTAACAATGTAGCCTAAATTTAATAAAAAAAATAGAAGGATCCACCTGCAATATAACATCAAAACTTAAACTCGATTCATAATAATTAGCAAAAGAAATACTCAGGTCTACCTCCTACACATAAAAAAATGAAACAGCAACAACATGATAGAATTATCTAAGTAACTGCAGTGAATTGAATTTAAAAATCAGAGAAATAAAACAAGAGGATTGTAAAAATATTTTGAAGCTTTCGAATATGTTTCACAAGCCTAATAGGAAAAATTAGTCTACAAAAAAAACAAAGCCAAAATGAACAAAATATTAATAAATGAACAGTAACAACTGAATTCAGCTTTAAACACTAAAAAATAAATGAAAAATAAAAAAAGACGGGGAGAAACAAAAAAGTCCAACAGACAATGTAGTAATATGGAAATAAACAAGAAAAAAAGGAATTAATATTAGAGAATCTTCTGAAACGGACTACGTAACAAGTAAGATGATGGAAATACTCGTAACTAAAGTTTTAATTCAAATATCGATTAAGGAAATTGATACTTACATGTACGGTGTTAAACTCGTGTTGCAACTTAAATTTCAGAGAAAGGAGAATAAAATTAACCAGAAATGGTCGAACTTTATCTGCAACGAATATTGCTACATGAGTTTATATGAAAATAAGCCAAAGTATGTTCTAAAACACGACAAACTGATTTAAAAATACCAGAAAGAATGAAACTGGATGAATTGAAATATAGTAATATAGAACGGTATTCAAAATTAACTGAACCGATAAAGTACGGAATGTACTAGTTATAGAAATAATGGGCAAGGAAAGAAATTTTTGGGTGAGTCTCGGAGAAAGAAGAGACAGGATGGTGAATAAGATTTTAATACATGCGGGATTGGTTAATTGAAGGAACAGTTGAAGGAGGAACTGAATAAGAAGAACAAGATATCAATATATGAAGCGGATAACTGATAATTGGTTGTAATAGCATCATGAGATAGAGAGTTTAGTTCAATATAAGAAAAGGTTATGGAGGATTCCACAAACCAGTAGACAGACTTATGACAGGAAAGGAAATTACATGTTGGTGATGAGGCCTTGATGGATGTTGGGCGAAGAATACTGAAAGAGTTACGTGTATTGCCGTAGTGGATGTATAGTAACATTGCGCATTTAAGCTCTATTGTTAATATTATCATCAACTCAGACAGCTTAATCTCATCGGATGATAACAGCATATAGTCCTTAAATAAGAGGAATAAAATGTATCTTCCACAACATTATAAAGCAAAATAACAGTAGTAAACGTCCAAAGAAGACGGTTTCTTTTACGTAGTGTTTGTATGCGTATATTTATGAACTCAGTAATATTAAAGGGTAGTATAATCCTTCTGACAACTACCGGAAGAAACTTCCTTGGTTTTGTTTGGTACTGCAATATGGAAATACCTGTTTGACATGAGTCTAGCGCTCACGACGGAGACACCTTACAGTTCCGGGATTTCCCACATAGACATTAAGCGTGGTTTTCTCAATTGCGACGTGAGGTCTTTGGTCAGGTTGTGGTTTATTGTTCACTAATCACTGACGTCTTCGTAGTTACACACAGCACTGAGTTCATCCGGTGCATGAATTAATTAGTAAGCTTGTGGAATGAGGGAACTGACAGAAACATATTTATAATATTTACAAACGCAGTCCAAATATAAATTGGGATTAAATGAGTACAGAAGAATAAATTGATTTCATACACTTCGATTACTTAACACCTCGTTAGCAGCAGCACATTGACAATTCATGTAGTATGTATGTCCTGCAGATTTAGGTTCTCTAAATCAGTGTACTATTAGACTAGTAATGCGGTAAAGGTGGGCAAACAGATCATGGCGATGGTAAAATAAGATAAATGGAAGTTTTCTTCTCTATCGATGTTTTTGTAAGAGTGTTTTTGAATCTGATACAAATTTACTTTTCAGATAGGCAAACCATCTACTACAGAAGCAATATAGAACTTGGAAGGTATTCAGACAATTATGGATAAAGATGGAGATCAAGTTACTGAGGACCTGAAAAAGGCAGAGATATTAGGTAACTAGTCTGATGTGACCATTAGGGATTATGATTCTGGAGTGGAAGTATGTGAATGAGAGAATTGGACTGTCGGCACAGTGAGACAGCAGACTAAAGAGTTTGAAATTTTTCCTGTTATAAAGAAACTAAGAAAGCTAAAAACGCATAAAGTAGCAGGTTTAGTCAATATTACTACAGATGTATTAAAGATAGAAGGATACGACACTGTACCTTATCTTGAAATGTTATTTAGATTGAGTCTCGATACTTGCTGCTTACCAGAGGACTGGAAAAATGCAGTTGTACCAGTCAATATCGGTAGGGTAACAAATAGGATAAAAAATTATAGGCAGTTTGACTTAAGTGGTAGGTAAATTAATGAAGAGATTGATATGCAACCACATCAGAAATGCCTGCGGGGAAAAATTTGGTTTTAAAATCGACAGGATGGTTTTAGGGAAGTAAATTCATGTGAATCTCGGCTACTTGGCTATAAGTTTCTGCAAGATATTTAGGATGAAATGGACAAGGGAGGCCAATTTGACAGCGTAGAACTAGATCTTTCTATGGCACTTCACAGAATGATCCATAAAATGGTAGTAAAAAGTTTAAAACAATTGGAGTGGATGAGCAATTTCTTAAAGGTAGAAATCAATGCCTTAGGGTAGGAGATCCAGTATCAAAAGAAGTGGATGTGAAAATGAAATTAACACAGGGCAGTATATTCAGAACATTGCTATTAATTATTCTAATGAATGATTGTGTTAATGATTTACGGTCAAAAGTTAGGTTGTTTACAGATGACATAATATTATATAATAAGATCAAAAAGGCTGTGAAGAGCTGCAAGATGACCTGGACAGGATATCTAGCTGGATAGGTCAACATGCAACGTAGAGTCAGGTTATTAGGTACACAGATAATAAAATAAGGTTGATTATGATTATAGGTTCGGACTAGACAGATAAAATTTTCTTATAACACATAAACTAAGTAATAATGTTCTAAGGACTGTGTTGCATAAATGATTAGTTACGTACAGTAAGTTGCCACTAGAAATAAAAGAACCGGCATTTGTTGGAAAATTTTCTGTAAAGAGTGGCGAGGGCTATGAATGAAATGTTAACCTTTAAAAATTTTGACGTTTAAGTTATTCCCTCTATTAAAAACTGTTACAGGAAAAGTTGTTAAATATGTTGGACTTAGGATGTTTGTATACAAACAATAATAATAGTTCATTCTTGTTCCTTTGTTTCTTCAAATAGCTAAGAAAAGTTAGAATTTGTCACCACTAGCATTATTTCTTAATTCTCAATCACTGGAATCCTAATGTATTAAAAAAGCAGGTATATATAAGTCTTCACTGAACATGTAGTTGAATTTTATGTGTAAGGAATCATTACATTTAGTAATTTATGGCTTCGTCATATGTGTCTGTTCATGTGTTGTCGGCAGCCAGAATTACGATAAAAAAAACTCTTCAAAGAGGAAGAACAAGTATACTCGTATGCTGTTGTCTGTCGGCATCGCTTGTTGTCTAAAACTGTTGTGTTATAACAAATGTTTCGAACAGGCTGACTTGTGAATCATTTTTCATGCCATTCGTAGTATGACTGATGTTTCTTAACGATAAGCAACCCTATGTCAGTTATATAGGTTTATACCATACGAAATATGAAGACTAAAGTGCCGATATCAGAAGTACCACGTTTTTTCATGTCTTTGAAACTATAGATATATTATCAGACAATTAGATTAGATACCTTGCACGGTGGCTGAGCAGCTAACGGTCAAACCTGGCAATTGCTAGGGGTACGAATGCCCATCCGGCCAACCAGATTTCGGTTTTCCATGGTTTCCCGGAATCATAATCTCTCCAGGCGAACGCCGGGATGGTTCCTTCAACGGACCATGTTCCAGTTCCTTTCTCCCAGTTCCTTATGGCCTCTGAAGTAGTCGACAAGGCCTGAAGCCCTTAAAGAAAATTATTTTAAGTTAAAGTAACAAAAATTAAATATGTGAGATTGTGACGTGGCTGTAGCTAAACTAATTACGCATATCACTATGTTAAAAGTCGTTAATATTCGTCGCTGATTCGGTTTGAACCTTGTACCGGCTTGGGAGGTTTCATGGGATTATATTATTATCAAGACTCTTCTAAAAAAAAAAAAAGTAAGGTGACAGAAGTTATCTGTCATAATATTATTAACTTTTGTTTGTGTACTGTTATAATATTATTAACTATTGTTGATATGAGTTAAGTGGTGGTCTTCGAAGCAAGGAAAACTGTAGAGAATGACTATCTCTGATGGACAGGGGGGTCAGAAGATCGTTGGATTATTACTATTATTAAATAAGAATCTGGGTTGTTGTGTTTTTTAGAATAATTATTATTAATAAATAAGAAGATTGTTGTGTTGTTAATAATACAAATTAATGGTAAGTTCTATCTTTATTGAACTGGAGAGGAAAAAGATGTTCATGTTGTAAATAATAAAAAAACTGTGATGTATATTCATATCCATACTGAATAATATCTATATAAAAAGGAAAGCGCTTACTGACTAATAAAAAAAAATAGCTTCCCCTTGGCAACCACAGACCAGAATATACATACATATTTATCTGTATATGAATTATTTGCTGTTTTTCTATCGATGATTTGGTTTGCTCTTTAGGAACTTTGACTGCTGATTAGACTTAAAGAGGCTACGTCCTGCAATAAGGATCTATATAGCTGCAATAATAATAATCTTATATATAAAAATTAATTGCTGTTCGTTAGTCTCGCTAAAACACGGGAATGGCAGGGCCGATTTGGCTAATTTTGATCTTGAACTATTTGTGGAAGTTCAGGGAAGGTTTAAACGGTGAGAAAAAATGGAAAAATTGTGAGGAATATACTAAAAATGACAATTTAATCTTATATATAAAAATCAATGTGAGTTTTGTTTATGCTCTATGCGCTCCTAAACCGTTCATCTGATTACGGTGAAACTTTGGTGAGTTGTCTAGAGCGTTTGTGAGATGGTTCCTAAGAAATAAAATTTCAAAAAAACCCACCCTCCTCCCCATAACACCCCATAATTTAAACAACCCAGCAGATTTTGTCCGATTTACACCAAAATTTGCACACGTATACTTAAAAACAAATTGAAAAATATTGCCTATATATGTTTTCCAAAAACGAAACTCCTCAACCCCTTCACATCCCCATAATTTACACAAACCCACAGATTTTGAACGATTTCGATGGAAAATTGCACACCTATACAATTAAATATACAGAAAAATACTTCCTATATACAAAGCATTTATAAAGCATCGTGTGTATGGCCAAGTCCATTGTTGGATGTACTCTGAGTGGCAAAAGCGTGGTCTTCCACATGCGCACATATTAGTTTGGTTAGTTGACAAAATAAGGCCAGATGAAATTGATTTCATAATTTCAGCTGAGATTCCCGATGAAATAGTTGACCCAAAATTGCATGCAGTAGTGACTAAACACATGATACATGGGCCTTGCGGGTTTTCAACAACTCACCCTGTATGGTCGACGGCAAATGCTCCAAGCGATACCCGAGAGACGTGATTGCTGAAACTATCACGGGAAATGACGGTTACCCACTGTATCGTTGACGATCAGTTGCGGATGGTGGGCGATCGGTAGTTGTGACGGTAAAAGGACAAGATTTTGAAGTAGACTATCGCTGGATTGTGCCGTACTCGCCAATGTTGTTAAAAGCTTTTGAAGGTCACAGCAATGAGGAATATTGTAACTCCGTCAAGTGGATAAAGAACATATGATAATATGCAGGGGCTGATCCGAGGGTGGGGGGGAAAGCCACCTGGCGGCTTAAGCCCCCCCCCCCTCCACACACAAAAAAAGTATGTAGGTCCACCTCCGACATTATGATTTTGGAGACTTTTTTTTAGCTCTACGGATTCAACGCCCGAGGAGACTATAAATACTACCCTTTGCCCGACTCAAGCCACCCCCTGAAGGCAAGCCCCCCAAACCAAAAGTCACTCAAACCAAGCCCACCCCCAAATCAAAGTCCGCTCAAGCCCCTCCCAAACTAAAATCCTGGATCCGCCCCTGTAAATATGTTAACAAAGGTAGCCACATGGCCATCTCAGTGGTCCATTTGGCAGTTCATCTAGAAAATGGACAACGAGTGTATTTCAATCATGAGAACGCGGCGGATAGGGTGGCACGTCCACCATCGACCACATTAACAAGTTTCTTCTCAGTTTGTCAAACAGATATTTTCGCTCGCACTTTGCTAATATGCCACGCTATTACACTTGGAACGCATCATCGAAATCGTTTCAGCGTCGGAAACAAGGAACACCAGTTGAAGGACACCCAAATGTATTTGCCTCAGATACTCGCATCTACACAGTTCATCCAATTAACGATGAATGTTATTATCTTCAATTGTTGTTGGTGAATGTTCATGGTCCGACATCGTTTCAACAACTGAGAATTGTTGATGGACATCTGTGTGCGACATACCGTGAGGCGTGTCAACTACTACAATTGCTAGAGAACGATTCGCATTGGGATAATACGCTCAAGGAATCCGTCATATCCTCATCGCCTCATCAAATTCGCCCGTTGTTTGCGATTATAATATCGACATGTTTCCCCTTGAATCCGAAAGATTTGTGGATGAAATATAGGGATGACATGTCGGAGGATGTGTTGCATCATGTGCGTCGTCAAACTTTGAATCCTATACTACAGAAATTTACAATGAGACATTAATCATGATACAAGATATGTGTTATTGGTGGCAAATAAAGTATTGTCGTGTTTGGGCATGACATCACCCAATCGTCCTATGCGCAATGCATTTAACCACGAGTTACAAAGAGAACAACAGTACGATACTGAAGTATTGACCGAAACCGTTCGTTCAAATGTTCAGTAATTGAATGACCAACAACGAATTGTGTACGATACTTTGATTCAAGCTATGAGCAGTGGATTTGGGGGAATTTACTTCCTTGACGCTCCCGGGGGGACTGGGAGAACGTTCCTAATTTCATTGTTGTTGCCAAAGATCAGATCGCAAAATGAAGTAGACCTAGCGTTGGCTTCATCTGGAATAGCTGCAACATTGTTAGAAGGTGGACGAACTGCACATTCTGCCTTGAAATTACTATTAAACATGCAAATCAACGAAGCGCCAGTTTGCAACATCACCAAAAACAGCGCAATGGCAAATATTCTACAGATATGCAAATTGATCGTTTGGGATGAATGTACGATGCCCCACAATAGGTCACTGGAGGCACTGGATGGAACGTTAAAAGATCTTCGTGACAACCAAAACATTTTTGGTGGAGCCATGATTGTGTTGTAAGGTAATTTACGTCAGACTCTTCCAATTATTCCCCGATCAACTGACGAACTAAAAGCATGCCTAAAATCGTCTAATTTGTGGCGGAATGTATAGACACTCCAATTAACAACTAACACGCGAGTGTTTTTGCGACAAGATCAAACTGCGTTTATGTTTTCGAAGCATTTATTAGATATTGCAAATGGTAAAGTCGCAGTTGACAACTCGACCGGATTAATTACACTACCCACGCATTTCTGTCACTTCACCGACTCAAAAGAGGAGCTTATTCAGCGTAATTTTACGGATATAGAACAGCAGTTCAGTAACCATAATTGGCTGAGTGAACGAGCAATACTGACCGCCAAAAACAAAGATGTCAATGATTTCAATGCGACCCAGGAGAGTTGTTTTCTTACAAATCAGTTGATACATTTACAAAGCAGGATGATGTAGTAAACTATCCCACAGAGTTTTTAAATTCACTGGAATTGTTTGGACTACCACCTCACAATTTACAATTAAAAGTAGGATCAGTTATGATTATACTGTGTAACATTAATCAACCCCGACTGTGCAATGGAACAAGACTGGCTATGAAAAAGCTAATGAATAACGTGATTGAGACCAAGATCATCAAGGGAAAATACAAAAGAAAGGTTGTCTTGTTCCCGTGTTACCGATGTTTCCAACGGATTTGCCATTCGATTTTAAGCGTCTACAATTTCCCGTGCATCTGGCCTTTGCGATGACCATAAATAAATCGCAAGGTCAGTCGTTGCAAGTTTTCGGAATCAACTTGGAGTTTCCCTGTTTCGCGCATGGACACTTATACGTCGCGTGCTAGCGCGTCGGAAAGCCATCATCTTATATATTTACGCATCGCAAAAATATGGGTCATCAGAAAGCTTTAAATTGATTAAGTGTATAACTGTGTTGTATTTAATGTAGATAAAATTTTTGTATTCATATGAATTGTTAGCAAATTTCGTTTAGAGACCGATCGAAATTAAAACAGTGTAAGATATAGTATGCTGAATATGTGTGTGGGTGTGCGTGTGGGTGTATGTGAAATGTATATGAGGTGTTGTTACTAAAACATATCCGTCAGAATTAGAATTATTATTGTTTTACATTCGTCACAACGTAACAAAATGTTATAACAACTAGGAAATGAACATCGGTTGTCCTGCCGCTGAATCCACTTTTTTCAAAACGGGCAATGCATATTATATTAGAGACCAAAAAAAAAAAAAAATTGTAGACACCTTATTAGTTGGCATAAGTGTCTGTAGTAGAACAACTGCATAAACCGTGACGTGCACAAAAGAGACACTATTGTACAGTCACGACAATAAAGAGTTTTTGATCGGTGTTGCCATCTCAATACATTATACATATATGATGTAGGTGAAACGAAGTTCACCGGGTCATCTAGTAATAATATATATAAAAGAAAGGAAAATCTTTGATTACTACTTCAATGTGGAAATCTTGAGTTATTGCGATCTCTTTGTAAAAACATAAATTTGAATAAGAAACTTATCTACAATTAGATACAGTACATTTATTTTTCATAAATCTCAATATAAGAGAGTGGCTATGTGCGATGTGCAAAGTTGTCAATTTACAGATAAACAATTGCATAACAAAATAAATAAATACACCAGAAGATGTACAGTCTCAGCATACGTAGTACATTAATTAAGTCAACCACATTTACACAAACTACTGTCAATTATTTTGTAGATACCTTAGAAATAAATTCTTCTACGAAATAGGAGGAGTTCTAAATAAAAAATGTTTTTAATTTTTCATAAATTTAATCTCATCATTTAAGATGTGTTGGGAGCTTATTGAAGATATGAATCCCTGATCATCAGGGCCGTTTATGAACAAACGTAATGACTTGTAATCATTGTGAAGATCATTTTTACTTCTAGTGACATAATTGTTCATTTTACTATTTGTTTTAAATACAGTATAATTTATGACTAAAAAGGACTTAAATATGTATATATAGTCTGTCACCAACGTTAAAATCCATAACGTTTTGAACAGCTCTACTTCTAATTCTTATTACTCGCTTTTTGGCTCTGAACACATTGTCCCCATAAGTATAATTGCCACAGAATATTATTACATATGACATTATGGAGTGAAAATAAGGAATATAGACTAGTTTACTCCTACGATCACCTATTGCTGAAATTGTATGAATCATAAATGTGGCTACACCCAATCAATTCATTGAGTCAGATACATGCACCCCCCAATTTAAATTACTATCAGTATGCTAACCTAAAATTTTCACACTCTCTACCTCTACTGAACTGCATATTTCATGACTATGTCTGGTGTCAAACTGTGTGATGCACTGAATTAAGATGTTATGTATCGTGCGATAAAAAAGTGGTACTCAGTGACATTGAGAATTCAATTGCACATTTCAATGCGTAGTGTGAAATAAATATACGGCGGTATGAAAAGACAGGTGATATTAATGTGATGCTGTTGAGGGCAAAAAATAAATAAAACGCGTGAGTTCATATCATATTATGCTGAATGTTATCTACATGATAAGGAAAGCTTATGCTGACTAATGAAAAAACAATTAGCTTAAAATAGTAATAAATGGCCGAACATTCACCGCATTTAGTCTTTACAGGCACTGAAAATAAAATTAAAAAATACATATGATACGATGATTGGTGAGATTACTTTTTTAAGGTTAATATCTTATCAATCCTAAGAACTTACCTTATCAGCAGTCTATATTCCAAGTAATCAAGCCTATTTAAATGTATTCAATGATCTCCAATATCGATGAACGAATACTGAGACTTATAAGTGCTAAGTATACATAGAATGTGAGAATGTTATACAACAATTTCAAGTTAAATAACTATGGTTTTTTCAATAAACAAGGAAAAAAATCGTATTTGACGGTCAGGTCCTATGTTTCAGTTTATATTATACACAAAACCATTTACAAACTCGGAATATTAGAATGTGTGACACCATCCCGCTGTATGTGGAGACGACCCTACGCTAAATAGTTCATAGCAACCCTTCAGCATCAAATACCTTTGTCTCCGTTGCTTCTCTCCTACACAACGAGGTCTGAAGGACACCTGCTTCTCAATGGGATTTTCAGCCAGACTCGTCAATAACACCACACAGTACTACTTACCTGTCAACATCAGTGACTTCATCCGGGCTGTAGGGTCAGATGACCTTGATCATAAACACGACTTACTTGCTAAAAGCTTGCACGAGATTTGACGTTCGAAAATTTCGCTCTTTCGCCGTAGGCAGCAAAGAATTAAACATCTGTGGTTGTATCTATATAAGAGTTATCCCAGAGATTCTGATTCATATTTCGTCACTCTGCATCTAGTGCTACAAGAGCTCACAGCGTCATGCATCGATCGCTGCAATCATATTTCATTAATTGGTAATGGACATACGACATCAGAAGACTTGATGATGGGTTTCTGGACGATGCTAGCCTAAACGGTTGAATCTGTGAAATACACAGAAACCATCTATACCTCATGCAGAAAGATGTTAAATGACGCTGAATACAAGATTAATGGCTTATCTATAATATCCATCGACTATCTGTCAAACGTCTTATTTCCCATGCCTTCCGGCCAGTAAGAACATTAAAGCCATTAACTACTAGCGACACAATATTTGTAACTAAATATAAATCTTTGCATGTATAAATCTATATTGCACTGAGCTGTGTCCATTGTTTATAATAATATCACGAAAAACTACCGAACAGATTTTGATGGAATTTTAAACAAAAATATCTCTCAGACTGTATTTGCGCATGTTAATTCGATACAGTGAAACTGTTAATTTGATTTATGCTGCAGCAGTGCGCTGGTAGTTTTTGTAACCCACAGCGTGTTGACCTTCCGCACTTCTCTGAAAGGAAACAAATGTTCGACGTCGAAACTTGAGCCAGGACATCCGCAGCGTCTTCCCCATTGCGGTTTACCTCGCGCCTTACCGCAAGATTGAAGCGTTCACGTAATCTATTGATATTTGAACTGTAAGACTAGGAATGCTTGGACAACTGTGTGTTGGAATGAAAAAAGTTTTTGATCACGATAAGGCAGGTGATAATTTTTAAAGAACAGCATTTGACAATTCTGGTGAAATATCTAGGAGGAGAAGGAATTAAAAATTCAAAATTAAATCAAAACGATACGAAACAGGAGAAATTTGAACAGACTTTATTGAAAGTACAGATTATTTATTTGTTCCAACGGATAAACCATTTTATATCAAAATATTACATGATAATATAAATTAAACATATTGATCACTACTTAAAATCGAATTTAATTTCACTGAAAACAAGGAATAACAAATAATAATTACAGAAATTACACAAAAAGCAAATAGTTACATGAGAGATAACTATTAGATACTCGAAAACTAATAATGAGGCTGAATACAGCTACAGAAAAAAAGCAGAAACAAAAAGTTGTAGAAAAAAAAACCACAGGAACAAAGTGACAGGAAGGAAACTAAATAAATAGAACCTTACTGCTGACTCCTTACTTGTATGAGTTACGATAAAATGAACCTTTTCTATTATTTTTTTTCATCGGTGTTCAATTCCAGCTTCTACCATAAGGCTGCCCAACCAATTTTGGAGATGCGGCACAATTTCGATTCTAAGTTATCCTGGGGGCCATGATTTCGATTCTAATTTAGCTTGCGGGCCAGATAATACTTGCTTATAGTTAAAAAACATATTTAAACATAACAAAGATATAAGTAACACAGTTTAATTACAATCAAAAAGTAATAACCGTCAATGGGACCTTTGTAGAGGTTTTTTAAAGTTATAATCAAAAAATAAAAACCAGAGGATTTCGAGCTAGCATATTCTAGACCGCTGCTGTTGGTGGGAAAATTCAAATGCGCTGGCGGGACACTTCGTGGTCCAGGGGTTGGGCAGCCTTGGTCTATCACCTCCTTTAGTAGAAATTATTCTAGTGATGGAGTGGATGTCTTTTCACCTGTATACGAAATGTGAGATTTGTGTTCTGTAGGATAAGTGTATGTTATATGTGTGATATGTGTATTTTATGAGGCTGAGATTTTGGACCTTTCCAATATTCGTCCAGTTAATTGAGGGAAACAGCCTACAAGCAACAACACGGTACGTCAGGTCCGGGATATGAACCTAGGCCCATTGTACCTCCCCGATCCCTGAGACCATCCATGGCTTCCCGAAATCACTCAAGGCGAATACCGGGATGATCCCTACAAAAGACCATGGCCAAATTCCTGCCTATTACTTTATCCTATATCTTTATCGCCTCTTATGACCTCGACGTCAACGAGGCGTAAAACAGAAATATATATATATATATATATATATATATATATATATATAAAACATAAAAGAAGATGTGGCAATGTCGTATGGACCCCAAATTGTTCACGTATTCCAATACACGAAGTAAGTAGTGGCTCCAACAGAAATCACTATCCAGCAGTTTGTAATGGAATTGTATCACCTTGCCTACCCCTTTCTCATTAAGTCCTCTCCGGTTCATGTATTTGGAGGGGAGAAATGTTTGGCGAAATGCGAACTTTATGATTAAGATTCATTCCCTGATTTGCTGGCATGAAACAAATAAATACTATTTATTCTTGCACCTTAAAGTAGGACCTACGATTGGTAACCTGCTTCTATTCACCACATAATTGCAACGGCTGTTGAAACGGAGAGCGGAAGTGGTAATACTTCGGATTAGCTATTATTATGTAGCTACATATGTAATGTGTCATAACCTATTGCGGTTGACAACGTCTGTCGAGGTTGCTATTACAGATTTTTCTTCCCTCGTACCCTTCTAACAGTTAAATATGCATTATGTATAACGTGTTTCAGTCATCAGTGCTTGGAGTGTATTAACAGGACAAAAAAAAAAAAAAAAAAAATAACAGTGCAATGTTTAACGTGATCAAAAAGTTAACACGCCTCCTTGACTTGTCGCTGGTGTCTACATTGTCAACCTAATAAACCAGTATCTCGTCGGATAATAGGAGGGCAGAGAGACTATTACTATTACTATTACTCCGCGATTCACTAGAAGTGTGTGGCGGAGGGTGCATTGCACCTATCCGGAAAGGTAATGGTTTGGAAGGGATATGGCAGGAGGCGCCCATGGGTTATTGTGAGGAACCATCCCAGCATTCGCCTGGAGCGATCTGGGGAAACCACGGAAAACCCAGATCAGGATGGCCGATGATGTAAAAAGGGAAAGAATGATAGTTATATACTTTATTATGATTTGATGAGCTTTTAATTTAGTTCTAGTTATGAAAGAAATACTCTTACGCAGACGACAAGTGTGGCCCCACAATTTTGGTAACCTACTCTAGGATCAATCAAATGCTGACTTCTAGATAACAGCGCTTCCCCCTCTCCTTTCTTGTAGAACTGGGCATTGTATAAAATATTTTATCTATGACACTTCCTGGTATTGGTTTATTCATCTTCTATCACTTGCCTAGTTCTCGGCATAATAACAGGTTTCCGGCCTGTGCTGAAAGCAATTGAAAATATTGCTGTTACTATACAGCATACCATCAGTAATACCGTAATGTGCTATGAACTATTTTTTTAATGAAATTTAATACTCATGTAACTTCAAACCAGTTGGTTTATTACAAGTATTTAATACATAAACGTTTCACAATTCGATTCCTACTATCGATATTTAGCTTTTGGTACAATTTCAATATATAATTTTTCTTTAGCAAACTTCAACAGTAATATGTCTTCACGCTTCCAGTAGAAATACGGACCTTATCCGCTGCATCAAATCAGCTTAAGCTTATTCATACATAACTGGAGCCGTCCAACGTTTCAGCATTTAAGTAATCTCCTTTTCTCCTGGCTTGATGAACTTTGTCCTTTGAAATTAACATCGCATAATTAATTTACATTTGTAAACTTTTTATAAAAAATGTTTTAACACTAGTTTACACAGACAGTGAGGTCATATACCTCACAAAGACTGCTATAATTTTATGTTTATTATGTTTCATGTGAGTCTATTCCCTTCGAGTTATTGATTGGATAAGGATTCTTCACAATCAAGAACTTTGAACGGTGGCGACAGCTGTTAGTGCGAAGGGACGAGAAGAAATCGATCACTGGCGCCTCATTGAAGACAGTCACACACAGTCCCGTTGTTCGCCAGCAATAGATGGAAGACCAGTCGACCTTGTGGCCAGTGCTTCTGAACGCGACGGCTGCCTCCATCCGCCCTCGCCTAGTTGCCTCCTCTCCACAACACTCGATGCGGTAACTCTTCCAGATTGTGAAATAATGCAAAGCAAACACTGCCACTAAGGGAGCGTGCATAAACCACGTAGCTCCATTTTGGCTTCCTGTGAACCCCCCCCCCCTCCCCCCCACGTAGACCTACGTGGCTTTTGCCTCCCCCCCCCCCCCCCCCCCCGCGTAACAGGTAGCTTTTTTCCCTTTTGATTCCAGAAGACATTTTGTACTGTTTTCTCTTGTCAGACTATTGTAAATTACATATGGAGATAATTAACTGAGGGATATAAATATTCACATGCTGTTGTGAGTTCTGTTCCTCACTTTAACTGTGAAAAATGTTATGAAAGGAAGGCTACGTGGCCTGGTTCTGAACCCCCCCTCTCCCTCCCCTGGACCGAGCCACGTAGTTTGTGCACGGTCCCTAATCACCCTTCAGTGAATACTGAACAATAGTCTCATGCTGAAGGTGTTAACTGTCTGTGCCTTGTTAACATCAACTTCAAAACAAGCAATAAAATTATAATTTCTGCCGACTTTACATTTGTATCAAATGTGTTTACTTTGTTCATATTTTTATTCATTTCAGTTTTCAGTTGCATCCTGAGGATTCCATACAAAAATTGTTTATTAAATTGAATTGAGTTTAAGTTTGTTAATAGCTGTTTCAAAAAATTCAATGACTCAAAATTTTTAAATTGAGATTATTATTTGTGTTACGATTTATGTTTCAAACGTTATATGCAAATCTAACCAAAATATTTAATTGGAAATTATGGGGTCCTTGAAAAGAAATTCAGTAAAGTATTTACGGAATATATTTACTATCCGATTCGTGAAATAACAAATTATGTGATTTTTTGTGCCGACTACATATCGTTGTACGTTATGAATAATAATTAGGATCAATAATATCTTTAAAATTGTACTTCATTTATCGATTCTGTCACGTTTTAAGGGAGAATTTTTTTTTTTTTTTTTAGAAAACTTACCTTTCAATGATAGTGAGACTATATAAAGAAGTAATCGTGTTCGGAGTGCAACTACAAAATTGTAGGCTAAGGGTTTCAAAAGTTACTGAGCTATTACAGGGATGGAGAAATCAATGAACTCATTAGGATTTCATTCAGAAGATACGTAACTCGTAACAATACAAAATTAAAAATGGACAGATGAAGATACGAATGAAATAGACATGTTTTATTTCAATACAAATGAAAAAGGCGAAACCGATGAAGACTAAAAGAATATACAAGGGGCAGCTAAAAAGAGAGGTGCAATTACGGAAAATGATATGATCAATGGCATCGTCAAAAACTATTGGAAAACCTATTCTGTGCGTCTCCCCTTCTGCCGCAAATATATGGAACAGTGTATCTGCTCATTCGTTTGTAGATTCAATCCAGTTATCGGAGTAATTAACATTAAACGTCAGATATGCACAGCTCAACTAATCTCTAGCAGTTACATTCACAGTGCCAAATTAAATATAGTCTACTTACAGCACCTCACCTGCTGCTTGCGAAAAACAAAAAGAAAGAAATCGTTTGTGCGATTTTAGTTTTCATGCTTTTGCGGGCAGTTTGTGAATACATTTATTCTCACTCGTGCGCTCTTCCAGACAGGTTCGATAGGTGCATATCCTATTCGTTGGGTATCTCTGGTTTCGTTATTTGCCTGGGACGTTAAATATGACGAGCCCCCTCAGTGTTTTTGGGAAGAATAGGCATAAATGTGTCTGCATCATGTTTCAGTCTTTCTTTTCTCGCCTTTTATTTATAACACACTACACCCGAACACACCCAGTCACCCTCTACACAAACAGTAACACATTATGTTGGGGAGACATGGGAGAGTAACATCCTTTAAATCTCCAGAAGATTCACCATAGAGTGGTCATCAGGTATTGCGACCATTTATATAAGTCCTACTTAGGAATGAAATAAACAGATAGAACCACTAAAACTTGATTTACTGTTGATTCCACTGATTCAATTCACTTAATGCATGTTTAATCATGCTAATTTGAATCTAAATTGAGCCAAGAAACTTTTTAAAAATGCATTACAAATTTCTAGATATACTCTGTAATTAAAGAGCGTTTGCTGGAAATCCATGTATTGTTGGGTTAGTTAACCTAGAATTCCTTAAAACGAAGACCCAGTGTCAGACTGTTGTAGAATTTTTCTCCAGTTCCCAGCCTTGATACATATAATGCATAAAATGAGCTTTGGACTGCAATAAATGTGGGAGAATGCAACATCCGCCGTTCATGTGACGAGATCACGCGCTCCTGATAACCCTAAAGAGTTGGTTCTGGAAGTGGTTATTTTAAGCAGGATATAACATCATCCAAGAAGGCTTAATCGCGAAATTCCAAGAAACACACATGATTATCATACCAGTTGCCGCACGTATCTGCACCAAGATTGCTGAAATAAATCTTTTTTATTTTTAAACAGAAATTCTGATTTACGCAAATTCAATTCTCAGCTTGTTAGAATATTTAGTAGAGTACTGTGTTTATTATTTTTTTTTTTTAAAAAACTTGTAACGGATCTGTACCAAATTTCTGCCACAATACAACAGGTTTAAATGTTACAGATGGTCAGATCAATTGTTTTCCATTTCCCTCGCGTCTTTCTGGAGAAGCTGGTTTCGTCATCGTCTGCGTCGAATACAACTTGATTCCTTCTCAGCAGGTAAAACGGTCAGTGACAATGTGCTTCAGAATCAAAGAGGGCAGTATGCTTTGTCCACTGATTATTCTATATTCCGAGAACAGTACAAACAGTATAATTAAGATCCAGTAAATATTAATTTGTTTACTTTTATCCTTTTCGATATGCGTTACACCGAATACTTAAAATTCAGTGTAGATATAATTATTGTAATACTGACAGTGAAAGTTATGTCCTTACAATACATAAATTGTTAGTGGCAGAAGTCACTAAGGCGTTAGCTAGTTCAAGCCCGGCGATGAAAGGTATCTGCGTCATACTGTATTTTGCCAGAGGAGTAGGAGAGATGCCGGTACGCAAATTAATAACAAACAAATTGTCTACCAGAGCTTTGGGTTAAATTTCTAACCTCTCCACAGCGACCAACCAACGATTTGTTGGAATAAGAAACTCCTTCTTCCACAAACTGACGTAGGCTCATCCAGTAAATGACCTTAGATACAAGATCATATGATTGATATTTAATAGCCAGCGGCTATTTAACCGTAATTGTTCTGTAATCGTAGTTTAAAAGCCTAACTTTTCTTCCAGTTTCCTTTCATTTTTTGTTGCTGAATAAAGTAAACTTTCTGTTCCACAGAAAGAACTGAGA
The DNA here is from genome assembly GCA_031002005.1 of Vandiemenella viatica. Classification (NCBI taxonomy): domain Eukaryota; kingdom Metazoa; phylum Arthropoda; class Insecta; order Orthoptera; family Morabidae; genus Vandiemenella; species Vandiemenella viatica. Next base: position 340,677,825 of record CM061920.1, read on the forward strand.
TAAATGTACTGTTAACTGCCGCTATTATTTTTTTCATTGGATCATAATATTGTTGTTTAACTTCCTGATATTAATCTTAGCTAACGTTTTAATAATTATGATGGTGCCTGTGACATTACAGTATTTCATTAATGTTGAACTGAGACCTTACAGTCGTTATTACCAACACCTGCGAGGAATTTCATTGAAAAAAGTAGAGCGTCTATAATAGTTTCAGTCCAAGTAAAACATAAAAATACTATTAAATTCGTTACCAACAATCCACCAATTATATTTAATAACTATCCAAACAATTCGAAATTTTAACAAAAAATATTCAAAAGCTTTTAATGTAATTTGAATGAACTAAAAATCTGTAAGTGTTGAAAATTACAATATATTTATACTATGATGGCTTGAGATGGGCAGAAAAGAATTTGTTATTCCACAACCTTAATACAGCGACCCTCGGCCTTCGTGACTAGGCAGGTGTTATTTTTATTATATAGGTGAAATGTAGTCCGTTCAGTTAACAGAGGCGGCTCAAGGTAGCTTTTGCATATCTCCACTCTGTTATCCCCACCCTTACGTGCGAAAGGGAAAGAGTGGCTAGGGGGCATCCATAAATTACGTGAGGAGAAATAGGCGGGGGGTCCGGCGAAATCTCACCAGAACTCACCAGGGGGGAGGGGGGGGGGTCTACGGAAATCTCACGTGAGATTTTGCGAAAAAGTTAGGAACAGTAGAGCCAAAAAAAAAGGCCTACAATTTGCGCCAAAGTCGATTTTAGGAGGGTATTTCGTCAAAAAAGTTAGGGTGTGACCTTAAAAAAAAAAATTCTAGAAAAGTTTCGAGGGCGATTTCTAGGGGGGGTTCTCACGGACCAGATCTCACCAGAGGGGGGGGGGGTCCGGCCAGATCTCACGAAATCTCACCAGGGGGGAGGGGGGTCCAGAAATCCGGAAAAACACCTCACGTAATTTGTGGATGCCCCCCTACTGACAAATTTACCGTCACCTGAGTGGACATAGCGGTCTGCTCGGAGAGGTAGGCAGCTGTAGGGGGTGAGATGAGGAGCGGGGCAATGGGAACATAACCTTGAGCCGGCAGTTGAATGTGAATAGGGTTTAATGTCATCTATACCATCTGTTGATTGAATCACAAGTCTCTCTGTAGTGACTGAAGATATATTTAATTGCAATTCAAACAAAAAACATACTTCAAATACTGAAAGTAGGATTTAGAGGAAGTAAAAGTCAGGTTATGTGGCCATAACAATCCAGGCTGAGACTGGTATTCGAACAGGAGACTTGGAATTATTATTATTAATTGGTATCAATTTCCTTATACAGTTTCTTATGTAATACATTTTTACATTAAATTCTTTAACTGTTTATTATAAACTATTCTGTGCCTCACTCAATAATATTTGATGATCTCTGACCCTATTAACTACAAATTAAAACTTTACCAGCACCGTATATCTCAAGCCAAGTGCTAATTTATGGCCGTGGTCCTATTTTCCCTTCGACTAATATCTACCCGCAAGTCATTGGCATATCAAAGCCGAGCAAACATTTTGTAGACGAGACGATGAAAGGTGTATGAAATCGTGTATTCTCATAGACTGCAAGTGCGAGTTGTGAATACATGTTTTTTAGGAGATAGCATTCTTTGAATACCACACTGTTGAACTGCATCAGGATGTCGCTTTTATGATTTGATCTTCCAAGAATCTTCTGAATAACCATCGACAAAAATAACGAAAGAGCTGATAATGGAAAAACATACCATGGAAATACGAATTCCAGCAGAATATATTGTGTCTGAAAGAAACAACAGAACAACAACATTTTTGAAGAAAAGAGCTTGTGAATAATTTCTTTTAGAAAAAAATATGGCTCACATTAAAGCAGTTGAGAACTAAATTAATTTGTTATATGTAATACCATCCGGCAGCAAAGCCGTGCAGACTACATTTAACTGTCACGGTAAAATCTTCGTTCACATCATTACAATTTTTCACAGTTCTAATCATCATAATCCTGTTATTTAAGCAGTTCGAGTGGAATTAACGCTATCTACGATGACCACTTGGCCTGCTGTGTCTGCAGATAATTAATCTGTTACGCGATAACATAATAACACAAATTTCAAGATAAATCTTATTTAAGTGATTGGCTGTTAATATGAAAGATACATGTAATGTGTTACTCTAACTGAGCGTGGTGAGTGAGCAGTAACGTCCTGGCCTCACATTCGGGAAGATGCAGGTTCGAATCCCCTTCAGGCCATCCAGATTTCGGTTTTCAATAGTTTCCCGAAATCATTCAAAGCGAATCTCGATATGGTTTTTTCAAAAGGCCACGACCAAATTTCTTCTCGTTCCTTTCCCACCTCTAATGACCTTGACGTCGACGATCCATAAAGTCAGAAAAAAACCCATTGAAGAGCACACGATACTTGTATCGCGTATCTTTAAATTACATATATTCTTCCATGTAAAAAGGGTGAATCAAGTGCCATAGAGGTTCAAAATTGATTGGAAGAAGATGACATATTCTGGTATCACCACTTTCAATCCAGGACAGATATACGACCCACATAAGTTTCCTTTCTCGCACAGTCATGAATATATATATATATATATATATATATTGCGGATTGTTCTGACTACTTAAATCATTCATCCACAACCCGAATCCTTTTAACTTTCCTTTGTATTCTTTTCTTGGACATTATTCATACTTGCTTAAAATCATTTATTGGAAATTCCGCCGAACAGCTTAGCTGGATGACATCATACGTATTCACTGTAACCTGGGCCAGCGATAATAATCTTCCGCTCGTTATATTCACTTCTTGGTCAACACGGATAGCGAGAATTATTGTTAAGTTCAGCGTGTCAGGAAAATTTTAGAATGACTATCTTGTATTATTATTGGAAAATACATAATTTGGCGTAAGTTCGAATGAATGTTAGAGGTAACCACGAGACAGTCGCTTTATAAATTTTTACTTTTTGTGTCTACTAGTTCTTTGCAGATAATTTTGTGAGACAACAGAAAATAATTTTTCAGCCGTAACAACACATCGACATTATCTGCAAATGGAGGAAAATATTAGGATTTCAGGAGTGATCTCTACTGCAGAATTTCCTTTTCCTTAGAAGTTACGAACGTCAGAGAACGGTTACATGATAAGACTTTCCAAATCTGGGGCTTCCCTTCGTATACTGTGACAAGAGACAAAATGACGCTCATACTCTTTAGCTATTAACACGCGGTTAGCAGTCTGGGACACTCGTAATATAGCAATGTCGCCACACGTAACTATCGCTAACCACAAATTATCAACGATAGGTATAGCAATTAAATATTACCAGTTTAGTAATATCAGTGCTTCAAGTAAAATGTGTGCTCGAGCCTCTGCAGTACTTGTATGAAATACCTAAACACTCTGATACGTCTTGTGCGGTTTTATATAGCGTTTTACATTTTATTTGATAGTCATTTTGGTGTGAGCCTATCATGAAGGATATCTTCCTGGCGGTATACAAATAACAGAAATAGCCTTTCTACATTTCTTAATCGAGACCATGGTTCAATTCAGCTCAACTGAATCGGCTAAAGATATCTCTTTTTCCCCTTGCTTTTTTATTACTTTTGGTGACCTGTAAAACAACGCATTTGTTGCACGATTTAAGCAGTTTTTTTTTTTATATGGAAACTTCCGTCGTTCTCTCACACAGAATTAACAACTCTGTCGGCTTTATCACACAACTTAGTTTTCACCTTCTTACTTTATACATAAGTCTTCACAACCATTATTATTATTATTTTACTTATAGCTATACGCTTTATTGACGTCTAGGTTATTGGAGCCGTGAGCAAAGAATGGGAAGGGATTCGTACATGACTTTTTAAGGGACCGTCCTGTCGTTTGGCTGGAATGGTTTTTGGAAATCATAGGAAACTGAAAATTTTGATGGCTGAACAGGGACACGAACTCTCCATCCTCGTTTAACAGCCATTTCCCTTTCATTCAAAACAATACCATCTTTTAACTACTGTCTTTTATTTCATGTTGCTATGTGCTTATGCTCTGCGGTGTTTTTTTTTTAGATCAGATTGCATATTCTTTAGTCTGCGGGGTATACCTTCTTTAATTAACAATTTATTTATCGTATGATTTTTAACAAGATATACGAAAGATAAGGACAAATGTTCCTTGGTACCTTTCACAATCGGACAACGATGTGGTGGATTGTCTGTGAGGTGGTTCCACAGTCACAGAACTTATTGCACTACATGCCCACGAATATTGTTCATATGTTAAATCAAATGTTTATTTCACAGTCTGTGGTAGTGTAAGCATACAATGTGAAGCAACTCAGCACAAATACGTTCGAAAGAAGAAGATAAAATGAAACACCTCACTGAAATGAACTTTACGTCAGGAGAATTCCTTGGCGTCCAATCTACAGTTGATGAACTCTATCACAATTATCGAGTTAAGGGACTATAATTTGTGGTTTAACGATTTTACTCGAAACCGACTCAACAAAAGTAAACGTTACTCTCGAGTACACGAGGGTCTACCAACGAATCACAAGTTTCTTGGATACTAAGAAATATCATAACATAAGAATTTAGCTAGAGTGGTGAATGGACACGGTATCGAATAAATGTAACGATACTGTGCACATGAATAGTATCGAAAAGAAAAAGTATCGTGTTCACTAGAATATCGAAAAAAATACCGATACCTTGTGGTATCGAAAGAAAAGTATCGATAACATAATACTTTTAAAATTATTGACGAGAATTGATATTTCCTTTTTTTGTTTTTTTATATTAAGGTTAAAATTTTAATCCTTTTTTTATTTTTTTGTACTGAATTTGCCAATATTTGTTTGATGATGAAATTTGCAGCAATAAATCGTGTACCTTCTTGCAATCATAATAAGTGAAAAATGTATTACAAATTAAATGAATTAAAACAGTGTTAAATTTAATCAGACTCAATTTTGATTTTAGTTATAAATGAAATCAACAACAAATTCCATTATTAAGTAAACTGTGGAATTAAGTAACTAAAGTACATACTAATCTTTCACTTTCAACTCTTCCACCGTTCAGTCACTTAAAAATTTATACAATGGTTTCGAAAATAATTTATATCTTGTCTTTGACACCGTTATGTCTACTTTTGAAAATAAACGTTCGGCGTTGACTGACGTTGTTGGAGCTGTTATATATTCATGGGATAATTTATACAAGTAAGAGAATACCAAATCTTCCCATTAATCCAAAGGATCAGTAGAAAATGATGACACTGGTGATGCCGAATAAAGAATAATTTCATTTTTTTCAGTAATCAAAGTAGACTGTAAAGGGGAGCTTGATGTTCAACTTTTACCTTTTTGTTTTGTATGCGCTAACGCCTTTTAACGATTCCAAAAATTATACGCAGGTATTGGGTCAATAGAAGAATCACTATGTGGATCACTGGAGGAGGTGACATTAGTTTTTACTGCTGCTATATGCCTTATAGTAGATATTGCCCTGGTTTTAGCTATGGCATTATGGTAGTGATTTTTTTTATTATCTAGGATCTTGAAAGCAGTACATTGTGATTAAATGATTATCTTCAATGTGTTCGAATCCATTCTTAACGCACACTCCATACAAACCAAGCAAGCGAAAACGTTAATAAACAATGATAATGTAAGGCTGGCCGTCCAGTGGACGCGTATTCGCGCGAACACACGCGAATACGCGCGAAGAGTTCACTCCAATCCAAACAAAGGTAATTTAATGTGACTCCGTCCACTGCGAGCGCTTGAGTCGCGCGAACATACGCGAAGGCGACGAGATCCAATTGTTTGGATTTGTTCGCGCGAACACACAGTTCGCGCGATGGATATAGACAAAATGGTTTCTCTTGTTCAAGAAAGAGCCACTATGTGGGATCAAATATTATCTCAATACCACCAGAGGATTGTCAAAATGAAGATGTGAGTAGAAATGGAAAAGGAAATTAATTTACCAGGTAATTAATTCTATTATTTATTCATTTATCTAAACAAAATGCAATATTACATATCTATTATTTTCACATAGTATGGGCTTTCTTTTTTCTTGCTGTCATCAGTTGTTCTACTGGTTTGAAGTGATAGGTATTTGAAGGTTAAATAGAATCTTCCTGGAAACAATTACAGAAACAATACAATCACATAAAAACAAAAATTACTGGAATCGTCAGTAAACCTTTAAAGTGAAAGTAGAAAAAGTAAACAAGCCTTCAGCAACATATTTACCAAATCAAACGCTTTCAAACATTCAAAATCCCATTCATAACCAATATTCCTTGCACTGTACAGTTTTTTATACAGCAGTCATTCAGTTCATTCAAACCACTTACATCCATTAAAACACAATGTTGAATGGAATATTCATATGGATTTGCAATCAATCTTTTTGTTTTTCACTTAAGCAAAAATTCAATTAATTACGCGGATTGTAATTAGTACCGAATAACCTTTGGTACGTAACAGTACGTATAGTATTTGTTATGTTTGTTATCGTTTCTAATAAAATTACAAAATTACTCAACATTACGCATAATATTACGAAACAAACCACCGTCAATTTATAACGATTATTTGCGGCGTAGTTGAATTCATCTAGTTTAGCTTTGAGACATTTGTTTGAGACGCCCGCACCACATCAAATTACTTTCTTTGTTTCCCATTTTCAAATAATTATTTTTCTCTTCAGATGAAATTATTTTTAAGTTTAGAAGTATATTTTAAGATTAAAATGAAAGGGTTGAGGGATACCTTTAGAAGAGAGTTAAGAAAATATTTGAAGAAAAATCAGGAAAAGTCTCAAAACAATGGCCCTATTTCAATCAAATGGAAAACTCCTTTCTTTAGTCAAAAAAATTTCTCATCAATTCCTCTCTCCTTTTTGCAGTTCATCTTCTTGCTATAATTGTTGATTCCAATGCGTATAATTCCAACAACTGAGAGAAAGGCATTGCTACTGTCCTTTCTGGCACAAACAACAACAGAGAACTGGCGACAGAATCGCGCGAATCTGCTTTCAGTGGACGGGGTGTCTTCGCGCCAACACAGTTCGCGCGAATACAGGCGTATTCGCGCGAACATTTTTCGCGAGAATACGCGTCCACTGGACGGCCAGCCTAACCTAACCCCAAAATTTTCGAGTCGTGAGTTCAAAACTCCTTCCTTTCTTTTAAAAAAAATAAAACTAGAAAAATGTTAAAATTAAGTTGTGATAAAAATGTTCTAAAAACGACAATGCTAGCACCTTCAAATATATCTCGATTGTCGTCTTGAGATGTACCTATTCTTGTCTTGGTGGCCATACATCATACAGTCATGTCTGTTGAATTATCACTTTTTTCCACCGTAATTTTGGCATCGATACCTGCCATAAAGTACTGATATGAGTAAAAGTATTGTATGAAAATGATCGAGTAGAAAAGAAAAGTACCCAATATCAAAAAGTATCGATTCCTTTTCGGTGTCCCTACTCCCTAGTGGTAACGTTTGGACCCGGCGGGCAGAGGGATCGGTTAAATAATCCGGATTCCAGTTTCCCATTGTTAGTCCAACTTATTCGGGACGAGTGCCAATCGCTCCTTCCAAAAGTCAAGACCTAATTTATTCTCATTCCTTGTCCGCGGCATTCTTCAAGCAAGTTATCGTAAAGTCTTAAACCCTGTATATATATATATATATATAAAAGGAGAATCCGACCCGGCTATCGAAAGAAATGGTTTCCGTGTATGGAATGGTTACTTTTCTCAAAACCATTCTTCTTCTTCCTTCAACCTATTTCACTATTGAAGGGTCGGTTTTTTTCAGGATGCGCTGTTTTGGGTGTGCTGAGCCTGACTCCTTCCGGGAGGAAGTTACGTTCTGTCTGCTAAACGAGTAACCGTTATCTGTGGGCGCTAAGAATATTTTTATTCATGTAATGTGTAGCTAATGAGGCGGAGATTAAGAACAGCTCTGCACTGGTGATTGCGGGAAATCGCGCGGAAACTGCAATCAGGACGACAGGTATTCGGGGACCGGAACTCCACAACCCTCTGAGCCAAATTGAGGATGTATTACAACGAAATATAGGCATTTGGAATTCTACGTGTCAGGGATTCGAGTAACCACATTTATCACCGTGGTACTTAGACAATGCACATACCTAGGCATGTCCCAGCTATATGCCAGAAGTGGAACACATCAATGGTTTTGTCTTTCTTCTTCCAGGTAAAATAAAACGGTATAATTGTTTATTTATTATTATTAATTTAATTGCAATAGAGCTAACACTCCGGTGGTAACTCCCCCAGTCATCCATTTTCTCCTTTTATATATATATAATTTTTTTTTAAATTTTCTTTTATAATTGGAATGTTAAATTCCTCCCCCATTTACTGTTCTGATTTACAAATTTTAATTTTGAATTCCTTAAGCGTTTTTGGAAAATCATTCATCACTACATTTGGCAATTAGTTCCAATCCCTGACACCTTTACCAACAAAAGAGACTTTTCCCCAATCCCTTACGCATGAAATCGAGCGCAAGCTTGTGGTCATGGTCATCTTCCCCCTTTCATGCACTATTCCTAATTCCTTGACCAATATTCCTCCAAGCTCCTTCACCAACATATGCCCTGTACATTCTACACACTCCTGGAGCTCTTCGATTATGTTTAATGATAAATATAAGTAAGCAACAAAATATAAAGAAGAATATCAATTTATCAGACTACTTAAAGAAACTGATATAACAATCTTATATTCACAATAACCTCTCATGATACGTCTTTAATATTTTGAAATCTAAATAATTTCTAGCCAAACGCTGGTTATCAAGAAAAAAAAAACTTTTAATTTACTACAGTTGCCGAAGATATATGGTAATTTATAAAGCATAAATCGTTTTATATATTTAACACATGTTTAAACAGATTTATATGGCTAGTGATGAGACAGCTTGATACATTTCACAATAGAACGAAGATGAGAAAGCCCATATCGGCACTTCTTAATACGATCGCCTTAGCAAATGGATGCTAGAAATAAATAGCAACTAACATTCAGTACACAAGATCCATCAGAATTTGTAGACCTACATAGCTCCTAATAGATAAGCAACCTGTCAACAAGTAATGTTCTTAATGCTTTTTCTTCTTATTTTTTATTTTTGAATGGGAACACCGCTCCTCATCTTCCTCGCAGGTATACAAAACTAAAGAGTTCTTTAACAAACCAGCCATCAAAACATCATAAAGATGATACGAGCGTTATAGATTTGATCTATCTGGTAGCTTTTCTTTCCATATGAACTGCTTATGCATCGGCAGTAAGTTGATCATAGGGTGTACTGTAAGACTAGTTAGTTGATTAGCTTTTTATAAATAGTCACAACTAGGTGGTTTGATTTCGAATCTCAGAAAATGTTTTGCTGATGAATATCCTTCCGTATGGCAGCCAAAGTTCCGACAGGTCCATTAAATTTAAATTTCTTTTTCATTATATTTCTCCAGCTACCACACAACGAATCCAACAACCGGTTATCATGTTAGTTTACACAATAACTGCGTTCTTCAAGCAGAAGTCTGGATAACGCGAGTTTATATTTACCACTTTAAGAAGATAGTTGAATATGAATAGTGCTCTTTTCTTCCGTCCGTTAACTAACGACAATGACAACAACTTCGAAGAAATCATTAAGGCTCAGAACTCTCACATCGGCAACAGATTTCTGACGGAGCAAGTGACTCCTCAAATGAATCACTGCAATCCGACCTTCTGAAATTCTAAGTCCATACAGTAAAGGCAATAATATGAAATTATTTCTTTTCTTAGAATTTATGGTAAATTCATTGTTGGTCGACATTATTCATGATTTATGTTCTTGCCCATTGTATCAAAGAACAACTGGATGCAACTTAGGTACTAGACGAGAACGATTATTTCAGCATGGTGGAAGTAATAGTTTTTTTTCTTCACTAGGAATTTTTCTAATTATTTTAAAATCCAAGCAGTGAGATCAGGAATAAAAATTACTATATGAACAGCGAGATTGGTAGCTAAATAAAGCCATTTCTATAGAACGAACGAATTTTCAATGAATACAGGAAAGAAGAAACCTATTTATTTCGTGGTGTGATTTTGAGAAATAATGGAGAACCGAAATCTGGTTGGTCGAATAACCCCGCTTTCTCCGAAATACCATATCCGAGAGCTAACACACCGGGATTGGTAAAATAGTAAATTAGACCACAGAACTACTTTCTGTGCTTGATTGCTGATTGATGTGGCTATGAACTATGACTTTCTTTCATCTCATGTTATTGAACGAATTTATATTTCATTTTTATATCAGACACACAATAAAATATGGTCAAACACTTGTTGGACAATATACGATTCTGTAAATAGACATGTATATTTGCAGTCAATCGTGCATTGAACTACTAATTATTACTGTTCCGTGGGGTCTTATTGGCACAGCAGTAAACTTTCTATCGGCTGAGTGTATGCCAGAGAAACAACTGCCTAAGCTAAATAGATAAATTTACCTGGTAAAGAAAATCTACCGTTTTGCGTTGAATCGGTACAACGTACGCGTCGTAGTGTATTCATACACCCAATATGAGATTTGACGGCGGTATGAGACTAGTTATGGCCTTAGGAAAAATCTGAGCCAATGAGGGATTCGGTTATGCTATCATCGATTCCATACTCATAAACTATGTCACTGAGCCACTTGTGCGTAAACCATACTACATTTTATGGAAATATAATATTCCGTTTAGTCCAACAGTAAGGCTGAAAATATCGGACACAAAATAAATTAATAAATAAATAAAAATAAATCCGAATGAGTGTATTATGTGGTCAGCTTCAGAAAATGGTTTCGTCTCCACGAGCAGCTCAATACTGGTCGATCGCGGCGGCTTGCCCGAGGCAATACAAGGAGTAGCAGATACTTCTGACGTAAACAGGTTTCGAAAGTTCCTCGAACGGCAGAGGAATGATGTACGTTGTTCACTGTCAAATACCGGACAACCCCGTCACTGCCGATACTTATCGAGCAGTGTAAAGGTTACCAAATAAAAATTCGACGAATTACCGGTAGCAAGTGATAGAAAACTATTTTACTGTTTGACTAGTTATAACATTAAAACCTCACGTCAAGAATTTTGGTGGAAATTGAGACCTTTCATTTATCTCTTTCACCACTGTAAATAGAATAATCATTTCCCCTGTTTATCAAATATTACTTCCTTTTTATTCAGGAGTGTAACTTAACATTCCGTTGTAATAATGGCATGCGTTGACATGAAGTTACCATCGGTTTGCATGAAGTTTATCTGATAAGCTGTCTGACACGTGGTGGAATGGTCCCTGGTTCGAATCTACTCTTGGCTGTTATTATTAAAGTATCTCATTAACCTGCACTTCATCACCGTCCAAGCTACCGAACGTGGTGCTTGAGCGGTAGCTCTCTGGCCTCTCACTCGGGAGGACGCAGGTTCGAATCCCCAACCACGCAACCAGATTTGGATTTTCCATGGTTTTCACAAATCACTCTAGGTGAATGCAGGAATCGTTCCTTCAAAAGGCCATGACCGAATTCTTTTCCATTCATTGCCATCAGTTATTTAAGACTACGGGGCACAAAACATAATCACCCTGCTTGAAAATTCTTCACGATTCCACTTTCCAGTTAATATCACGAAACTCAGTAAATATCTGATGTGAAACCAATGCCTGAAAAATGTGTATTGTAAGAATCGAAACTTTTTAATATCTACTTATAAAAAGTTTCGAAATAAAAGAATAGGAATTTCACATATTTGTAGCAGATTAACCTCCCTACCATACTCAGTTCTACCATTATAAACCGAAGTTATTTTAAGCTTATTCACTTTTTGTTGAAGTATCCTGATCAGATGTAAAGTTCACATGTCTATACTTTCTTGTGCTATTAATATTGCTTCAAATTTAAATTACGACTGACCTGCAGAAATTGAAAATTTTTAACTCTTCAACGAAGATATACACAGCAATTTTTTTTACTTCCTTCTAGTGAATGAAATGTGAACTAATATTAGAAATATTTTAAAAATTTAATTTCAACGCTTTGCTTACAATGATTTCATGTAATTAATTAGACTGAAAATTTTCAGATATTTGCTACTTCTCAAGAATACGAAACATAATAGAAATAGCTGCCTAGAAAAAGAATTAAACAGTTCTGTTTAGTTTCAAAAGTTCCGTGCGTCACGAATATAGTATAACGTTTATTTTCATCAATAAAATTTTTACATTAATTTGCCAAACGTAACAACACATTAATTTATGACGTCTCAGTGAAGAATAGCTCATATACTTACGTAATTATCAACGTGTCCTGTATTATCGTGTTAACATAATTCTATCACCAGTACTTCTTAAAGTTCTAACGATTTCTTCACCGTAGTATGTTTCGATTCCTCTGAGCATTTTACTTATCTGGATATCACGTCGTTCCATCTACCCGCTGGATCTTTGGATCCAGTCGCCACAGGCATTCAAATCTCGTCGTGGATTTATCTAACTTCTTGTCTTTCTTATTACTCAGTTTTTGGAATGCATAGTTCTTTAGGCGTAAGACGGGTACCGAACCAACATTCGTTTGAATGATTGAAGGATACCGCTTATGAACGGTAACGTTGGGGTTTGAATCTGGATGCACTCAAGTAGGGCAACGTTTTAACACAAACGGGCAAACTATCTGATTCAATACGTAACCCTGCCTGTGCGTTTTTTTCTGTTGTTGTTGTTTTTTTTTAACATGTTACTTTATGCCTCATCGACGCCTTGGTCATTAGAGGCGTGATGGAACTGGGGACAAGGAACGGGAAGGAATTCGTCAAAAGCCTTTTGAAGGAAGCATCCCCTGCCTGTTGTTCAGAGGGAGAAATTAGATTAGGTTTATCGAAATTAGTCCTTATTAATATTATATTACCGGAAGCGACGTTTAATAAATACCTGGCTGTGTTTCTTTTATTGTGAGATAGATAGAGTAAACTATAAAACAATAGGAATGTATAACTTTTGGGGATAACATACGATGCGAGTAGATGCTGACGTTAACCTGCAATAGATTATTCCTCTCATTGAATTTCGATCTGCAGAATGGTATTAGTACACTGATCATATAAATTTTATATCAAAATAATCATATTAAATTAATCCGATTTCCATGTTGGATTTTCTCCGTCCGGCGATTGTGGTTTCGGTTATCAATGGTTTCCCAAGAACGCTCCAGATCCTTCAAAAATCCATTGCCAAAATCCTTCCAATGATCGCAATATTGAAGAGACTTGAGGCCTTCAAAAAAGGAAATATAAAAACACGTTTGAGCCGAGTTATTAAAGAAGGATTTTAGAAGAATGTATGGAAGAAAAATAAAAATAAAATATTTAATCAGTTAGAGAAGCGATAAATTGAATCTACCAACGAAATTTGATACAGTTCTTATCGTTGTAAATCGGGTTAACGTGTACAGAAAGGTTTGTGAGACACAGAACACGTCATAGTAAGAACAGTTTCAGAGGATTCCAGATAGAAAAACTTCTCTACAATCTTCAATATTCAAGTGTTGGTTGATAGTCCATGCCCTTCAGAAACTGATTAAAGGCATGCAATAAACAAATTACACAAAAATCCATGAAATAACATTTTATTAACTTAATTGACCTAACCCAAGGAATCACTGTGTCACTCGCCTCATAGTCCTTGGTGGAATAAATATCTTTAAATTGTTTCCTTAAAATGAGGAAGAAGAGAAAGACGAAAGGCGGCAAATCTTCTGTGTCTGGAGGTTGTGATATGGTTCAAATTTCAGTTTCTACATAGCCTCGACGGTGTGTAGACGAGCTTGATGGTGTTGCAGGATCAGTGTATTTTCGAACAAAATATAACCGTCTTCTAAAGTGTTTTAGCACTGTTTACCGTATTGCTTAAAGGAAACTGATCGACCAAGGGGAGAATCGATGTCAGTATTTGCATTGCGAGCTTCAGTATTTCGATTTTTCGAATTTAACTTAATCATAGCACACATTTTTCAAATTGTGACGAATATAATTAGGGTTCACTTGTTCAGGTGCCACAGAACATTGTTTTGTTGAAAAAGCAGGCACAAACGACTCCATGACAATCACTAATGGTAAAATAAAACAGAAAGGAATATTTGGTATGTTTGAAATGTTACAATGTAGGTACAAGATGAAAGCACACAGTGTTCTGTATAATGTTGTATTTTCCATTTACAGGCGAATGTGACCTGATTGTCAGCCACCTATAGCAACTACTCGTATTTTATTAAAACAGCTGAAGACTTCTGATGGTGCAATGATAACTTTTACTCGTTTTTCTCTAAATTAGTGCAGTATTATATGTTGTAATAGTAAATTAGTTTGTGTTATGTACTAACAAACTCAAGTTGCTTTGACGAGAGTAATTATTTTAAAATCTGCGTGGAATTACAGATTTCGTGTGAATAATGCCACAATATACGATTTAATAAGTAACATTAATTTTTCAGAACATCGTTATATACTTCTGCGTATTTAGAATATAAATTTATCATACATAAGAATGTGGTTATCATGTGGAAGTAAGTTATATCAGCAATGAGCTAAATATGAAAATTATTTATATCTGGAAATATCAAAACTATTTTCTGTTGTACACGAAAAATCCTTTTGTATCATGAGGAGTGCCCATTTATCTATTCATTATTATTTTGCAGCTGTATTATGAAGGAGATTGTTGGTAACATTGCAAAATGAAATTTTTTTGGAGTTATTGTTAAGATAACTCATCCAATACTAGTTTCGTTGGAAATTCTTATTATGTGCTATATTCCTGAATTTTTATAAAAATTTCTGTCATAGAGATGAAAATTGTTTTTCCAGTACCTTTTCAGCAATACCACATTCGATGGCGTCTGCAAAAGAAATGACATATGTTTTGCAGAATTGCTAAAAAAATTATTGGTATTCGTCTACGGGTTTGTTTTGAGGTCAATAAATCATATTTTCCTATTAAATTTCACCACTATTGATGCAACGGCGTCGGAATCACTAGGCTATTACAATATCTTAAGGATTTAAATTCTCCACTATAGATCCCTAAAAGTACTTAATGGCTTGACTAAACTTGCAGAATGTTATTTTCACAAATGTGTTTTAATATGTAAACAAAAAAATAAGATATTGACTGAATGTTTTCCTTATCAGTTATCTAGAAAATAATCCTTATGTACTTTGTGAGAATATGTTAACAAGTGTAATGTTTACTAAAAGATTGATCATTTTTTTTAATTAAAATTTCTTTGGACACGGTAGGAACAAATTTGTTAGCATCACGCGTTTTGCGTTGCGTGCTATATGCGTTATGCGCTTCTCGCTTCACGTTATACAGACGCGCATTTAACGATACTTTGAGGAAAGCAGCTACACAAGCTACTCAAGTCGTATTAAAAGTGAAACCTACATTTCATCTTACAACAATATAATACAAATTCACCAAATAGCAGAATAGTTATTAAAATATAAATTAATTTTAATAATAATAATCAACATCTGCAGAGTAAAATAGCTTTAATTATTCAAAAAATAATAATATTTTGCTGATGTCTTTCACATATTATTGATTGTAAGAACGGTTAACAGATAATTTTGTCCCAGTTGTTCTCCGATATAAAAGCTTTCCACACAAAATACAGACTAAGATTAATTGCGATACTCTACAATCTACCGAAGTGTGATTTAATTTTCTTTATATAATTTTCGCTTGTTTACGAGAATATGTTCCTGTTTACTATATAAGTGCAATAAAGATAATATCTTTCTTACACTCGAATGCGGAGTAAACATCAGAATACACAGAAAAAAGTGCATGTACACACAATTTTTTTTAAATGAATTACCTAGTAAACAATGTGGATTGCTGCAAAGATTCACTCCGTGGTCCGCGCCTTATTGTGCTGCAGGTAATTTACTAAGAATCACATTAAAGACTCCTCCCACACGGGGAAACCCGACCAACACCCGAATCACCGCTGCACCAGTTGCGTAGACACCAACGCATCTCGGATAGGTCACTATCTCATGTCTCTTGAGTCCCGCTAAGAAAAGTCCCCTTCCGTCTTGTGCAACGCGAGGCGAGCTAGTCACGCTCTCCGCTATAAGAGAGAGCGTCCGCTCGTGCTACAGCCATTCAATGACCGCGCCATCTGAGAACCAGTAGCTCATCAACTGCGCCCAACGTCAGAGTCTGAAACACTTGTTAACTGAGAGCTCGTAAGATATTATGGCACCAAGGAGTTTAGTACTGGATGTAGCAATTGTTATGGTGGTATCATTGGCAGTGACGATTGCCGCACCGACGCCGGCACCTTCGACGTCGACGCCGTCTTCGTCTCCGACGCCAACTTCGACGGCGACGGCGACTTCGATACAAACGCGGACTTCGACGCCAACTTCGTCACCGACGCCGACTTCGACGGCGGCGACTTCGACGCCAACTTCGACCCCGACATCGACGCCGACGCCGACGCCGACTTCGACCGCGTCTTCGATATCAACGCCCTCATCGGCACCGGCGTCTATACCTGCACACCGACTGGAACGCCGTCAGGTGGCCAATAATCTCCGCGAATGGGGCCACGTCGCCGCTGACACCATCTGTCCCTCGCAGTTGTTACCCCGTGTAAAGGAATCCAGCAAGTGGTTTGCCAGGACGGGGTCGCCGGTCAGCAGTTCGCTGCCCGCAAAGGCCACTACATTTGCGTGCAGGTGGAAGATCCCAAACACAGCATTCCCACTGGCTGCGTCGCCATCAAGTTAAAGGGTAGCATACTAACTGCAGAGCACAACAATGTTGATTCGTGAAGTTTGCAACAAGTGCCTGTTCCGCTGGCACGGTGAATTTCCCGAATGAAAGGGAACCCAATAAGCGGGAATGTACTTAAGGTTGATACTTTTCCCATCAGTCTCTCCCAATCTCATTAGTTATTTATCCCATGTCACCGTAATTTATTCTTCTCGTTTACGGGTTACAATATCACTGCTTCATATTATTCATTTATCGCATTCTTCATATAATCGCAATCACTTATTTATTATTTATGTAATGTAATAATTTATTTCATGGATAAAAGTTCCTAAAGATTTAAATATCAGCACTGGTTCAGGAGCAAGTGGTTCGGGATATTACTGCTGCCCACAATAATTGTTCCATTACTATATTAGCCAATCGTGATGCATCTCCACCAAAAGTAAAAACTATGTTAGAGCAATACATTTGGAAGTTGTGGAGCAAATTCCTCAATTACAGATAATAATTAGAAATGTATGATAAATGTTCATTTTCAATTCAACTGAATTTTTTTTTCGTTCGTTTATTTGTTTGCTATATGGGTATCACTTCATTCACGGAAGCATTTTAAGCGATTCTTCCTGTTCTGTAAAAACAGAACAGGAAAACTGCTACTACAAACAATAGAATTTTTAAGAGCTAATACTAAATATTGGTTGAAAATTAAGATATTTGTATTACTTGACAAGTTTACGTAGTAATTTGGTGATTTAAATAGAAGACTGGTAGTTAAGAATTTTTTTTACTGTTACTGTTACTTAAAGTGTGTGCCATGGTTTCTAGTCATTTAGGTTTATTGTTTAAAGAAAATGTGATCAACTATGAATGCAAGTACCGTCATGTAATACGTTTTTATTGTAATGGATGTCAGAATTGGTATAAATAATTGGCATGTAAACAGGTAATAATTAAATTTGAACTTTGAGATATTATCAGTTATACTTATAAAATTGAAGCGTACAGTACTTCTTAAACACATTGTGATTTGAGCAAACAACTTTTATACAAATTTAAATGTATGAATAAAATTTTACCATATCTAGAAAGTTATGCCTTTTCTGTTTAGTTTTCTAGAATGAATGGATGATAATTTAATTAAAAACTTTCATGTAATATGCTCGTTTTAATTGAACCAAAAAATCCTACAGTTCTTGATTTGTGAGATGCTTGTCATTGCAGATTTTTCCTTTCGTAGTCCACGACCATGGGTATTGGACAGAAAGTAAAGATAAAAATGAGATGAGATTTATACATATTTTGAATAACATGATGAAGGTCATTTGAGTTTAGTTTGGAGAAGAAAGGTTTCTAAAACAATTATCAAATGGAAATGATAGTCGTGTTTATTTCTTTTCTTGTATTGATTGTTTCAATGCTCGTAATATATTGACCAGTTTAATAAGTCGTGTGTGAGTGCAAACTGATAAATATGTGAAGTTGTTTGTTAGACACTTTTTATGTTAAAAATCGTTAAAATACAAATTTTATTAATAACTCACTCATTAATTCACGGAGAAGGAATCTTTGCTTAAATTCTGTTATATAACTTCCTCAAGAACCTCTTTTTTTCATTCTTTCCGCTGTTTTATATCTGAATGTTAATGACTGGTTTAATTTCGTCTCTATTAATGGAAGGAATCCTAGCGTAGCAAATCATTCCAGACTGATTCCATCAGTGTAATCAAAGAAAAAACGAAATTGTGTCTATAAGTTCATTCCTGAATTGTTTCGTTGATTTATTGGTCTGAGATGCCAGGGATCATACATCCATAAAAATTACATGAGCAATTACAATAATTACTGCAACCTATTACCAGTAATATTTGGTAGTATGACACACTCTGCCTTCATTTATTAGATGATTGTGTCTGTGATATAAGAGTTACAGCAAAAGTCATACAAAAAAATTATTTTCCACGATAATGCCGGATATTCAAGGAAATTGAAAATATCCTGTTGAGACTCTTCGAAAGCATTGCAATTTGACACCAGTTGAAGGAAATGGCTGACTAGGAAGCTGCTAGAGTGTGTAAAAAATCTTATGGAGCAATTAGAATAGTAGGTACCGGAGCATCCACCGTATTCAGCGAACCTTTCTCCACGTTATTTAGATGTCACGCCAAAACTGGATCGTTTATTTTTGAAAGGGCACATGTCCATATTTAAGCAAAAATATGTTTTTTTTTCAGATTTGAGTTTGAGAAGGATAGGCTTGTTTAGTGGTGAAAGGCCCATTCCTAACTTACTCACTACAATACTGTAGCGGTTTAAAATCGGTGTATATTATCGAATAGGCTCAAGTTCTGTAGAAACGCCTTCCTTCACTAAACTGGTTGTAGTGTCGACAGCCACCACTCTGAGATTAATGTTATGTTATTACTGTAGCCTATTACCCGTTCAATATCAAGGTAAAGTACATGAAAATACTAAGGGTAGCTACACTCTATTGCTTAGTCTCTCATCTCAGGGCAAACGAGCTCCAATTTGAAAGAAATTAATTCAATAGTGATAAATATCTACGAAGAATTTCTTTGCTTTTGGCTGCTGGGAAATCTCCTAAAGATATGCGAGGAAACAACGGCAGCATGAGTTGTTCAAAATATCAGAACACTGCTACTATGAAATGAATGAGGGAGTCTTTTTAATTTATAAAATAATCGGAGGAATAATAATAACATGAATCCCATCAATACCCAAAGAAAAATAGATTAAAAAAAAGATATTAGGAAAGTTCTAAAAAATGTTCCTTAAGAACTCAAACCATTCTATGATGCCATTATGTTGTGGCCATTTACCGAGAATGTTTCGGATGCAGATTAGTTACGTACAGTAAAATATACACTGAAGAGCCAAAGAAACAGGTACACCTGCCTAATATCGTGTAGGGCCCCCGCGAGCACGCAGAAGTGCTGCAACACGACGTGGTATGGACTCGACTAATGTCTGAAGTAGTGCTGGAGGGAACTGACACCATGTACCCTGTACGACTCTCCATAAATCCGTAAGAGTACAAGGGGGTGGAGATCTCTTCTGAATGGCACGTTTGAGACATCCCAGATATGCTCAATAATGTTCATGTCTGGGGAGTTTGGTGGCCAGCGGAGGTGTTTAAACTCAGAAGAGTGTTCCTGGAGCCATTCTGTAGCAATTCTGGATGTGTGGCGAATCGCATTGTCCTGCTGGAATCGCCCAAATCCGTCGGAATGCACAATGGACATGAATGGATGCAGGGGATCAGCCAGGATGCGTACGTACTGTACGTGTCACCTGTCAGAGTCGTATCTAGACATATCAAGGATCCCATGTCACTACAACTGCACACGTCCACACCATTACAGAGCCTCCACAAGCCTTAACAGACCCCTGCTGACATGTAGGGTCCATGAATTCATGAGGTTGTCTCCATACCCGTACACGTGCATCCGCTCGAAACAATTGGAAACGAGACGCGTCAGACCAAGTAACATGTTTCCAACCATCAACAGTCCAATGTCGGTGTTGACGGGCCCAGGCGAGGCGTAAAGCTTTGTGTCGTGCTCTCAGCAAGGGTACTCGAGTGGGTCTTCAGCTCCGAAAGACCATATTGATGACGTTTCGTTGAATGGTTCTCACGCTGACACTTTTTGATGGCCCATCATTGATATCCGCAGCAATTTGCGGAAGGGTCACGTTGAACGATTCTCTTTAGTCGTCGTTGGTCCCGTTCTTGCAGGATCTTTTTTCGGCCGTAGCGATGTCGGAGACTTGATGCTTACCGGATTATCGATATTCACGGTGCACTCGTGAAATGGTCGTACGGGAAAATCCCCACCTCATTGCTATCTCGGAGATACTGTGTCCCATTGCTTGTGCGCAGACTATAACACCGTGTTAAAACTCACTTAAATCGTGATAACCTGCCTCTGTAGCATCAGTAACCGATCTAACGCCTGCACCAGACACCTATTGTCCTATATAGGTGTTGCCGACCACAGCGCCGTGCTATGGGTGTTTACATATATCTGTGTTTGCATACACATGCCTATAGCTGTTTCTTTGGCTCTTCAGCGTATAAACTGATGAATTTTGTGCAAAACCACATTAATTTCAATGGCAAATGAGATGTAATTTCATATGATGTAATGTTTTTAGTTCAAGTGTACCGTTCAAACAACAAAATATCCACAAGTAATAAACAAAATGCGAAGAAAGTTATTTTTATTGTTTTCCTTGGTTTATTATTTAAAGGGCACATGTCCGGGATACTTAAAAATCTATAGAAAGCACATAATGTACACAGGGAATTACAAATGTACGTCAAAAATGTATTTTATGTTACTTCATCATATGCAGTAAAAATACTTTTGTAAATAAATTTTAAAAGGCTTATTGTGATTTCATTGGTTCCTGTAAACATTATGAAAATGGACATATGCTCTTTCAAAAATAAGCGATTCAATTGAAGGAGTCATTCCATAAAATACACTTTCGGAAACATGAAGACGCCTCTACAGCAATGAAACCTGAGTTAAAAAGATTCTGTCATGGTTTGACTGAGGGTATTTAGCACCTTCCGTACTGTTAGTAGCCTGTCGTGAATTCTATCAGAGTCTACTCCAATGGACTCCTTACGCATATTCATATGTGATTTACATGCTCTAACTAGAGGAATAATCGCTTTTGTAACGAACGTTTGATATGCCTATTGTTGTCTTTTTCTCTGCCCTTATACGGATCAGTGTGGAGCTGGAATATTCTTGTATTAATTACTAGAATTTACTTTGAATTTCTAATTTTTGCCTGAGCAGTATTATCGTAGAGAAACATAGTTATCATGACTTTTGCGGTAACCTTAGTACATGCTTCAGTACAAATAAAAAACGAAACGACAAGCGAATTTGAATACTATTTTTTTTTTATATATTTATTGCAATTGTAAGTTTACATCAGAATAATGATGACAAAAGAATTAAAGATGAGATACAATGGATTCATTATTAACAAAAGCAAGATACTTAAAAAAGTCCTAATAGCAATTTGATTCTAACATGAAGCCAAGTTATATTTAATTAAGAAGGATAGTTAAACGGTTTGATCATTTTGTAAAATATGTGAAGAGCATATTATGCTGTTTTATTTTTGGTACGAAGATTTTCATCCGCCTACCTAGATTTCCCATGGTTTTCCGAAATTAGTCCAGGCGAATAATGGAACGGTTCCTTCAGTAAGCCATCAGCGAATACCTTCCCGTTTCATGTCGCGCCTCTAGTGTCGTCGAGGTCAACAAGGCATAAAGCACTAAACAAAAAATGACGGGGGGACATTTTCATAACGTTTTCAAGTTTAAAATTGGTTCGAGAAAAAAAAAATCATTCATGTTGCGAAAGCTGATCTGCACTTTTACAAAGCGCAGCCTCTCTCACCGTGGTACACACAGGTGACTTGGAAAATCCCCTTGATGAAACTGGAATCTCGTTAACATGGTAATAGAGAGTCTGTTGACAATCCAGCTGCAGAAACAAGTCTAGGCCCCGGACTAGGGAACGAGATTAGAGAAGCAAATAGCATAAATGCTGAAGTGACGTATACTTTAATAGGGGCTACAGCTCCCGATATCGTACTGGGCTGCATCTGCAGTGTTTCCCAATGAGACTCCGCCTTAATTATTACAGCGTTTTAGTGTAATATAACAATCAAGACATATAACACCGGGTTTACGAGTTTTTGTTTCTAAAAACGTTCCGTTTGTGCAATCGATCATCCGCTATACCTCGCCCCTGTCTACCACGCTCTTAATTTAATCAGACCTACGCCCAGACTATTTTTTTAAGATCATGTATACTACAAAAAGGAAGACGTATGTAACTATAACAGTTTTTCTCTAGGTGTCTATCACGGTAATCATTGCAACGTAAGGATAGTAAGTATGTTAGCCACTACGTTAGTCCGTACGTTTATGTGGTGAAGTTAAAGAACCAGGGAACGTATGAGCGGCGTGAAATGTTTCATTGATATTTTTTACTTTTTGAGTATAGTTAAAAAATATCTCATTGATTGTTTTTACATTTTTATTGTAATTAAACTGCGTTACTTACATATTTGTTATATTTAAATATTTATTGTTACTATAGGCAAGTATCATGTGGTTCGCAGGCTAACTTAGAATCTAAAGTGTGGCAAATCTCCAAAATTGGTTGGGCAGCCTTGATCTAAGGTAATTAATTCCAATTTCGATTTTAAATGGTCGTACAAACAGGATAAGAGAAAAGAAAGCTTTAAGCTATTTGCAGGCGGCACTCTTAGAAACCTCAACTGACAAAAGCAAAGTAAAACTCTTAAGGGTAACAAGATATCTTTTCCACTGTTGATGTAAAAACGATCGGTTAAGAACATTTTGCATGATGTTGTTTAATGTCCTGTCTGTGGTGAAGTTATGATGACAAAGTATCCTTAAGAAGAGAGTGATAGTATCGTTATCGGAAAAAAGCGGTAATTTCATGTTAATGTGACTTATGTTTATATATAAAGTAAACTAACTCTGGTATCCGAGTCTAATTCCCGGCAGATCACAGAGCGACTACCCTTACAGCTGTGCTACCCAATCTCAAGTATTGAGCAATGAATGCTTGCCAGTGTGATTTAGACGAGTGTTAGAAAGATCACGTAGGTGATTGCGCGGTGACTCTTCAAACGCTGCAATGGAAGCCTTGCTTACAAGTGTTATTGCCCTGGGGATCGAGAGCCCACTTGGGCCGTCCCATAGGGAATTCACGATGTACGACGCTTTAGTTCTCGGGTCTTGCGGGATGTGCCGGGTACTAGTATCCGAGACAAGCCTTTGGAAGATCACCTGGCGTTTACCCTTAAAGCTGCTGGTGGAATACCCAATCCTATTAAGTGGGTAACGGGCGTTAACAGCAGGGGCGGCTTAAAGAATTTCGGGGCCCCCTGCGAAGTTTGATTTCGGGGCCTCCTACTTCTTTTCTAGATGTACTTTTTCCTGCATTTTTTATTTTCGTGACTTTATATACACACACGCACACACAAACACACATATAATCTGTGTGTAGAGCTCAAACAACGATTAAAGAGACGGACTGAGGTTTCTATAAATCTGTGTACAAACAGGTCAGCAGTTTATTGAGTATTAGCTGAACAGGACCAACTTCGTCGAGTCTTTGGCGTTTTATCAATGCATCTCATATGGATCTCCCAAGTACTGTCACTTTCATTTCTGGCTAAGCCCTGCAGCCCATTGTGTCAAATGAAATTGCTTTTGTATTAAATTTTATAGCTATTATATTTATAATACACTTTTTGTTTACGACATTTATTTTCTTGCTTTCCTTGCTAGTACATACAGGTTTTTGAGGCTGGATACACGTGAGCAGACATACACATTTTAATTCAATAACTTTTTATATGAAACATCAAAAGATGAATGAGTTTATTCGAACGAAATTACATAAATTGCTGAAACAGATTAAGAGCAATACTCGTCTTTAAATATATAGACCTATTTCAATTACATCAGATACGACTTTCTCAAAACTGAATCTGATGAAGGACTTCTCGTGGGACTCCACGCCTCGGAAACGTCTATTGTGAACGCAGCTTGTTAACATTCTAAATTTGTAGATTATTTATTTTAGCAGAAAATTTTTTCGTTGAGTAAGGACAAACTTTGAAGGGGATCGTGGCGGGGTCCCCCTCAAGCTTGGGGGGACTGCGGTTCTTGCGGTAGCCTTAAACCGGCTCTAGTTACCAGTAGCATGAGATGTGCAATATGGATCAGCACATGTGACCCCGACGGTGACTCTTCAAACGTTGCGACGGAACTTTGCAAACAAGAGTGCTAAGGCGAAATGGTGCCCCCTGTAGGCGTTGCCCTCTTATGTTAAGTTTACAATGGAATCGACTTCGGCCAAATTTTCACTCTGCCAAACAACCAACCGAACTTTGCGACCTTTGTTTTACTATGTTTCAATACATGTTTTGCATTACTCATAAATTTGGTTTGATGTCTCATATGGTTACGGCATGTGATTGGGATGCGGAAGGTCCCCGGTTCAAATCCCCGCCTCGGTTGCAATTTTTACGGGCGTTAATATTGACTTTCACCTCTGGCAAAGTTTTTATTTGTTAATGCGATCGTATTTAAATTAAAATATGGAACAATCTCGTTCAAACTAACGAAAAATATCGAAAGTAAGCTCAAACAAAACAAACACTTCAAGTGTGAAGTGATTGACGTTTGACATTTCATTGTGATTGCATTGCGCTTTAAAGTACTATTATTGAAGAACTGAAACAATAAAGGATTCTTTATTATTAATTATACTTATAAGGTCTACCTCTTTTACTTTCGAAATGCGTAAGGAGAGACATATGCGGAATTTAAAAATCAATAGATTGTATTGATTTGACACGGTTAAACTCTTTGAGAATAAGAAGAAAAACTTACATAAAAAGCAAAGAGGCAATATAGGTGGAAGAGATATTATTTTTGTTTAAGTAGTCTACTTGCATAGATGTATGGGATATTTAGAAGAAACGACAAATGACAAGGTGAGACTGAAAGATGTTGGTTAGTAAAAAAGGGGAATAGCAGTAGGGAAAGGATATGCAGGGAATCAGAACATCTTTTTGAAATTCCTATTTTTGCTGCAGACGTGGTTGACGAAGTTTTCTCATATTGACGTCATACCAAGCTTCATTTCGAATAATTTGCTTGGGGATGAATTACAGTTAAAACACTATTTGATGATGCATGAGAGGAACCTCTTGACTTACGTATGTCTTCGAGCTATTGTTTGGGTTCTATTAGGACCTGTATCTAATGCTAGTACTATAGCTTTAAGCCTTTGGAATTATTCCAGTCTAAAAACGATTTTCTCCATTCATTTGATATAATAGATTAAAAGAAGTTATGATTCTGCTTGCAATCGTTTGTTCTTCCGATGTGTATGAGACTGAAAATTCGATATTTTCTTTTGTTTAGGGACAGCATTTACTTATACCAACAGTATGTTTTCTGTAATGTATTTTGTGCTCAGGCTGAATCACAGAGTTAAAATTAATTAGTGTTAATATTATATAGTAGCTATTATACAATTGTCCAGGCGGTTGAACATAGATTCCACTGATTCCTCAACACTACAGCTGCGATGTTGTAAACACTCTGACGCAGGGTGCTTCAGTAATTGTGCGGTCAGAGCCCCGGAAGGCGCGCGTCACTCATTCCTCGACGTCACAATGTGTTACGGTAATTGCGTGCCGAATAGAGAGCCACACTTCTCGTCACCAATCAGCTGCACTACTTTCACCAGGCAACGCGTGAGCGATTCGCAAACGTCGCACGAACGACGCGTTATTTCAAACCACCACATTCTTACAACCGCGGCTATGTACGTGCATATTTTCCTCATTTTTTGTCATACATAGTTGTATAGTGTCCGAGGTCAGTACAGCGCAGTAATTTTGGGAAAACTTTAACTGTGGAAGCTGGTTGAGGCTGCGTTCGTGGGAGAAATTTTCGTCTTCTAGTATTTAGCCAGCTGTATACGGAGCTGTTTTGAGAAGCTCTCGCACCAGACGACAGATTGTTTTGCATACTGTTCTGCAGTTTTAAGTCCTTGATACCAAGATGGTAACATTCGCGTAGATTCACCGTTCAAGGCCTCGGGACTGATAGGTACAACATTGCTAGTCCTCCTCCCGCTTATTCCTGACGAAAGGTAAAGTTTCGTGTGGTCGTAATGACAGGGATTATCTTAACTGCGCAATCCGCCCTATCGTAGCCGCCTTAACATATCCCCCTAATCCTGCTGACTATAGGAGACATACAGTTTAACGAGAAATCCGAATCCGGAAGCTTTCTGCCGTACTTTACAAGTGGTACCAGAGGCGAAGATCGGGATAAGGTCCTTCGAAAACCCAAGCCGAGTTCGGGACTCGAAACTGGGACCTTTCGATCTGAAGTAATACGCCACCAGACCGCTCGACACTGAAAAATATCTATCTCGATTTCTTCGTGAATTGAATCCGAGCCGTCCATCCCGCGTTAAAATGCTTTACTACTTGATATGAAGTAATTTTCATTTCTAAACCGAACGGAAATAAAAAGATTTGTTAAAACTTCGGTACTCTCTACTTAACGATAGCTTGAATAATGATAGTCCACTAACGAAAACAAAAACGTTATGAACAGCCTCTCAAGAAAACCTGATTTTTTTTTCTGCTAGGTAAAAAGTTTTGGCAGCGCAAAGGAAGTCTTTAAAGTTATTAGTTCTTACGAGAAATATAGCCTGTTAAGTAAGGATATTTTGATTCTGAGATGACGATCACCCCGTCTTGATTTAGCATTCGCGGTTTTGCTCTGAAATTATGTAGACAATTTCATATCTTTTTAAGTTTGAGAGACATACTGGGTGAACAATATTACGAGTTTCCTACAAAATCACTTTACTACCGTTATTCACTTGTAACAAAGTTGGCAGCCTTCTGTTGGTGCATGTTACATAATGTGAAAATAGTATTTGTTGTTGGTTCCGCAGTATGGGTAACCTGCAACTACCAGAGAGTGTATCTCCTTATGGCATAAGGGGGAATGTTCTCACAGGTCCTTACGGAGGATAAGTGCGAAATAAGTGCTATCCGTGGACCAACAAGCACTGCAGGGCTAGACTCGGAAAGGACAGAATGTTTGCCTCGGATGTAGTCATTTATAGGGTATTGGTAGAGCCAAGGAAAGTGAAAAGGAAAAAATAGCTGCCGCATTACCAAACAATTCTCCACTATCCGAACAATCTCCCGGTTGAGATAGGAATCAGTAATGCTTTTTTAAATACGTAAAGAGAACAAAAATGTATAAAATAATTATATGGAAGTAAAGCAACTCATCGCCACGGATCAATCCGCTACAAAGCTGAGGACTATTCTCCAAAAATATAAATAAAAAAATTCTTGAATTCAGGTTCATGCAAAGTGCGAACCTAAAATTTAGGATAGAGGAAACTCTCTGGTAAGTTTCTACATATCTAAACTCAAGCACTCGAAGAACTTTAACACCACTTATCCTTCTCCTTCCCCCCCAAATGGTGAACGCTTTTACCTCCTTTTTTACTTGGCGTATGCTAACGTCGGCGAGTGATATTTCTTTATTTTTTTATTTCACGGGCCATTCAGAAACTCACCACGTTCGTCAAGGGGAAACTCTGATAACTGAGCTATCACCTTATACCGGATGCAGACAACCATTTCCGCGCATGCGCAAATTAGACTGACGCCTGCGTGGTGTTATCGGCTCTGTGAGAGCCAATGGCGTTGCCCTCGAGCCTCATGTGCTATGCGAATCTTCACTCACGTCAGGGAAATCACCAAGACAGCCTCGAATAAGCAAGCTCCCTGTCGTTGAATGCGTGAATGGTCAACGCGAAACTGAATCGCAACAAGAAATTACATTTCTCTCGCTTCCTTGTATGGCATGACACTAATAAATGACAAAACTGTTAACTTTTGCACATGGTGGGTGATATCGATTGTATTTTAAACAATTTACACCATTATTATTTTACGCTTTGAAACCTACTATTTCCTGCCATGGAATGTTGCAGCTAGAAGTAAGGTGGTCAACTATTTTGATAAAAAATATAGTGTTTCATGATCACAGACATAAAAAATTATAGTAGGGGAACCCGGGTTACAACGGGGTACCGGGACGGAATGAAGTTCAATGTTTTTCGACGTAAAGGAGATACTGCCAATGGACGGCAATAAGTACAACTAGATGAACCTACTGCGCCTCAACTATGGCAGCCATGTTAGTCTAATTTTCTCTAGCGTTTGTCTATGAAGTTTTAGTTGTGTGATTTTCTTCTCCTGAATCGTAACTTCTGATGTTAACTATACACACTTGTTTACATTACAAACAAAGCTAACACATGCTAGAAGTACATTTAATTGTTTTTAATTTCGTGTAGTTAAATGTTTGTTAATGTATCTTTCTGGAGTGAACTTACCTCCCTAACCTAAATCCTGTCCCTGGGGGGAACGCTCTTGATGTGCTCTTGCATGACAGCTGACAACAGGGCCTCTTTATTTTGTGTTTCATCTGATATTCAGTGGCGTAGCTAGGTTAGCAAGGTCCCCGCTGCAAAAAAAAATATTTTGGGCCATCAGGCCAGATGTGCGACCATTTTTTTTTTTTTTTTTTATTTTTTTTTTTTTTTTTTTTTTTTACCTTTACCAAGTCTTGTGAGGTTTGATGGCAGGGGTGCCCTGAGGGGCTTAACGCATGGGGGCCCCTGAGCTGTGCTTGTGTAACCGTTGAGCTTGGGGGCCCCGGTGCACGGCACCGCCTAGCCCTCCGATAGCTACGCCACTGCTGATATTCTAATGCCTATTCCAAAAGTTAAATAAATCATTAATAGGACGAACTTTTTATGTTTCATCTGAAATTGTGATTCCAATTTCAAAAGGTAAAGAAACCAAGAGAAGGACGAATCTGAAGAGATTTCCCATAAGAAAGAGACATCCCTCTTAAGGAAAAATAGGGAAAGAACCTTGCAAAATAAGAAAAAGCAAAGGTAAAACTGTTTAAGAAAGAGAATAAATTTAACAATATAAGGAAACAAAGGAATGTGCCTGAATATAAATTGAGAAAAGGAGGTCAAAAGAGAATCCCAAAATTATCGAGAGTGATTGTCTATATTGCTGTGAATTTTATTCATAGTCAATTTCAGGTTGGATCGCTTGTTCCATGTGCAAAAAATGGGCACACAATTCCTGTGCGGCAGGCAGTTTTTTTTTTTTTTTTTGGCTGTCATCAGTCTCTCGACTGGTTTGATGCAATCCTCCTATCTTGCGCCAACCTCTTCATCTCTACATATCCCTTACAACCCACTTTCTCAGTTATCTGCTTCATATATTCTAATCTCTGTCTTCCTCTGCAGTTGTTACCTTCGATTGTTCCCTCCACTAACAAATTAACCAATCCAGCATGTCTCAAAATATGATCTACCAGCCTGTCTCTTCTTTCTATAAGACTTTTCCACGAACTTCTCCCCTCGCCCATCATTTCCAAA
Source organism: Vandiemenella viatica (assembly GCA_031002005.1). Classification (NCBI taxonomy): domain Eukaryota; kingdom Metazoa; phylum Arthropoda; class Insecta; order Orthoptera; family Morabidae; genus Vandiemenella; species Vandiemenella viatica. Next base: position 340,707,842 of record CM061920.1, read on the forward strand.
ACTCGTTTATTTCGTACTTCTTCAGTCCACTTAATTTTCAGCATCTTTCTATAGACCACATTTCCAATGCTTCAATTTCCATTCTTTCTGGTATTTCTAAAGTCCATACTTCGCTGGCATAAAGTGCTGTGCACCACACATAGAGATTTAAAAAGTTCTTCCTGTGTCCTAGATCAATATTTGAAACTAAAAGATTTCTATTTTTCATGAAGGCCCTTTTTGCTAGTGCTAATCTGCTTTTAAAATCATTCCTACTTCGCCCATCTGTTGTAATTTTACTTCCTAAGTAGCAAAATTCACTAACTTCTTCTGCCGCATACGACCCTATTTTTATATTTAATTTACTAGTATTGGTATCTTTTTTGCTACATTTCATCACTTTTGACTTGCTTTAGTTTATATTTAGTCCAAAATCTTCCTTCAGTATTTTTTCATGATACTCAAAAACTTCTCAGTATCCTCAACCTGTTCTGCTAACGAGACAATGTCATCAGCAAATCATAGCATACTGATTACCTAAATCGTTCATCCCTAATCATTTTACGTGTCTTTTTTTATTTTTTTTTAATGTGCTTAACGTCTCTCTAACAGCGAGGTCTTTAGAGACGGGAAAGGATGGGGGGCAAGGAATAGGAAGGAATTCGGCCATGGCCTTTTGAAGGGAGGATCCCGGCATTTTGCTGGAGTGGTTTGGGAAACCATGGAAAACCCAAATCTGGATGCCCGGACCGCCGTCCTCTCGAATGCGAGGCCAGAACGCTAGCCGTTACACCACCATTCTCGGTGCGTGTCTTTGTATTCTTTTCTTGGACATTATTGATACTTGCTTAAATTAATTTGTTGGAAAATCCACGGAACAGCTAAGCTGAATGACATCATACGTACTCACTGTAACCTGGGCCAGCGATTTGAATCTTCCGCTAGTTATATTCACTTCTTGGTCAACACGGATAGCGAGAATTATTGTTAAGTTCAGGGCGTCAGGAAAATTTTAGCATGACTACTTTGTACTATGATTGGAAAATACATCTATTGGTGTAAGTTTGAATGATTGTTGGAGGTAAACAACAACCAATCGCCTTTTAAATTTTCACTCTTTGTGTCTACTAGTTCTTTACAGAGAGAGAACAGATAATAATTTTTCAGCCTCAACGAGACATCGACTTTTTTCTGAAAATGGAGGATAATATTTTTTACATCTTTCTGCGTCGACGATTTCGGTAGCGATCTCTACTGCAGAATTTCCTTTTCCTTAGAAGTAACGTCAGAGATCGGTTACTTGATTAGACTTTCCAATCTGGGGCTTCCCTTCCGTAGGCTGTGACAAGAGACAAAATGACGTTCATACTACTCTATTAACAAGCGTTAGCGATCTGGGACACTCGTGAGATAGTCGCTAATGACCTTGCTGTCGACGCCCCAGAAAGCCATGCACACTCGTGAGATGACCGAGATGACCGAGCGTGTAACGGATAGCGTTCTGGCCTCGCATTCGGGAGGACGGCGGTTCGAATCCCCGTCCGGGCATCCAGATTTGGGTTTTACATGGTTTCCCAAATCACTCCAGGCAAATTCCGGGATGCTTCCTTAAAAAGGCCATGGTCAAATTCCTTCCCATTCCTTGCCCCCATCCTTTCCCGTTTCTAAAGACCTCGCTGTTGAGACACGTAAAGCACTTAAAAAAAAGAGATGACAGTATCGCCACACAACCATCGCTAACAACAAATTACCTACGGTAGGCATAGCAATTAAATATTAGCATTTCAGTAATATCAGTGATTGATGTAAAAATATGTGCTCGAGCCATTGCTGTCCTTGTATGAAATAACAAAACGCTCAGATACATCTTATACGATTTATATATCACGTTTTTATTTTACTTGATCGTCATTTTGATGTGAGCCAATTTTAAGGATATCTTTCTGACTGTACCCAAATAACAGGAATAAACAAAAAAAATTGCTTTACAATTTACTTTGTCCTTTGTCCACTTCTTAATCGAGTCCATGGTTCGATTCAACTCACCTGAGTCGGCTAAAGATTTCTCTTTTTGCCTGATACTACTCTTGCTGACCTATAAAACAACGCGTAGGCTTCACGATTTAACCAGCATTTTTTCAAAAATTTCCTCCGTTCTTTAGCACATAATTAACAACTCTGTCGGCATTACTACACAACTTTAGGTTTCACCTTCTTACTTACATACAAGTCTTCACAACCATTTTTTCTTATGGTTTTACGCCTCATCGACATTGAGGCCATTAGAGCCTGGAAAGTACTGGGAGCAAACAATAGGAAGGAATTTGTTCATGCTTTTGGCTGGAGTTGTTTTTGGAAATCATAAGAAACTGAAAATTCTTTGGGACAGCGGGGATTCGAACCCTTGTCATCCCTAATGCGGGGCAATATTGTTATCACTCACTTACCACATTCGGTGCCAAAATTACGTCTGCATCCTTCTTTAACAGCTACTTCTGTATCATTCAAAACAATACAATCTTTTAACTGCAGTATTTTATTTCATGCTGCTATGTGCTTATGCTCTGTGGTGTTTTTTCACAACAGATTGAGTATTCGTTAGGCTGAGGAGTATACCTTCTTTAATTAACAAACATCAATTAATTTATTTTTTTACTGTATGATAATTAACAAGATACCATATACAAAAGGTAACGACAAATGTGTATATCATAATCTTGTACAATTTTATATCTCTTGATCTAATGTTTCGATTCAATCAACTGCATTGATCGACGTATCGTGTATTTCCGCTATTGTTCCATTGTAGGCTCGAAGAGGACAGTCGGAAACGATGTGGTGGATTATTTGCAAGGTGATTCCACAGTCACAGAACTTATTATTATATCATACATGCCCACAAATATTGTTCATATGTTAGATAGAATGTTTATTACGCAATCTGCGTTAGTGTCTGCATACTATGTGAAGCAGCTCATCATAAATAGGTTCGACTTGTAAGGAAGAAGAAGCTAAAATGAAACAGTTGATCGTTACGCTGAAATGAACATTAGAGGAGGAGAATTCCCTGGCATCCAGTCTACAGTTGATCAACTCTATCACAATGATCGAAATAAGTGATACCATATACGGCTTAAAGATTTTACTCGAAACCGACTTTCCTGTGAACCCCCCCTCCCCCCCCCCCACGCAGCCCGACGGTTCTTTTGCCTCTACTCCCCCCCACCCCCCCCCTCTCCACGTGGCACACGGCTTTTTTTTCTATTGATCCCAGAAGACATTTTATACTGTTTTATGTGGTTAAACTATCGTAAATTAGATACGCAGATAATTAAATGACGGAAATAAATATTAACATGTAATATGAATGAAAAGCTACGTGGCTTGACTCAACTCTTCTCCTCAGGTAGCCTAGCATAGCTTTCCAGCCAACCCCTTCCCCCCCCCTTTAGACCAAGCAACGTAGTTTATGGACTCCCCAAAAGGAATTTAGCCAGACTAGTGGATGTGTGGCAACCTGGCGTGCAGAGGGATCTCCGGTTAAAAAATCCAGATTTCAGTTTCCCGTGGCTGCTCCAGCTTACTCGGGGCGAATGCCGATCGCTATTAAAGGTCAAGACCGAATTTATTCTCATTCCTTGTAAGCAACCTGTAAACAATAAGTAATTTTCCTAATACTTTTTCTTCTTTTTTTAAAAAAAAAAAATTGAAATACCGCTCCTCATCTTCCTCCACGGTATACAAAGACCTTGTTAACTCTGATTTAGCAAAGTAGTCCATCAAAATGTCATACAAGGGACACAGGATGATCGAGAATTATAGATTTTCCAAATCTGGTGATATATCTGGAAGTTTTTCTTTCTATTTGAATTGATCCATCGGCAGTAAGTTGATCATTGGGAGGACTGGAGTATTATTTAGTGGATTAGCTTTTTAAGAACATTCAGAACTATGTGATGTGATTTCGAATCTCATAAAATATCCTTCTGTATGACAGCCAATGTTCCGACACGATTACTAAATTTCAATTTCTTTATATTTCTCCAGATAGCACACAACGAATCAAATAGTCGATTATAATGGGCGTTTCCACAATGACTGTGTTCTCGAAGCAGAAATCTGGAGAACTAGAGTTTAAATTTACCATTTTCCGAAGATCACTGCATATGAATAACGCTCTTTTCTTCCGTCCTTTCACTAACGACAACGACTTCGAAGAAACATTAAGACTCAGAACTATTACATCGGCAACAGGTGAGCATGTGACTAGTCAGATGAATCACTGCAATCCAACCTTCTGATTCTAAATCTATACTGTACAGGCAATAATAAGGAATTATTTCTTTTCTTAGAATTTATGGTAGATTTATTTGCATATTAACTGTTGGTTGACATTATTTATAGTTTATGTTCTTACCCTTTGCATCAAAGAAGAAATAATTTAGACACTAGACGAGAACGATTATTTCACATGGTGGAAATAATATTTTTTTCAGTAAGGACTTTTCTAATTATTTTACATTCTAAGCAGTGAGATCAGCAAAAAGAATGCGATATGAACAGTGAGATTGGTAACAAAAAAAATATATATAGAACGAAAGAATTTTTAATAAATACACGAGAGAAGAAACGCATCTTTTCCCTGATGTGGTTTGGGAAAACATGGGAAACCTAAACCGGATGGCCGAATGATCCCGCTTCCTCCAGAATGGCAGGTCACAGTGCCGGATCTAGGGGGGGTCAAACCGGAGCGCTTGCCCCGGGCGGCACCTTAAGGGGGGCGCCAAAATCTTCATTGAAGGTGTAGTAAATGGCAAATTCGTGTGGCGGCGACCTTTTTTTTAGCTCTACTGCCCCGGGTGGTAACCTTCAGGGGACGGCAAAATCGAAGAATAGCTCTAATATTGCCCGGGGCGGGAAATTCATGTTTGAAGGGGCGGCAATTTCAAGATTTTGCCTCGTTTCGGAAATTTCGTAGATCCGTTGCTGGCAGGTCCAGGTCATGGTGCTAACCCACCGGGATTGATAAAATAGTACATTAGAGCGCAGAACTGGCCTCTGCGCTTGATTGCTGATGTGCCTATAAACTATGTGCTGTCATCTCATGCTATTGAACGAATTTAGATTTAATTTTTTGATCAGACACACAATATAATATTATCAACAACCTGTGGGACAATAATACAATTCTGTAAAGTGTAAACAGTCATGTATATTTACTTTCAATTGTGTATTGAAGTAGTAATAATTACAGTTCCGTGGGGAGATAAGCTTTTCATCGGCTGAGCAATATGCGAGATAAATAACTATTACTACTACTATTACTGTTACTATTACTCCGCGATTCACTAAAAGTGTGTGGCGGAGGGTGCCTTGCACCTATCCGGGAAGGTAATGGTTTGGAAGGTATATACGGGATATGGCATGAGCACCCATGGGCTATTGTGGGGAACCATCCCAGCATTCGCATGGAGTGATCTGGGGAAACAGAACTAAATAGATAAATTTACATGGTAAAGAAAACCTACAGTTTTAGGGGAATCGCGTTATAGCGTATTCATACACACAATACGAACTCTGACAGCGGTATGGGCCTAGTAATGGCCTTAGAAAAAAATCTGAGTCTAAGGGGGATTCAGAACTGCGATCATCCATTCCGTACCCAAAGACTTTACCACTTAGTCACTTGTGTGTAAACCTTACTAAGTTTTACGTAGTTATAACATGCCGTTTAGTCCAACAGTCGTTATGTACTAGGTTATACAATTGAGTTCTAAGTTCAATTTTTGGTGTGTCATTAGGACTTGAAACGATTGAGAAAATCCTCAGTGATTTAAGTCTTCTTGCAACCAGAGCATTGGCTTGGAGTAAGACGTGAGACCTTATGAGAAAAATAAACTTCAAACAATGGAATAGACTATAAGATTAGAAATGCCATGCAGGAAAAAAAAAAGAATAAAATCCGGGTGCCTGTATTATGTAGTCAGCTTCAGAATGTGATTTCGTCTCTACGAGAAAATCAACATTTATCGATCGGGGCGGCGTGCCCGCAATGAGTAGGATAGACTTTTAGCATAAACGAGTTTCGGAAGTTCCCCGAATGTCAGAGGAATGATGTACTGTACGTAATTCACTGTCAAATACTATCGGAGACCAAGACACTGCAGATGCTTGTAGAGACTATCGTGTAAAGGTTACCAAATAAACATTCGCCAAATTCCCGGTATCAAGTGATAGAAAATTATTTTACTGTGTTATAACATTAAAACCTCACGTCAAGAATTTTGGTGGAGATTGAGACATTGCATTTATTTCTTTCACCACTGCAAATAGAATAATCATTTAACCTATTTCGACATTTGTTCGTTCAAATATTACTCTTCGTCCATATTCAGGAGTGTATGTGTTACAAAATTACCTTAAAATTTCAATGTAGTAATGCCATGCGCTGACATGAAGTCGTTGACGCGTGACCTTGGATCCATCCGTCGGTTTGAGTGAGGTTTATCTGACAAGTTGCCTGACAGGGCATGGAAAGGAATCTGGCTGGAATCTACTCTTGGCTGTTATTCTTAAAGTACCTCATTAACCTCCACTTCATCTCCGTCGAAACTACCGAGCGTGGTGGGTGAGTGGCAGCGTTCTGGCCTCTCATACGGGAGGACGCGCGTTCGAATCCCCTTCAGGGCAACCAGATTTGGAGTTTGCATGGATTTCCCAAATCACTGTAGGTCAATGCCGGGATGGTTTATTGAAAAGGTAATGGTCGAATTCCTTTCCATTCATTGCCATCAATCATTTAAGATAACGGGCACAAAAAATAACCACCCTGCTTTAAAATTCTTAGACACTTCAGTTAATATCACCGAACTCAGTAAATATCTGATGTGAAACGAAAGCCTGCTATAAGTGTTTTGGAAGAATCGTAAACTTTTTAATATCTACTTATAAAAAATTTCTAAAAGAAAGAATAGTAATTTCACATATTTGTAGCTTATTAACCACCATATCATACTCAGTTCTACTGAAGTTATTTTAACCTTATTCATTTATCGTTGAAGTATCCTGATCAGATGTAAAGTTCATATCGCTATAGTTACTTGTGCTATTAATACTGCTTCAGATTTAATTTACGACTGTCCTGGTAGAATTTAAAATTTTTAATTCTCCACAAAGATTTACATAGCAAATATTTACGTCCTTTTAGTGAGTGAAATGTGAACTAATATTCGAAATATTTAAAAAAAATGGACTTCGATGATTTCCTTATAACCATTTCATGTAATTAATTAGACTGAAAATTTTTATTTACTTACTACTTCTCAAGAAAACAAAACACCATATTCATTCCTGACGTCTCAGTGAAGAATAACTAACATGCTTATGTAATTATCAGCGCGCCCTGTATTAGCGTTTTAACATAATTCAATCACCAGTGCTGCCAAACGCTCTAATGACTTCTTCTCCATAGTATGTTTCGATTCCCCAGAGAAATTTACCTATCTGGATTTCACGTCGTTCCATCTACCCGCTGAACCGTTGAACCAGTCCGTTCAACAACTGTAATGATGTTTCACCACAAGCATTCGAATCTCGTAGTGGCTTTACCCAAGTTCTTGTCTTACATACTACTCAATTTTTGGAATGTTTAGTTCTTTAAGCGTAAGAAGGAGACCAACCCATTCGTTTGAAAGATTGAAGCAAACCGTCACGCTGGGGTTTGAATCTGGATGCCGCAAACGTCTTGCACTCAAGTATGGCGGCGTTCTAACACGAACGGCAAAATAATAATAATAAATAAATAAATAATCTGCAGCATTTCGCACGTTACAGCCGAGTTATTCAAGAAAAATTCTGGAAGAATGTGACCAATCTAGGAGTGTAGAAGAAAAGTGTTACTTTACGTCTCGTCGACGGAGAGGTCATTAGAGGAGGGATGGGATTGGGGACAAGGAACGGGTAGGAATTCGGCCATGGCCTTTTGAAGGAAGCACCCAGGTATACGCCTGAATTGATTTGGGGAAACCATGGAAAACCCAAAACTGGATGCCCGGATGGGGATTTGAACCGGCGTCCTCCCGAATGTGAGGCCAGAACGTTAACCAGAAGAAAAATAAAATATTTAGTCTGTTAGAGAAACGATAAATTAAATTTACACATAAAGTTGGTACAACCCTTTTCGTTGTAAATCGGGTTAACGTGTAAGGAAATATCTGTCAGAACAGTTTCAGGGGATCCAAGATGGCGAAGGTTCCTTAAAATCTAGAATATTCAAGAGTTGGTTGATAGTCCATACTCTCCAGATACTGATTAACGCAGTGATCAAATTAATGAAAAAGCCGTGAAATAACGTTTTAATAGCTACAATATGCAGTTTGTTCTAATCCAACGAATCACTGCGTCCCTCACCTCGTTTTCCATGGTGAAATGATTGTCTGTAAATGAGGAAGAAGTGAAAGACGAATGGCGACAAATCTTCTGAGTCTGGAGGTTGTGATATGGTTTAAATTTATGCTTCTCTATAGCCTCGACATTATTTAGACGAGCTTGATGGTATTGCAGGATCAGCGTATTTTCGAACATAGTCATCTTCTGAAGTGTTTTAGCTCTATTTGCCATATTGCTTAAAGAAAACTGGTAAACCAAGGGGAGCCATCGTAGGTATTTGCGTTATCAGCTGCAGTATTTCATTTTTTTTTATTTAATCGTCGCAGACAGTTTTCAAATTGTGATTAATATAACTAGGGTTTACTTGTTCAGCATCACAGAACATCGTATTAAGCGTGTTTGAGTAGCGGACACACATGAATCAATCACAATCACGAATTGCAAAATACAACAGAAAGAAATACTTGGTATGTTTGAGTGTTACAATGTAGGTTCAAGATGAAAGCATATGCCACTCTGTAGAATTTCTTATTTTCCCTTAACGCACGAATGTAATCTGATTGTCAACCATCTATCGCAACCATTTCTTTAAAACAGCTGAATAGTTCTGATAATGCAATGAAAACTTCTCTTCGTTTTACTCTTAGTTAGTGCAGTATTGTATGGTATAATAATAAATTAATTTGCTTTTTGTCCTAACAAACCCATATTGTTTTGAGGAGAGTAATGATTTTAAAATCTGAGTGGAATTACAGATTTCGTGTGAATAACGCCACAACATATGATTTAATAAGTAACATTAATTTTTTAGAACATCGTTACATACTACTGTGAGTGTAGAATATACATTTATCATACATGAGAACGTGATTATCATGTGGAACTAAGCAACATCAGCAATGAGCTAAATATGAAAATGAAATGAAATCTAGAAATTTCAAAACTATTTTCTGTTGTACACTACAAATCGCTTTGTAGCATGAGGAGTACCAATTTATTTATTCATTATTATTTTGCAGTTGTATTAATATGAAAGTGTTTGTTGGTAAGAGCTCAATATAATTTTTTTAAAGGGTTCTTGTTAGCGTAGCTTATCCATCACTATTTTCGTTGGAAATTCTTATTATGTACCATATTGATGAATTTTTATAAATTTTTCAGTCATATAGATGAAAATTAACATTTATAGCGTTTTCAGTAAATGTTCAGGAATACCATATTTGATGGGGTATGCGATAGAAAAGACACATGATTTGCAGAAGTAGTAAAAATAAATCATTGGTATAAGTCTACAGATCTCAGAGGTCAATAAATTATATTTTTCCACAAATTTCGCCACTATTGATGCAACGACGTCGGATTTACGAGACTGTGACAAAATGATAAGGATTTTTTTTTTTACTATATATCCTTAAACACATTTTATTCCCTGACTAAACATCCAGAATGCGCATTTTCACAAATTTATTTTCATATGAAAACAAAAATAAGATATAGACTGAATGTTTTCCATATCGGTTATATAGACAGTAATCCTTACTTACTATGTGATAAAATGGCAAGAAGTGTAATTTTGACAAAAAAATTGATCATTTTTCAAGTAAAACTTCTTTGAGCACTGTAGGAACAAATTTGTTAGCGTTATGCGTAGCGTACTAAATGCGCATGCCCCCTAACGTTGTGAGCTTACTCTCTTCACGTTGTACAGATGCGCATTTAACGACATTTTGAAGCAAGCAGCTCCGCAAGTTAAACAATGAATCGTATTAAATGTTAAATATATATTTGAGATTAATAAAATATTATAGAAATTCGTCAAATATAACACAAGCAGAAGAATAATAAAAATATAAATTAATTTTAATAAAATAATAACAATCATCATTATCAACATACTATCCATAAATATCTGTAAAATAAAATTGTTTTCATTTATTACGAATAAAAACTTTATTTTGATGATATATTTCGCATCTTATTGATTGTAAGAACAGTTAACAGAAAATTTTGTCCAAAGCTTTACTCACAAAATACAGACTACGGCTCGCTGCGATACTCTACAATTTATTGAAGTGTGCTTTAAATTTTTATGGTTTTCATTTGTTTACGATAATAACTTTCACAAAGTTTCTATTTACAGCACAAATGCAATAAAGATCTATCGTCCACTCGAATGCGGAAAAAAACATCGGAATGCACAAAAAATTACACTAAAAATACACAGATAAAAATTGTTTGACCCATAGAAGTTTCAATTCTTGTGCATGTACACACTAATACACGCAATTTTCTTTTTTTATGAATTGCCATACGATAATGTGGATTGCTGCAAAGATTCATGCCATGGTCCGCCCCTTATCGTGCTGCAGCTAAATTACTAAGAATCACATTAAAGACTCCTCCCACACGGGGAAACCCGACCAATAACCGAATCACCAATTCACCAGTTGCGTAGACACAAACGCATCTTGGCTTGGTCACTGTCTCATGTCTCTTGAGTCCCGCTAAGAAAAATCTCCTTCTGTTTTGTGCAACGCCTTCCGCTATAAAAGAGAGTCCGCTCGTGCCACAGGCATTCAATCTCTGCGCCTGCTGACACCAGTAGCTCATCCATTGCGCCAAACGTCAGGGTCGGAAACACTGGTCATTTGATAGCTCGTGGGCACGATGGCTCCAAAGAATTCAGTAATGAGCCTAACACTTGTTTTGGTGGTAGCATTGGCAGTGACTACTGCCGCACCGACACTGACGCCGTCGACGCCGACGCCGACTTCGACGGCGACGGCGACGGTGACGGCGACGGCGACTTCGATACAAACGCGGACTTCGACTCCAACTTGGTCACCGACGCCGACTTCGACGGGGACGACGGCGGAGACTTCGACACCGACGCGGTCTTCGACGCCAACTTCGGCCCCGACATCGACGCCGACTTCGACCACGTCTTCGGTATCAACGCCCTCATCGGCACCGGCGTCTATACCTGCACACCGACTGGAACGCCATCGGGTGGTCAATGATCTTCGCGAATGGGGTCACGTCGCCGCTGACACCATCTGTCCCTCGCAGTTGTTACCCCGTATCAAAGGAATCCAGCAAGTGGTTTGCCAGGACGGGGTAGCCGGTCAGCAGTTCGCTGCCCGCGAAGGCCACTATATTTGCGTGCAGGTGGAAGATCCCGAACACAGTATCCTCACTGGCTGCGTCGCTATCAAGTTAAAGGGCAGCATACTATCTGCGGAGCACAACAATGTAAATTTGTGAGGTTGGTAACAACTGCCTGTTCCGCTGACACCATGAATTTTCCGAATTAAAGGGAACCCAATCGGCGGGAAACTACTTAAGGGTACCGTGCGTTAAGACTTGTTTCCATCACTCTGTCGCAACCTCATTAATTATTTATTCCAAATCACAGAAATTTATTCTTCTCCTTTGTCGGGTTACAATAACATTGCTTCATAATATTTATTTATCGAATGCTTTATGTAATATATTTTTTTAAACTGCTTTACGTCTCTCATAAGCGAGGTCTTAAGAGACGGGAAAGGATGGCGGCAAGGAATGGGAAGGAATTCGGCCATGGCCTTTTGAAGGAAGCATCCCGGCATTTGCCTGGAGTGATTTGGTATATAATATCGTAATCGCACATATTTATTTACCATTTATTAGTTATTTCATGGATAAAATTTTCGTAAGATTTATATATCAACACTGGCTCAGGAGCAAGTGGTCTGGGATATTATTGCTAAATAACAGTTCCTATACTATATTACCTAATCATGATGCATCAAAGTAAAAAATGTCAGAAGAATACAATTAAAAGTTGTGGAATATATTCTTCAATTACAGATAATAATTAGAAACGTATGATAAATGGTTACTCTCAATTCAAATAAACATTTTTCGTTCGTTTCTTTGTTTAACAAACGAGTTTTACTTCATTCAGAGAATCATTTACAATGATTTTTCTTATTCCATATATTGACATGTAAAATGATACCTCAAACAATAGAATATTTTAAGATCTAATACTTAATATTGATTGAAAACTAAGATGTTTGTATTACTTGAGACATTTACGTCATTTTCGTGATTTAATGTTATTTAAAGTGCGTTCCATGGTCTCTAGTCATTAAGGTTTATTATCTGAAGAAAATGTGATCAACTAAGAAAGCAAGTATTAACATTTAATACGTGTTTCTTTTATTATTGTAATGGATGTCAAAACTGGTATAAATAATTGCTATGCAAACAGACAATAATTTTGAGCTTTCTATCAGATATTATTAGTTATACTTATAAATATAAATTTGTAGTGTGCACTGCTTCCTAAGCAAATGCTTTTAATACAAAATTAAAAGCTGTGTATCAAATTTTTACCCCAGCTAGAAAGTTATGCCTTTTGTGTATAGTTTTCTAGAATGACTGAATGCAAACTAAGTTTTTAGTTTTTTTTTTTAAATCATGAAACATGCTCATTTTGACTGAACAAAAAAAAAAAAAAAAAAAAAATAACTAAAATTCAATACTTGTGTGATTCTGGTCGTTGCAGATTCTTCCTCTCCCGGTCGACGATCATGGGTATTGGACGGAAAGAATTGATAAAAATGAGTTGAGATTTATTCATATACTGTGTAATATTGTGGAGGAGATTTGAGGTTGATTTGGAGAAGAACAGATTTATAAAACAATAATCAAACGGAAAATGATAGTTGTGGTTACTTCTTTAGTGGAATTCATTGCTTCAGTGCTTATTATATACAGACTGGATTAAGAAGTCTTGAATGAGTGCAAACTGATGGACATGTAGATTTTCCTTAGTCACATTTTATATTAAAAATCATTAAAACACAAAGTTGATTATTAATTCAATCATTATTTCACGGAAAATGGATCTTTGCCTAAGCTAACATCTTATTTTCCTTTATCAGCTGTTTAAAATCAGACTGTTAATGACTGGTTTTAAGCTTTTAAATTGATGTTTAATTTCGCCACTGTTAATGGAATCCTAGCGTTCAAATCATTCCAGATCTATTCTTTCAGTGTAATCAGAGAAAAAAGCGAATATGTGTCCATAAGTTCATTCCTGAAATGTTTCCTTGATTTATTGACCTGAGATGCCACGGCCCATACTTCAATAATAATTACAGAGCAATTACAATAATTACTACAGTCTATTACCAGCAATATTTGGTAATATGAAACTTACACACTGCTTTCATTTATTAGATGATTGTGTCTGTGATATGAGGGTTCCAGAAAAAGTTACGTTTTTCCGCTTTAGCGCAGTACAATCAAGGAAACTGAAAATATCTACTTCAGATCTCATCGAAAGCAATGTATTTTGACGCCAAAGGAAGGAAATTGCTGCCAAGATATTGTGGGAAGCTATTAGAGTGTTTAAAAAACTCCTGGTGCAATTAGAATGGTAAGTACGCGAGCATCCACCCTATTCACCGGACATTTCTCCATGTTATTTCGACCTCATGCCAAAATTGAAGGAGTCAGTCCATAAATTACTTTTTCGGGCACATGAAGATTCCGACACAACAATGAAACGTGAGGTGAGATAAAAAGATTCTATCGTGCTGTGACAGAGCCTTGCGTAGTGTAATTGCATGTTGTGAATTGTGGACATCGAGGGCGTATGCAAATGTAATCTACACTTTGTAACTAGAGGAACAAAAGATTTTGTAACGAACGTTTGATAACCCTAATTTTGTCTTTTTCTCTGTCTTTATACAGACCGCCATGCCGTTGGAATGGAAATTCTTCTATTAATTATTAGCATTTAATGATACCTTCCAATTGCTTAATATAAACTTCTTAGCCTGACCAGTATTATCGTAGAGAAACATAGTTGTCATGACTTTTGCAGTAACCATAGTACACACTTCAGTATAAATAAAAAACGTAGCGACGTAAGAATTTGAATCTTTTTCGTTTACTTTTTTATATTTCAAATTTACATAGAGATAATGATAAACAAAATTAAAGAAGAGAAACTGTGGATTCATTATTAACAGCATTAAAACGAAGATACTTAACAAATCCTAAAATTTACTGCCAGAAATTTGATACTAAAATGAAGGTTAGTTAAATTTAATTAAGAAGAATAGTTAAATCGATTTCTCCTTTTCTAAAATATGTGAAGAGCGTATTACGAAATTTTCCTTTGTATCACCAAATTTTTTGGTAGAGTTTCAATGGTTTCCCGAAATTAGTCCAGGCGAACAATGGAATGGTTCCTTCCATAAGCCATCAGCGAATACCTTTCCGTTCCATGTCCCGTATTCTCTCCAGCCTCTAGTGATCTCGGAGTCGACATTGCATAAAGCTCTAAATAATGGGAGAACATTTTCGTGTGTACATGCTTTTTTACAACTTTAAATTTGGTTGGAGAAAACAAAATGTCTGATATGCACTTTTACAAAGCGCAGTCCCTCTCACCGTGGTACGAAACAGGTTACTTGGAAAGTCCCCTTGATAAAATCTCGTTAAGATGGTAATAGAGAGTCTGTTATAAAACTTGTGCACTAAGCAGATGTTTTTAATTTTCAATTTACTTCTCAGCAAATCCAGGTATGTTTATTGTTTTTTCCAGCTCAACATATGCAAATTGCTTCAATTGTTTAGTTTTTTTAATGTGGAGACATAATGTTCCACAAGCATTCATTTTCTACATTTTTTAGAAATGTTTCCTCGCTCCAGCGAAATGACATTTTTGCGGCAGCTAATGAACTCGACTTAAACAATAGGTTCAGACTTGTTTAGCCGATGAGCTAGTGAGCAGTAGCGCGTGGTGGGGGGTGCTACTTGCCCGATAAAATAGAAGAAAAAAAAGGATCGACTCAACTAAACTACTGGTTAACACTAGAACCGCCGGAACTAGTACTATACTTAGAACCGCCGATGTGGTCAAAGTGACCACTTTCTTTGTAATTGCATGCTGTTCTGATTAATGTAAATATTAATGATCTTGATAACAATGTATCACTTTAATTACATTTATTAACAGTATCACTGTATTTTACAACAACAATGGGAACATAATATTACTAAAATTAAAGAGCATAGTTCACAATATTTATCTGCAACCATACTAATTGTATTGCAGTAGTTTTAAAATTAATAGAAATTAATCATACTGGAGAAACTAAGTACCCATGAATATGTTAAGAGAAAGAACAATCATAAGATATGACTATGTATAGTACCTAATCCTACTTACAAGCATTACAAACTACTGTCTTTATTACTTTATATGTACACGGCCCACAAACATATCTCTTGCATTTACTGCACACTTAATTTGTCTTGTTTCTGCATTTCCTCGTTTGGCATAGTTTTCTAACTTTCGTAGGAATTTCCGCTTCTTCTCTTTCTTCATCAGCATCTTCCTTTTCCTTTCCTTCCCTTGTCATCCTTTCCTGATTTCTGGTTTCCATATAGTCTCTACGTAATTCTTCTGCTAGATTTAGGATGAAATTCCTCCTACTTATCTTGATCCCTGTCACTAGCTTGAAAATGATCCATGCGTTGATGGCTGCTAAATCAAGGATATTGTGAAATACGTGGACAGGCCATTGACGAGTACCAGAGCGGACAGAATACTTCCTCGTCATCTGGTCCAAGACATCTACAGCAAATTTTGTGCTATTGTAGAAGCTCATTGTTTCTGGAAGGTGTTTAGAATTATTTTGTATTTCAACATCTGTATGCATGGTACTATACAGAAGAACATTTTTGTTCTTTTTCCCTTGGTAAACAGTCAGTGTACCACCTTCCCTTTTCAAGAGAACAGACGTATAAAGAGGAGTTTTCATTTTTTTTTACAGTGTTTGGAATTTCTTTTCTTGCACGGTTGATAGTGCCGACAAGACTAGTTTTATCTTTTTCCAGTCTCTCCCCAAGTGTGACCGTAGTGAAAAAATTATCAGTAGTCACACTTCGACCCTTATTGCGATATGGAGCTACCAACTTCATTGTTCTGGAAGTTTCTCATTAGGTGCCCTCTGTTCGTTCTGTCCCACATAAGGGAACCCATTACAAAGATATTTTGTTTCTACATCCGCTAGAAGCCAGAATTTGATTCCGAATTTATCAGGCTTATTCGGCATATATTGCAAATACGGACACCTGGTTCTGCTGGGGAAAAGTTGTTCGTCCACAGTGACATTTGATCCAGGTATTTAATTCAACTGACAGTTTTCTATAAAATGATTCCAAGTAGTTGATACAAGTGCAAATTTGTCACTTTTCAACCGTTCCGACCTTGTATTTTTTTCATCAAAACGCAGATATTTCAAAATTTCTCGAAACCTGTTTCTGCTCATTGTGTCAGTGAAAAAAGGGGCTCCCCACGTTTTCGACCACAAGTCATCTACTTCAGTACATCTGGCACCTAGTGCACCACGAACATATAATAAAGCAACAAATGCATCTAATTCTTCTAAAGGCAAACTCCACGAATCATTTCCAAGAAGCCGTTGTGCCTCTGCTTCTGTGCATTTCTTTATGTGTTTCAACATTGATTGATCAACTAAAAGGCGCCAGGCACTCGAAACATTATCATTTGAGACGTGCCGCTTTGCGTGTGGAGTAGGTCCCCATGTTTCTTTCAATATATTCTGTTGACCTATCCTACCTGGTTTAGTAACCCCGAAGTCTGCTACAGTCCACTCCGTGATCCCGTCCTTCCCCAGGAGTTTTGAGCCAGTTGCTGGAAGTGAACCCTCACTTTGATCTCCTCTTCTACGTCGATTCTGTATTGGTCCACTTACAGGAGGTGCAGTTCTTCTTTTACCCAGGGTAGGTCCTTCTCTAGCATTGTTTATATTACTGCTTCGTCCTGGTTCAGCAACTGCATGAGGAGAGAGACAATTAGAAAGCTACAACTCATTACAAAGAAACCATACCACACAATAAAATAGCGGTAACAGAAGTAGCAGTAGAAGTGTCAGCTCTCTTATAATAGTGATCATTATTCATATAGTAACAATAATAATAATAATAATAATAATATAAGTGAATGTAAATTACCTTCATCTTCAGTCTCGGAGCTGTCACTCTCCACATTAGCGACAGGTTGGTAATCTTCATCTGTAGAGTCTTCCACAAGGTCCTCAACTTCAGGATCATTTTCAACATCCGATTCATACAAAAGTGCGACAATTTCTTCATCTGAAAGTGGCGGTGGCCGTGGTTTGTATCGCTGTGACATCTGAGCCGTGTCTACTGCTCTGAGACCAGTACTCAAATAATCTGCCTCGTTTATGCGAAACCCAATAGCAAACAATGAATGACATATTGCATTGTTGAGCTTCAAACAATGCGAGTAAACTTCAGTAACCCAGATATTTAGTATATTGTTGACGAGTGCTAAGAGTAAATTCGGGGAGTGATGCACAACAATCTTTAAATAATCTGTTTTCAGATTTCACGTAATGTGGTCAAAGTGACCACTCGGCGGTTCTAAGTATAAGTGGTCATTTAAAGAAAACTAATGAAGATAAAACAAATATTGGACTATTTATATGATCTACATAAACATTTAGGAAAAGTCATTAACTCACAACAGCATTGATTAGAAACTGACTGAATAATAATATGTTAAAATATAAAAAGTGGTCAAGTTGACCACTCGGCGGTTCTAGTGTTAAACTGCTCTACTAAATTTTCATTGTTCACACACGTTTAGTTACTAAATTACTCGCTACTCGACTAAATTACCAGCCTAGTGCGAACTGGTGGGTTACGAGCGTTATCAGCGGCATGAGAGGTGGCGTAGAAGTTCGCTCAAGTGACCCCGACGGTGACTTTTCAAACATTGCGATGGAAGCCTTCCAAACAAAAGTTCTAATTGGAGGGGGAACCCCACCGGACTTTGCCGGTGCCCCCTACAAGCTCTGGGTTCTTAGTGGTAGATTGTTTTGCAGGGTACGTGGATTAAGCATGATGTCTCGTAGGAGGGTTAGAAACTCAGGTATCCATTCCGGCGACCATGCATTATTCGCCATCGTATGCAGATGAAATGGCTAGAGTCAGTAATCAGGATGACTGACACGTGGTGGTATATCAGTTCCCGTTGGTCATATATCCCTTAAAACAAGCTTGAAAGATCACTAAAGCACCTAGTGGAAGTGCTCGGTACATTTGTTAATCAGACAATTTTTTTTTATTGATACATGGTTTTTAGAAATCATATTATTTAAATAGTATTTATGCAGCTTTATTTGTCAGTTACTAAGTAAATGGCTTAAAGCATATAATCTAGGTGTGTAGATTTGTATAATTCAATGAATATTTCCAGAAGTGCAATTAGTGCTCGAGCCTTGCATTCGGGTTCGTTTGTAGTTATTGTTTTTGGTGCTTTATGGTGCGTTTACATCTAGGTCATTAGAGATTTCTGGAACAATTTACGGTCCTGCCACCTTCATCACCAGATTAAGATATTCCATGACTGGTCGTCACAACTGTAGCCGATTGCTGAAATGGTTTCTTCAATAGGCCATAACCAAATTCGCTCCGGAACATTGTTTTAAAAAGAGCTGTGGAGGGGATAATGTTTATAACCGATAAAGAGAAAGAAATGAAACACAGCTAAACACGTAAAATTAGACTCCACACACCTAAATCTGATAATAGATTGCGCTTTACAATGTTACTATAGAAAATTTGACATAATGCAGAATTTTGAGTGGAGACTTTCTTGGCGTACTGATGCAATAAAATCCTCTCGGATGTCGAGCCGGATGGTGTTTTATAAACACGACGTTTCGACAGCTAATTCTGCTGTCATCATCAGGTATCTTCTTGCATAGTACAGGATTCTTTATTAGGAATACGGAGAAAATTATACATGTAATTTTTACTTCCTTTACTTTCGCTTCGAATTGCATAAGGGGAGTCATAAATAGAATTTAAAAACCAATAAATTATGTTCATCTGACACAGTTAAACTCTTTCAGAATAAGAAGAAACCACAACATAAAAAGCATAAAGGCAATGTGGGTGGAACAGATACGATTTTTGTTAAAGTACTTGCATAGATGTATCGGATGATTAAAAGAAACGACAGATAACAAGTCGTGACTCACAGTTGGTGGTTAGTATCTCTACTGTCCACCAATAGAGAAGGTGGGTCTGAAAATAGGCACATTTTTTTTTTTTAATTCTCTTTTTTGCTACAGTCGAGTGGTAATTTGAGAACGAAGTTTTGTCACATTGAAGTCTTATCAAGCTTGATTTTGAATAATTTGCTTTGGGATGACCGAGAGTTAAATGATGCATGAGATGGACCTCTCCACTTACGTATGTATTTGAACTGTTGATTAAGTTCTATTTGAACCTGTACCCTATCACAGTACTTTAGCTTTAAATCGTTGGAATTATTCCAGTCTAGAAACCACTTTCTCTTTCCATTTGTTATAATTGCTTAAAGAACGTCTGGGCAAGATACAGTACTTCCAAATTTGATGAGATTCTGCTTGCAATCGTCTGCTCTTTCGTTGTGTATAATACTGAAAATTTCTATTGTTTAGGTATAGCATTTACCTATACCAACAGTATGTTACCTATAATGTATTTTTACTGAATCACAGAGGTTAAATGAATTAGTGTTAATATCATATAGAAGCAATTATACGAGTTTCCAGATGGGTGAATCGATTATATCGATTCCACAGATTCCTCAACACTCCAGCTGCGATGTTGTAAACACTCTGACGCAGGGTGCTTCAGTAATTGTGCGGTCAGAGCCCCGGAAGGCGCGCGTCACTCATTAAAAACATAGCCTAGTCACAGCTCGTAACCTATTGAGCTGGAGTAAGGTGGAGGATGTTGCCCTAAGGCATTGCCTCCAAGATATTAGGACGGGACAGATCTTCACTGTCGTTATGTCTTCTCGTTAGGCGTCACTCATTCTTCGACGTCACAATGTGTTACGGTAATTGCGTGCCGAATAGAGAGCCACACTTCTTCTCGTCACCAGTCAGCTGCACTACTTTCACCAGGCGACGCGTGGGTGATTCGCAAACGTCGTACGAATGACGTATTATTTAAAATTTCCACTATCTTACAACAGCAACTACGTTTTCTTCCTCATTGTTTGCCAGACATATTCGTATAGTGTCCGAGGTCAATAAAGGGCAGTAATTTTGCAGTAACCTCTAACTGTGGAAACTGGTTTGGGCCGCGGTTGTGGGAGAAAATTTTAGTCTTCTAATATTTGTCAAGCTGTATACGAAGCTGTTCTGAGAACCTCTCGTACCAGGCCCCAGATTATTTGGCATATTAAGTCCTTGAAACCATGATGGGGACATTCGTGGAGAGACCAAGTGTGGTGGGTGAGCGGTTAACACTCTGGCCTCGAATTCGGGAGACACCGGTTTGAATCCTCGTCCGGGCATCCAGATTTGGGTTTTCCATGTTTCCACAAATCACTCGAGGCAAATGCCGCGATGCTTCCTTCAAAAGACCATTTCCGAATTCCTTCCCATTCCTTGCCCTCAGTAGCATCCCGCATCTAATGACCTCGACATCGATGAAGCGTTAAGCTAACCTTCGTGGATGGTACAGAAGCGTAATCCTTTTCAAGGCCTCTGAACTGATAGGAACATTGCTAATACTTCTACCGCTTATCCCTGACGAAATATAAAGTCTTTTGTGGTCGTAATGACGTGGTGACAGGGATTTTATTGTTTGCGCCCCTCCTATCGTAGTTGCCTTTGCCTATTCCCTAATACTGCTGACTATAGGAGGCATATAGTTTAACCGGGAGGCTTTTTGCCGTACTTTACACGTTTTGTCGGAGGTGAATGTCGGGTTACGGATCTTCGAAAACCCAAGCCGAGTTCAGGATTCTAAATGGGGACCTTTCGATCTCTAGTAAGACGCCACCAGACCGCTCGGCACTGAAAAATATCCATCCCGATTTCGTCGTGGATTGAATCCGAGAAGTACATCCCGCGTTAACATGCTTTACTACTTGATCTGAAGTAATTTTCATTTCTAAATCGAACAGAAATAAATAAAAAAATCTCTTCGTAACTCTCTACTTAACGATAACTTGAATAATAATAGTCCACTAACCAAAACAAAAACGTTATAAACAATCGCTCATGAAATTCTGATTAATTTTTGCTGCTAATTACAAATTATTGGCAGCGCAAAGGAAGTCGGTAAAGTTATCAGTTCTTACGATATAGGTGACCTGTTAAGTCAGCTTACATTGTTGCAGATAACATATTCGCTCCGTCTTGATTTATTAGTTGCGGTTCTGCGCTGAAATTATTTAAACTATATCGAATCCTAATAACAGCATATTTAAACCTCAAGTTTGAAATACACACTGGTGAGCAATGTTACGAGTTTTCTATGAAATCATTTTAGCATCGTTATTCACTTGTATCAATGTTGGCAACAGTGCCAACCTTCTGTTGATACCTGTTGGATAAATGAAAATAGTATTTCTGATTGGTTTCTTTATCAGAAATTACGTTTCATGATGGCAGACAGGGTAAAGTTCTCATAGATCCTAACGGAGGATAAGTGCGAAATAAGTGCCATCCGTGGACCAGCAGGTACTTCAGCTTCTGTTTCAGAAATGGGAGCAGGAGACAGCGTCTGTTAATGTTTGGAGAGGATTTTGACATTTATAAGTGTTAGGAAATAATAATCGTCGCATTTCCAAACAATGCTCCACTGGCCGAAGAATCTCCTGGTTGAGTCAGTAATTCGTAAAAATACTTTAAATAAAAAGAATTTAAAAAAATAGAAAAACATAGGTAAGGTAACTCATTGCCAGGGATTCAATCCGCGACAAAACTGAAGATTGTTCTTTAAAAAATGAAAAAAGTATTGAATTCCGGAATGTCTTCCCAGGCTCAGCAAAATGCTAACAAAAAATGTGGGATGGAGGAAACACAATGGGACGTTTCTTCATATCTAAACTCAAGCACTCGATGAGCTTAAACACCTTTCATCCTTCCCCCCGAAATGGTGAACGCTTTTACCTATTTCTTGTTTTTGTTTTTGTTTTTTTTGTTTTTGTTTTTGTTTAACTTGGCAAATGCTAATGTCAGCAAGTGAAATTTCTTTATTTTCTGATTTCACAGACCATTCAGAAGCTCATCACGTTCGTCAAGAAGGAAACTCTGATAACTGAGCTATTTCTAAACCGGAGCGGAATCGATTGCGGTCCTGATAGCTGACTCTTTTGTAGGTCACCTTATACGGGATGCAGAGAAGCATTTCTGCGCATGCGCGAATTAGACCGACGGCTGCGTGGCGTTATCGGCTCTGTGCGAGCCAATGGCGTTGTGCGCGAGCCTCATTGGCTATGCGAACCTCCACTCGCGTAAGTGCCTCACATTTGGGAAATTCCCGGGAACCCTACAATAAGCCATCTCTCTGTTGCTGAATGCGTGGGTTGTCAACGTGAATCTGAATCACAACAAGAAATGACGTTGACTCTGTTACTTGTGCGTCTGTGACACTAATGTTAACTGTTGCAAATGGTGTGCGGTTTCGATTACATTTCAAACAATTTGCACCAAGATTATTTTACGCATTGAAACTTATTATTTCCGGCCAAGGAATATTGCAGCTAGATAAAAAAACATCGTATTTTATCTTCACAGATGTAAAAACAGTATCACGTAAAAATAGTTTGTCATAGGACTAAATAAAAAAAAAAAATCTTACGCTTAAAAATTGATATTTTTTGGGCATTTGCGTTTTCTAACAAGTGGATGTACTAAAAAATGTTAAAGATATCAACCATTTATTTCAAACTAATATATACACTACTTTGGCTGTGATTGCATAGAACTTTAATTAATTACACTAGTTGCAATTTACCAATTTTCACTCGTCATTTTTGGACTCTTATTAATAAAATTTTACAGTATTAAAAATTCCCAACAAGGACATAAAAAGAATATTATGATTCCAGAACTAACAAAACGTAACCATTTTGCATAACCACTGGCGTGTAATAGTTACTTGACGCTTGTTTGTGTGTGTATTTCACTTCAAATGATAGTACTTTCCGTTTCGTTTGTTACTATTTTGAAATCATTCTTTTTGTATAATTACTTTTTATACAACTGTTTCTTCTTGATAATACTGTACTTTTTGCGCTCTATATATATGTTTTTTAACTGTTAGTGGCACGCCGAAGGAAAACATAATGTTATAAAATATAAATGTAAATTAGTTAACTCTAGCTACAAGTATAGTTTTTAATTGACAGTTAAATTTTAATTTTTGCTCCGTGTCTGAAACCTGGATTTGGAAAAAAGAAAAAAAAAAAAAAATGTTGAGCATTGTTTTAGTAAATTTCAGGAAAAACAACAATTGGCACTGTAGAGTGACAATACTGGCTGCTAGCCACCACATGAAAAACACTTAATCAGAAGCAGGATCGTGCACTATTATTAACTCATCCGCAGCTGATGTACCATTACTTTTAACATATTACCTTTTACTATAGTACATAGAAGGGGATAAATAAAAATTGCCGAAGAATTAATTTTGGTAGTGTTAAGATTGTGTCGGCCAGTACTTATTTCCAAGTTCATGTTTCTCACTTGCAGACACTCATTAAAGTGGACGTCGTTGACGCTGATCAGGCCGATCATGACGTAAAATAATCGATCGGACTCGTTGCACCTTAGGTGATGGACGTAGTTGGGTTTGTGTATTACGAGCTTCTGTTAACTGTGTTAATTGCTCCTTTTCAAATAGTGCGACAGTCGCAGATGTGATTTTATACCAGGGAGCGCAGTGTTCTGCAAGGTAGTAACATGTGTTTAGTTCTATGTGTGTGCTCTTTATGATCTTTTTGAGCTGGTCTTTGTAGCGCCTCAGGAGGGAAAACGAGTAGAGAACTCTGAATCGTTCTGCCAATTGTTGTTCTTTCTTTGTTATGTGCCGTTTGCGTTGTCTTTCCACATTTACTCCTCAATCATTTTTTTTTTAGATTGTGCTTCATCGTGACTGTTGATTCATCTAATTGTTGGATATATAATTTATACTATTAGAGAGAGAGGTCGTTTATAAGGCCGGGCGCACATTGACGCGCAGTCGACACAGCGCAGCGCAGCACAGTTTCTGTGTCTCTATGTTTTGGGGCGGAACAGCGCGTATTGAGACTGAGAGCAGGGCAGCGCAGTACTGTGTCGCACGTGGCCTGCGCGACGTTGTGATCACGACACAGAAACTGTGCCACGAAGCTCACTCGTGCCGGTTTACAACGTAACACTTCTTGCGTTATTTATAACCTTGCTTTACTTATAATCATTTTCAACTATGGAATAAGAAAAATTGATTAATTTGGTGCGTAACCAACCTGCGATTCACAATATCAGTCATAAAAATTAAATTTAAACAAGAGATTTGGACAATGAGCCCAACAAGTGGCGAGTAAATTCAGCATTTATTTATCATGCAACTGTCCACTTACAATTTTCACTTTTTTTTTGAATTTATTTTTAATAAAACTTCGAAAAAGATTGATATACATAGGCTATTATCACATTATTTGTTTTCTTATTATTTGTACTACATCATTCAATAGTGTCCCCGAGAAACACTTAATTTGTTGACACTGCTTTTTTAGTTTCAAGTGTTTATGTTCTGTTATATAGTTTTCTTAAAAATATAATATGGAATAAAAGAAAGAAACATTCTTATAAATGTCATGTACCGTCAAACGCTAAATAATTAAATAAATAACCACGAAAATACAGCGAGATTTTCTTCAGTTCTAATAGATATTTGAGCTTTGCCGAGAAAATAACAGGTTACATTATGCCTTGAATCTCCGCTCGAGTCATCCCGAAATTATCTTTTGATAATTCTCTTGTCACTGCAATAGCCAGATGAGAGTTTCTTCTTTTCATATACTCACTTTTGCATAGTTTTATCTAACTCAGCTTCTGTTAAAGTAATAACAATTTTCCAAGCTCGGCATCCCAATCTGATTCAGAAATCAAAAATCTGAGTTTTTGTATCGACATGTTTTTGCTTACGCTTTATTGTCGGTTTTTCGCACAACACAATGCTTTGTAAACTGCCGCACGAAACTGCGCTCTAATATGCGCGAGTAACTGCCAGTCTGTGCTGCCCTGCCCTGCTCTGCGTTGCCCCTACTGCGCCACGCAGCTCAATGTGCGCCCCGGGTAAGTGTCGATTTCAGTAGTGTATTGGCCTAATGATCTGCTAAACTGAGTTCGTCGAAAACTCGATTGATTTGTATAACGCTGCTGCTCTATCTTGAAACCGCTCTTTTATTTTCTGCATAGTAACTGCTTTCGTCCGTCTGAAATAACAACGGAAGATGCAATGCTCCTTTGAGTGCGTCGGAATAAAGCGCAGTAAATCATTCCGCCTACCTCCACACCAAGGAACTGTTCTTATTTAGTAACGAGTAGAGCTGCTGTAGAGTTGCGCTGGCTTTGCATCTGGTTTCCTCGATGTGAGCTCGCCAGTTTAACTTGCTGTTGTAACAGTCCAGCCTACTGCTATGGGATCTGTTTTCAGGTGAACAAGGTGAATTAGTTTTATATCTTAACATTTATTTAATCTTATTCGAAACAAAGTCTTTGAATCCAACACTTGATTAATTTAAAAAAAAAAAAAACATTGATTGAAAATTCTACAAAATTAACTATTTACGTGGGGTCCAAGCCTACAGGTGGACAAAACTATGTTGACCCATTCATCAACAAACATTTTAAATACAACAAATTTAGTAGAAAAAGAACCAATTATTATATTTCTATTGTCCGGGAACTATCTCAGGGATGTAAGTTTTTAGAGACATGAGAAATCCTAACCAACAAGCTTCCTCGTCCAGAGTCGTGATGGGGTTTTTCCTTTTTAATCTCAGAACAGGTGCAGTATATTGAACTTTATCACATTACCATTCGTCTAATGTCTTCAACATCATGCTCAGATGATTCCCTACTATATGATAATATTGCCACACGCGACTGCAAACTTGGATCGTATATCACAGCACTCCACGTGGTAAAATGATGGAACCTGTTCTCACCACTCCACCCTCCTCGACGTGCCGTTCACGAAAGATGGCCTGCCTTCCTTCTTGTTGACCAGCTGCATCCAGCCCCCCATTCCCAGAATCCTTTTGGTGACAAACCCCCAGCCAAACAGTCATCGGCACATGCAAAGAAAGAAGAAGCGCTACATTTAAGTACTGTCCTGCAACGCCCCCCTCCCTCCCTCCTTCACACTCTAGAGACAAAGTGTTCTGAGCCCAAAAGCGAGTAATAAGAATTATGTGTGGGTTTAGCAATAGAACTTCATCTAGAGAGCTGTTCAAGAAGTTAGGGATTTTAACATTAGCGTCTGAGGATATATACACATTAATGTCCTTTGTAGTCACAAATTATACATTGTTTGAAACAAATAGTAAAATACACAAAAATGTCACTAGAAGAAAAGATGATCTTCACAAGGATTACAAGTCATTGTCATTTGTTCAAAAAGGGGTCCGATATTCAGGGATACATATCTTCAATAAGCTCCCAACACATATTAAATGTCTAGCAGATGATAAGAATAAATTCAGGAAAAAATTGAAAGAATTTTTAATCGACAACTCCTTCTACTCTGTCGAAGAATTTATTTCTAAGGTATCTACAAAATAACTGCCAGTAGCTTGTGTAAATGTAGTTTACATAATTAATTTACCATGTATGCTATGACTGTACATCTTGTGGTGTATGTATTATTTTGTTATGGAACTGTTTAATGTAGCATGTATGCTATGTCTGTAAATCTTCTGGTGTACGTATTATTTTGTTATGCAACTGTTTATCTGTAAATTGACAACTTTCCACATCCCACAGAGCCAGTCTCTTACATTGGGATCAATGGAAAATGAATGTATTGTATTGTATATTCAGTCTCTTTCTCACACTTGTTCAAACCCTAACAGATGGCGTGGGTGGTGCCACTTCGCCACGACCTTGGACGCACGCGACTGGACCGAAAATGGAGTGACAGGTGTCACTACACTGTCGAGCGTCACACCTAGGTACCGCGCGGTGTTGCTCCATGGAATGGCCATTCCTTGGGGTGGAACTTCACTTGTGGCTGGTATTCACCTCTTCTTCCTCTCCTCTGGGATACGATGGCCTGAGTTTTGTCCGAGTTAATGGTGATTCGCCATCTTCTAGCCCTAGCCCTAGCCTCTATTGTCCAGGGCTTCATGTAGGCGCCGGATAGCAAATGCCCTGCAGCTACTGATGCCGTATCATCAGCGTGTAGTGCCATTTTTATGTTGCTGATCACTGGTATGTGCGATGTATAGAGGAAATATAATATTGGCCCCAGTTCTGATCGCTGTGGAACTCCGGCCTTGATTGTACGAGGAGTGGAGAAAGAAGATCATACACGCACCCTGAAGGTTCTTCCACGCAGGTAGGACTCTATAAGCTTAACATATGATACTGGAAAGCCAAGTTCGAATTGCTTGCACAGAAATCCTGTGTGACACACAGAATCGAAGGCTTCAGATATCTGTAGGAGCACGAGACCACAGTGACCGCGCTGGTTAAGGCTTTCGTGACTTCCTCGATGACTCACAGCAGTTGGAGTACGGTGGAATAATTTCTGCGGAATCCTAATAATTGTCCTTGTTGGTTAACACAGCAGTTTGCATCACCCTTTAGGCGTTTATAAAAAGAAGAACTTAATAACTGATGGCTGGTTTAAATGTGTGTACAACCATCCTCTTTAATAAAATGCGTTGCCTGGAGACTGCGTGCTCACCTCGATAGTTATTGGCTGGAGAACGGTGACGTCACGTACCAGTCGTCACTCACAAATTAACAGCGAGCATAGTTATTAGTAATTAGAGGTTATGTGCACAGTTTGATAGCTAAGTAATTGTTATGAAATTAATTGCCAGAATACATTCATTAAGTTTGTTGTTCGCAACATTTCATTCATAAAAAAATATGGAAATACCTCACAGCTAAAAAAAAAAAAAAAAAAAAAAAAAAAAACTTCTTTTCAATAACGTGTTGACTTTAAGATACTTAAATGAAACAGAGAATGCCAATTGTCATTCCGGCCTAGGCTAAATTTTATGACAAAAGTTTATTCACGTGTTAATTATTAAATGAGCTTTAAGTTCATTATTTTTAATGTAGATTTAAATCATCAAGAACTATGCATACGCGATGTGAAATTCATTACTTCCCCTTGATTTTTTTCTTTCAGCTACAATATTTAGTATATGCAATATGTAAACAAAATATTTTCTTCTCTTTTTTTTATTTAACGAAATACAGCACTAATTTTATTTAAGTAATTTAAAACACAACAACAATATCCTTGCAGCAAATTAACAGCGAACAGAGATATTAGAAATTAGAGATAATGCGCACAGTTTAATACATACGCAACTGCTATTAAATTGCCATAATACAGTTATAAAGTTTGCTTTTTGTAGCATTTTATTCTTAACAAAATGTGGAAAAATACTTTGGCTGAAATAAACGTGGAACTACGAGTACTTTTCAGTAACATGTCGCTAATGTAAGTAACATTTAAGAAACCTGACATTCTCATAGTCTCTGCTGTTACAGCAAATGCCAAATGTCTTTCCGGCCTAGGCTAAATTTGAATTTACTTAAAACTTTCGCTAATGTTGCTGCTTGATCAACGTTTATATATTACGGTTTATTTGCTTTTTACTTATTTTACTCATCACTTTAGTTAGTGGTCTTTGTTCACGTTCGCTGTATGTGAGTTGTTAGATTATTTAAAATGGATATCAGGCCAAAAATGTTACCTAATTGAGTATTCTGTCTGACAATTCATTTCTTCTCAGTTATTCAGCTATTTAATAATCTGGAATAAGTATAATTTCTCCAGCCGTTACAGAAACTATGACCAATGGTTAAATTCTGAATGTTTCCCTGCCTCTTTTTTTTTTTTTTTTTTTTTTTTTTTTTTTTTTTTTTTTTTTTTTTTGAGTAATGCTTTTGAAGCAAATAGGAATTCTACACATTTTTCAAAGTTTAGGGTAAAATATAAGTCAAGTATGTATTTCAGCATGTTCGAGTCTACGGTTTTTGAAATTATTAAATGATAGCGTGACCGTCCCTGTCCTTGTTTAATACGTTTATTAATATTTCTGAGTTCCTCAAGCTCAGAAATTTTATTCACGCTAAGGCGTGTTTGGTCAGATCAGGTCAACCTGTCATAATATTTGATCCTAGAAACTGGAACTATTCTAGACCCGTGACAATACGCAAAAAGAGGTCATGGGCTTATACTAGTTCATAATAAATAAATTACGTTTACTGTATTATTGTAATGTTTCCCTGATCTTACCATTGAACTTCTTTTTGGATGTGTGTCAAGATTCTAATAACAAGCAGTCTTCTGTGAAAGAAATACGGTAACGGAATCTGGCGCACGAGACTAAAATAAAGTGATGTAACATGGGAAGTCACAACTGGGTTATATAATAAAAAATTAAACAGTTATAACAAAAGAAGAGGTTACGATCTGTTTGATTTAATTTTCTGTAGAATACCTAACTGAACAAAGTAGTTGTAATAATTCACATAACACGAAGCAATGTTTCTTGTTCATGGTAGCTATAAGATAAATATTCATTTTAATTCAAGCTGTATTCATACTACACATACCTGCGCTTAGGGCTGAAAGTTCTCTGTTTTGTGCATGAGCGGAAAATGAATACATCAAGCGTCAGCACGGCACCTCACATCCTGTCTATCGTGTTATTATGACCCATACATGTATGAGGGAGAAAAATTCCACTGTGGTCGTAAAAGGAAAGATTACAAAATATGTCTATCCAACTATTCCTGCGTGGCCTCTGCATTAAGGAATTGAGAGGTCTGTGGCAACCAGTCACAGACTGTGTGATTCCTTATCGATACTTCCTCGGTACGCTTGATCGATCCATCACAACATGGATCTCATAAAGTACAGCACACGAAAATGTTGTACCAGTGGGTGAGCGGTAACACGCAGGCTTAGCATTGGGAGGACGCGGGTTTAAATACTCTAGTGGCCATGCTGATTTCGGTTTTCCAAGGTATCTCGCGGTTTCCGGAATGGTTCTTTCAAAAAGCCATACCCGAACTCTCCCGTCTCTAATGGCAACGATGTCGACGAGGCGTAAAGCCACAGTTAAAAAAATGTTTTGCGGCGAACGATACCCTTTGGGAATATACAGTTTGAGAATCGGTGACATTTATTTAGGCTACAGGGTTGATGTAGAGCATATGGCCATTTATTAGCATTGCTGTTGTGACCAGCAATCAATGAGTAACAATCTTTCAAAATCTTGCCATTATGAAACTGTTAGTTTCTGTGACTACTTCCGAAAAATTTGCTGAAAGTAACGAGATTTAATTCACACTCCATTATAATTGCTTAGCTCAATTCATTTTGCATTATCAATGCTAAGATGCTTCCAACAACAGTAAGGCAGCTGGAAAAAAGATTAAGATTCGCAAGGCGTGTGTTTTGAAACAAGTTGACCTATATTTGCACACTTGAGTATTTTGAGTCAATGATCTATATTTTTAGGCTGTTTTAATGAGGGTGGTTAAATATTATGCTCTCGTGAATATAATCTGGAATATCACAATATATACTTCCCCGTAATTACAACTAATCTACATTGCTTATAGTTCTCACAACTAGTGTTGCAGGTGGCCAGTCTCGGTCACTTTAGCGTGCGCTTTTCCAGGAGATCTGTAAATTGGATTAATGCTCCCATAATATTGTAAAATGTGGCTTAGATGGTAGATTAGTAAAATTAAATAGTTGTCGTTTAGTAATAGTAGCAATGGTAGGTGAAATGTAAAGTGATGTGGTGAAATATTAAAAATTGTAGCTATAAAGTGAACAGCAAACTGCAAACACTATAAAATTAGAAAACTGGAACCAATCACTTATAAAGTCATCAATAGTTAACAATGGACTGTGGTGAAATGCGGCAAGTTTAAAAACCTATAATATATGTTTAATAGCAAAACAATCCTAAGTATCGTGCCAACAAACAAATGTACAAATAGTGCCAAACCTAAACATAACAAAAATTAAAATTATTCCTTGTGAAATATGCGTTGAAGTATCAGATTTAAAACTTGTTGATTTAGTTTCAAGATAGTAGGCTGTGTAAAATCTGTGGCCATAAAAAAAGTCCACATTAACAAAGCAAAGTTTTTGCACAGATGAGGGCCAATTTTAAGACGCGAGACCTAGATTCGAATAGCTGATATTTAGGTGAGAAGTCGCGTGCCTTAACCATTTAGTCACGAGAGCACTCGATGTTGCGGGAAGGCCACCACAGTCATAATCGGGTCTGGAAATGGCGAGTCTTGTTACGCAACATCAGCACAATGTCCCCTGCAAGGCCGCTGCCTGCAGAGCAGTGTACTGGATGTGTAAGGTCGCTGGATTGGTCTGAAGGCTGCCTGCCCGTGATGTCACTTCCCTATCCGCTACGCGAGTGGAGCTGCGGAAATGAAACGTCCTCACAGGCTGTTTGCTTATCACTCACCGGTGTTAAAGCATTCAGCTTTCGACGTCAGCTGCTGCAGCACTTAAAGGTGTTCTGTATTTCGATAAATTAATTTTTAAGTTATTCGTGTTGCAGTACAGTGTAAAGTTAAAACATCTTTAAAGATAATTACCTACTTATATGGAATTTACGATTTTTCGATATGGAGATCATCCCTCCAACAGAGTGAGAAGTGGACTGGGTACTAGGAACAAGAAGGAAGGTGTTGTAAAGGAATCAGTTCTGCATTCGTCTGAAGTGATTTAGGGAAATCGACGGAACCGGGGATCAAACGCGTATCATCCAGTATGCCAAGCCTGTGGATTAACCATTTACCCACAGGGTTCTCTAATTCTAAGAGGTTTTGTGATAAAAATACATTTAAATAAACTGGACGTTTTTCGCGAAATACATTGCTACAATTCCCATTTTGCATTTCGTATCTTAACTTTCACTGGAACATAGTCTGAACATAGTTACACAAAGTGCTTATTACCAAATTTTCTGATATTTACACAAAAAAATTATCTGTGATAGTTGTAGTACTGCGCTGAGTATTGCCGGACAGTGGACTTTCAAAATCAAATTAATCCCCCTCCCCTAGTTGACAGAGTTTCAATTGAACGCCTTATGGGCACTTGCGTTGACCGCCTAAAAATGTGGGTAGTCATACCAGGTACAGAATAGCTGCAGTTTTGCGTGAATTCAGAACCAGCGTTACGGACTGCACATTCATAAAAAAAACTTTTTCTGGAATTTAAAACCTACCGTTAATCAGGATTCGAAATAAAACCATTCTATCCTAAGTCTTATCACTGAAGCATTGGACCATTCAGAAGTTACCGCGCCCAATGCTTTGCCCCCAGTCCTTTCCCAACCCTAATAACCTCGCTGTTCACGATGCGTAAAATCAGAAGCAAAAAGTTGTTGTAGGTTTTAGAGATTAAGGATTCATATATCGCAACACAATTAATCTGTGAAACAGAAGTACTGCAGTCTCGCAATCAATTTCGATATTTGCTGGGTTTTTTTGTGTTTTAGTCAGCGTTAAGGAACAGATTTAGAACATTTTTAAAGATTGGCGAACCAGAACGGCAGGTAGAACATATATGTTAACTCTGTGGCCAATGGTTAAAATGCTGCATGCAAACAAGTAGAAACTGCGAGGAATGTTTCATCGGTTGGAGATTCCAACCTTGCTGAGGATTAGAATAAAGTTGTAAACTTTGAGCCAGACGAGAATAAAGTCATAACGGTAAAAAAAACCTAGCACCACACTTAGCCATTAATTAGGCAACTCAGATTTGAAATTTTTTGTCTACGAGAGGTAGAGTAACACTCACTAGCCTATTCCTCAATATTTTTTCACTCTAGTTAAGCAGCTGTAGAGTTTTGGAAAAAAAATCACCTACTTCCATTAAAAAAAAAAAAAAATTGTAATCTTCTCAGAAGGCATAGAGATAAAAAATATTGCGATAAAGGATTATGTAAACCTGATTGTAAAATTTCTCCTCTGTAATATTCATCGGTGCCCATCAGTCTTATTAATGTATTAAGCTAGAAAGTTTTCTTTCATTTATCGTAATTTAAAAACAGTTTACTAAGGGATTGTTCTCATTCGAGCAATATTTTTAGAATAGTTTATCTATCGGAAATACAGAATATTTGAAGTTGAAATCACATGTCTCTCTCTTTCCCATTATCGGTTTATGTACAACCTTATCTCGGAAAATCTATAAGTATATTGCACAATCTATTTTTTACAATCCAATTTTAACTCATAGGTAGCATAAGCGTCAAGCAGTACTGCTTTGGCGTTTGATGTTGTCATTTGTGGATATTGGTATAATGAGATAATTACCGACATACTGTAACCTGGAAAAGTGCGAATTCAGGATGTTATTAAAACCTAGCTGATAACAGAAAAATTGTGCTCACAATTTTTGTTTTCGTTTTAGAGACTTAAAATAAGAAATACGGTGATAAGTTTTGGTGATGAGATGTCACGATTGGGAAGTTTTTGGGAGACAAACTGGTCTTCGTGTTCATAACTATAAGCGATAGTTGCGTGTAAAACAAACACTTAATCAGTCTTAAAAGTGGATTTTTTCTTAAATACAGCGATAAAATTGTAGTACATAATTTTAGTTTTGAAATATCAATAGAAAATTAATGTTTTTCTTTGTTTATACTGACTTTTAAACATATGTGAGAACCAAAGATGAAGAAGATAGAAAACGAAAGAGTCGCTAAAAGTTATAAAATAAACAATATGATAGTTCTAGTAATAATAAAAAGTCATCTGATTCAATGAGAAAGCTTTTTGACACATCTTGAAAGAACACAAGCGCGGACACTGCGGAATGCCGAAACGGCAAATACTCACTTTATAAAGTGGGTTTGTATGATAGGAATAGCTTTGCCGGAAATTAAATGGAATCTTTCAATGCTAATTCATCATTTATATCACGAAATAGGATGGTAACACATAAATATGTCTAGATTCAGATAACACATCAAAAAGTAAAAAGGATAAATAAAATGTATATTAAAGTATTTTTTTTTACTGCTGCAACCACTTCTCTTGCATCTATTGTCATACATCTTTCACGATGGTTGCTACGAGAGAAGAATTATTTTTAACTTCTACAGGAGTAAAAACAAGTTGCAGAATTTAGAATAGTTAGGATGATTTAACAAACACATGTATTACTTTGATTCATTTTCATAAGTTATGGGTTCTGTAATCGACAGTGTTTAAAGGTGAGGCTCAAATACAATTATTTCCACTCTAGTTTTACAGGTTTCCTGTTTCCAATGAAAACTGAGCGGAAAAATTACAGTTAAACTTAATAACACTTTCGAAGCACAAGTATGATAATGTAGTATGGGCTCCTGAAAAAAAAGATCTTTTCTGCCAGAGAGAAAAAAAACTACATCTTGGATTGTTGGCTATCAACATAGAAAACAGCACTTTTCTGCAGCAAATTTTATACTGCAAAGACATTCATTTGTAAGGGCAGATCGCCCGTGTGAAACAGAATCTGAAAATTTTGCGCGTATCCCATATAACTAGTTTAAAGAATCACATGGTTTTGTTTTAGTAGAAATTTGCACCTGTGAATGTGTTTTAATATTATTATTATTGTTGTAATAGCACTGTGCACCTGGATGATGTAAACAACGGTCCTTATTTGAGGAAAAAAAAACAATGCCTCATTTCGTTTTCCATAAACGCTTCAGATCTTATTAGATAGTATCATTAGTGATATATGCATTTTTCAAGTTGGTAGTAGCTCCTTCATGATAGAAACGGTATGGACTGGGAGCTCTGAACTGACCATTAACTGAAAATGGTTATGTGCAGCTACTTGGAGATCATTAGCAGCTATTCGTGGCCTTCGTGTCCCGAAACAACGATGGACTTTCCAGGATGAAAATTCGCGATTTTACAAGACCAAAATCGTTCACGATTGGTTTGAAGATCATAATAGACAATTCCAGGGGATGAATCATTAAACATGAATTCAATCGAACATATCTGGGACATGATCGAAAGGATAGTTCATGCATAGCATCCTGCACCGGAAACGCTTTTACTTTTTTGGACGGCTGTAGAGAAAGCATCGCTGAATATTTGTTCAGGGGACTTCCGATAACCTGTTTAAGGATTGCAATCCCGCAGTGTTTTCAATCCCGCATTTGCGGATTGCGGGATTGGTCAATCCCGTGGGATCCCGCAGGATCCACACCGTTGTCAAAGTGTTAACAAATTAAATAACAAAAGTCTATTTATTGAATTAATAAAAATACTAAATTTAGAAGTCAACAGTTAATAATAATTTAATTAGCAAACTAACTTTAATTTAAAAATTTGCGTTTTTCGTTTATGTTTTAAATGTAATTCTAATTATTAGGTAAATAACCAAATATTGTAAACTATTCAGATCATATTACATGCCTTAAAGTAAACCCCATCAGTTTGAAAAATCTATTAAGCAGTGAAACTATCACTTTACTTGGAAAGAATTACGTATATAGCCAGCGGCCGAGAATACAATTTCTGCCTCCTCGCTAGTTGGTTTGATTGAAAAGCTTAACAACTTTCCGCACTTTTTTGAGATCATTATATCTGGGAACCACTTCAGTAGATGGACGATCCTCTGTTACGGTCACGCTTTGTGCTTCCATTGTCCCGTCCTGCTCTTCGTCGACTACGTCCGAGTCAGCCATAGTTGTTTCTGTGCGTTCGCCTTCTCTTCCAGAAGGTTTTTGTTTTGTATAATACGTCAACGGCAAATTGCGTACTATGTGAAAATGCACAATTGCGGGTACCAAGACAAAAGTTCAACTTTTGCCATGAGATTTCTTCTGTCAGATCTTAAGCCAATAGCAATAGTTTTGAGATCGAGACCAAAGCTTGTAAGCCGTTCTTTGACTAACCTGCACGAACCGAGTATTCAAGGAAACCAAAATTAAAATGTGTTTCTTTGCGGAGAACATAAACATTTTTTGGGTAGTCCCCTCATCAAAAATCAATGAAAATCTTTGTTATTGTTTCTTGAGATATTCAAACTGATAAATGATGTCAACTTTTTCGGTATTTGAAAAATTTGTGACTGTAGAACTTATAATATTAGAAAAATAACAAGTTGAAATCCACTTTTTGAAAACATATCTGATCTGATAACAGAAACAATATACGGTAAAAACATTTTTGCAAACCACTCTGGAAACCATTTATTCCATAGAGCTTTCCTTTTTGAAATAGCTGTCAATACTTTTAACCTTCTTTTCGTAATATTTCTACTTTCTTCCAGAAACAGTTCCAATTGTATAATTCTTGTGGGTATGATCTGGGAGCTAATTTTTTATTAGGACGACATAACTCAAATTAAATTAATGCAAACAAGAAAAAACAAACGGGAGTTCCAATAAAAAATAACAAGTGAATCTACTTAAAAATCACGAAAGATGAAAAAAACACACATTTGTTGCCGCGAGTAAAATGTGAACTTGAAGAGTACTGACAAACGAGGCAATAAAACCGATAGAGACCGAGTCCGGCCGGAAAGTAACGACGGGGAGGAAAGGTGACACAGATTGAAAAACGTTTGCTCCCCATTTTGCGGAATATGGATCCTCTTAATTCTGTGTGGGATTATCCAGACTGACAAATGATGCGGGATCCAGCAATTCCGCGGGATCCCGCATTGCTGGATTGCAATCCCTAGACTTGCTCCACGTCTAGTGCTGCACTCCGCTGGCAATAGGGTATCCCAGACGATCATATAAGATATCCAGTAACTTCAGGCTCTTCAATGTATATTGTTTCTAATATCCAAAACAAAACATCAGCATATGCCTCTATCTTATTAGCAGTCTAGGCTACGTATGAAGAAAATGTTACCTGCTCAAGCATCGTCATTCCCCATGCAGTTTTTTTTTTTTTTTTTTTTTTTTTTTTTTTTTTTTTTTTTTTTTTTTTTTTTTCAAAATCTGATATGTCATCCGTACTTTGCGTCAGATTGTAAGTTCATTGCCACTGTTAACGTCACCCAAAAGTTAACGAGCAGTATGCAACCCACAAGGCGGCCATTAGTTCGTGTGTGACGTCAGCCTCTGATTGCTCGTCTCCTAACGACACCGTGGGAAAAAACGGAGCGCACACGCCTCTCACGAGCTCTCGACAGTCAGCTGATATAACCCAAGCAAGTGTACAGCTAATAACATTACCAACCAATGAAAGATTAAAGGTAGATGATTTGGCATATAAATACATATCTGCATGTATAGTCCATAACAAAACCCGCCAGTGTGGCTTTGTGCGTCAAGGCACACTAGACTGGATCGGAGAGGAACTTCTCCGAATATCGACCGTACTTATTTCTGTTTTCAGTCAGTTTACCGAAATCATCTAGGAGAATGCTAGGATGGTTCCCAATATTCGCCTCATAACCTACATATT
This sequence comes from Vandiemenella viatica, assembly GCA_031002005.1. Classification (NCBI taxonomy): domain Eukaryota; kingdom Metazoa; phylum Arthropoda; class Insecta; order Orthoptera; family Morabidae; genus Vandiemenella; species Vandiemenella viatica. The sequence goes on from CM061920.1 coordinate 340,745,761, forward strand.
TCCAAACAAAAATGTTGGTATCATGGAGAATCTAATAAGTAATCATAAGCTTTCCCGGCGAATCTGATGCTTGAAAATCTCTCGGGCATGCGGCCGGGTCAGTTGATTGCAGATGAACGAATCTTCGACGGCGTAACGTGCCATAATCTTCAGGTTGCGTCCGCTGGTCGGCGCGAGGAGCGCAGTCCAGGACGCGACTGCTGATCCGATCCGGCCGCGTCCTGGACTGCGCTCCTCGCGCCGACCAGCGGACGCAACCTGAAGATTATGGCACGTTACGCCGTCGAAGATTCGTTCATCTGCAATCAACTGACCCGGCCGCATGCCCGAGAGATTTTCAAGCATGGATATTCTAAGTTGCACGTTTTGCAGAGTGATGGTAGCACGAACACTCCTCCATTGCGTTTAAATTTTCCAGACCTAACAAGTTCGTTCTAGCATTTGTGGGACTTCCTGCCCATCCCCTCCCTCTACCCCCCTCCCCCTTCCCCCCTCCCGCGTACCGTTCTTATAACTTCTTGTGTGTTCATATGCTCCTTCGTACTCTAAAAAAAAAGGGGGGGGGACAGTACCAGAGTAGTATTCACGGCTTCTGTCTCCGGTTAACGTATATAAAGCGTCTGTCTCCAATTTACATGTAGAAAACTAATCAACCAAATTAGTAACATAGTGTCCCTGATAATACAGAGGACAAAACAGACAGTTTTGGAATTTCGCCTGTCCGTCCGCGTATTATGAAAAAACTAATAAACCAACTTCATCGAAACTACACATATTGATAGCTTAGGCCATCAGCTAATATATAGGATATTATTTATTCTGATCGGTATCAAGCTTTCCAATGATAAAGAGACCAAAAAATGTAAATCTTGGAATTTTTTTATGTCTGTTCATAGATGAAGCAAAATCCAACGAACACATTTAATCTAAACTGCACCTAGGGATATATAATATTATGTTTTGATGTTATATCGGAAAGAAACAACCACAAACCTAATTATACCATGATGGAATCTCTCCATTTAATATTGCCTGTAATAGACTTCTAGCAAGTTCAATTAATGAACTGGTTTAGATTTAATTCATTTCAGTGATGAATATATTTACTGAAGAATATTTTCACAATGCATTTCTTAATTTTATCCATGAAGTTCATCTATCAGGTTATTTTTCCCAAATGGTACTAAATTAATAACTATAATTTTTTACAATTCGAAGGGTCATTCTAGTCAAGCTGTACGAAATCAGGGGTGAAAGCTAGTTTAACATAACATTGACTGGGAAGGACATCTGAGAGTGGTAAATATATGTAACGAAGTCATGCATATCTTAGTGAGGGCATTGAAGTAACATACAAGAGAAGTAAGATATTTTGCTATAAAATCTTAGTCAGGCTTTTGCTTGCCAATGTGATGAATGTGTATCATTGGTTTCAAATATAGTAGTACGAGGAGGTGTTTCGGAAAGAAACTATAATTGTCCGTGGAAATTGCCGTGGAACTCACTGAGTATTTGATACGATAATGAATATACATAGGGAATCATTATAAAATAAGAAACGGATAAAGAGAGTGAGGTTAATATAGTTAAGCGAAATGCTGAAGTTGAGGCCTGGGTGTTACAGGACGAAGAATTGGTTGTATTAAAGTACACTGTTTCATTGCAATCATAAGCTGATAAAGTCTCCATTCATACTAAATTAACAGAGCTTTTAAAAAACAATGGTTTGTTCGTTTTTTTTGTTTTGTTTTTTTGTTATTAGAACCAAATTATTATCGATCTCCTATTCGGTTCAGCCGTAGGATGAAATTTTATTTAATAAAGAATGGCATTCCCATATTATTTATATTGATTCAGTAAATAACTAAAACATATCATATCATCTTAAATTTGTTTTTGAGGTTTCTTAATTTTTATGATTGTTTCAAGTGAATACGCCATAAAGTTCGTTGTCGGTTACACCGCATATACGAAATTCGAGCAGCACTACTACTATATCAATACCAACTAGTTTACAGGAATTTGGTGATATCAACGTTAGATCTACTTGGATAGAGCAAAGATGAAACATTGTTGAAGCAACGGGAATGAGCTTCGTAGATGAACGGCAAAGCTAGTTTTCGGGAGGACGCGGGTTCAAATTCCCGTCCAGCCATCCAGATTTCGGTTTTCAATGGTTTCCCGATCACTCAAAGTGAACACGTGGATGATTCCTTCAGAACGTAACGGTCAAATTCCTTCCCGTTCCATATCCTATCCGCCTCTAATTTTACTAGGAATGAAACCACCAGACTAGACTGTATGCGAATTTAACTGGAGGTCAAAATTTTTAGTGAACTATGTTCACAAGGTATGGACAAGCTGTTTTATTTTCAAGTTATCAGCCGACATAAAATAATTTTAAATAATATATAAAATTTATCATTTTTTTGCGAAGACTTCACGAAAATCTGAGTTAAAATTTCAAAATATCTCGCTACATGTGGAGAAAGTGCGGTCGAAAACGAAAGAATATCACGAGCCGAGATTACAACTGAACTATTGCGGAATACGTAAAGACTTATATAGAGTTAAAATGAATGTAAGAATCGACCATCCGAGTACCAATGAGCCACCGTTTATGCTAAAGACCAATAATTATTCTGATCTTCTTAAGTATGACTCAGTTTCAGAGATCCAAGTAGGCACAGTAGTTATGAAGGTGGGGTTTGTTATTACTACTGGCTGTTGCTAGTAAAACGCTTTCCTCAAGCCTTCCACAAACTAGTTATCGACTGACCTAATGATGTATTCACCTGCCGAAAGTACGAAGCAGGATTATCAATCTACGACAGTTCCAAATGTCAATTCTCGGTAATATTGAATTGAAATTTAGCTCAGATAAAAGTATTAAAAGTTTTTTTAAAAGTTGTCTTAGATCCCATTCGCGAGAGTGAGTTCTCAGTTTATGTTGGTTGGGCCAGTGAAAGTGAAGGAGAAAATGTGTCTATATAGGGTCTTTTGCATTTTTATTTCTTAGAAACTGCAAAATATGTGCCACATTCACTGGACAGAGGGAGGTACAAAGTTTGCAGCCCCTGCCTATTAGTTTCATTCTCTGCCACAGATGGCGCTGTTGTCTGTTCAGGTGAATTTGGAGACGTCACAGGAGAAGTCATTTTTGTGATACAGTGTGCAAAAAAAGAATCGATTGTTGATGTGCAGCATGTATTCCGTCGTAAGTTCAATAAAGTGCCACCTCGTCATAAGAAGATTTACGTTTGGCAGAAGAAATTCGTATAAAATGTAGGACCCATGGTATATATAAAGTGAAAAATCTGGTCATCCACGAACTTCAAATGAAAAGTACTTCCGGGCGGACCCTCGGAAAACCATTACAGTAAAGCTTTGAACTTTCCTCTATTCAGCGATAAGTGCAAAATCTGATCCTTCTTTTTTAATAACTATGTACTTTTGAATGATATTCTAGTTTGCTTCCAGTTCAAATACAATTAATCTTTTTTCCTATAAGAGATTAACTGCAATGGAGTTTTGCGTGAGCCATAATGCTCTTAATTAATTACTAAATACTTCATTTCCTACTTTTCATTGTATCCTTTCTTGCAAATAATACATATCGTTTGAAATGTACGGTAACTGTATACTAAGTACGGTAGCCGCAATAGGCTTTAAACATATTCCTGTCACGACGGGACGGCAAGTATTAGAGATCTGAGATATTGGAACGTATTGGGAAATGAGTAGCAAAGGTTCGAAACAATTGCGCAGAAATTAAAATACCTCGACAAGAATGATGTTTTGTATTTTTATAACTGGTTTCTTTGACTTGTTTGATTCTTCAACATTGGGCATTAATTGAAAACAATTTAAAGGACAATAATCTCCGTCAGCCAAAGGGAGATATATATATCGTGACGAATACAACTAATCATTCTGACTAATCAACTAGCCATTCTGAAGACATGCTACTAATCTATGCGTAATTTCAAACAACGCCATTAAAAACTTGACCAAAAAACAGGTACTTAGCCTTGGTGCTGAATGCAGACCTACGATCTGATATGGATTGGCTGACAGACTGATAAGTAGGGTTCGGATCTTCAGGAAAAGTCATATTTTTTTTCCTGCCTTCTTTTTTATTTGAAATGCTGAATTAAACACTGATTCAACGTTCCTGATTGTATTTGAATGTATTTTATATAGCATATAAATGTATATTCAGACAATTTTTCTTGTTTTGTTCATATTTCCATAAAATTTATGGTCATATGGTCATATTTTGAGGAAATATGTGGTAGTTTTTTAATAGTACCGGGAATTCACTACATTAGATATGGATGAGAAGAAATTAATATAATTATTTACAGAAATTTACTTCCGCTATAAAGGTGAGGAAAAAAATTAATTTTCAAAGTGGTCAGAATTCACCAGTCAAGAACTAAAGTTATACATTATTGTCACTCTCTAAACGTAATGTTCTGCCTTTTAATCTCGACAATGAAGTAGAAGCATTCCCGTGTCGATCGGCGTCATTCAATACCTCAGTGAAATATCCTCAGTCAATGTTATGTGTGCAGCGGATCAGTAAGTAGACCTACAGCCATGCGGAAAATAAAATTTTCTGAAACTGCGAACTTATGTAAGTGAATTTAGAGGAGTATTTTAGTACAGATGAAAGAGTTCTATTCTGTAAATTAACTGAAATTAAAGTGACTTCCGCAAAACGATTTAAAATTTAATTTTTCTAATGTTGCAACGAGTGAACGGAAGTAAATTACGAGTATGCTGTCTACATGAAAGCGACAATACTAGATAAAATAAATGATGTATAATTGAGCATTATTTTATTTATAGTAATTTTAAATGTTTGGTCATATTCTGTCATTTTTAGGTAATATTTACCCTTTTTAAGGTCATATTTGCCTGCATATTTCTCTATTTTTTTGGTCATAAGTATCCGAACCCTACTGATAAGATACCTCTTGAAAATACAAGTGATATGATGAGCTGAGATTGAAATATCTGATGTTAATTTTGGACTGTTGGACTTTTGAAATCTCTCTCTCGAATTCTAAATTATTATTATTATTTTGATCTATTGTTTCCTTAAAAGAAAGGAACCACGATTTCTTTTTTGTGATATATCTCCTGTGTTCTAAAGCATGATAAGACGAAATACTCCTTACGCTGCACATGTCTCCAAACCAAACAGCCAGTGACGTCAAAGGAATCTCCGTCTACCGTGAGATCGCCTATCTTTCTCAAGCTGTGTTTCGTCTCTTTCCATCTTTACGAAATACCACTGACTTGCTGTTCAGTTAAACTGGCCAGCTCGTAAGATAGTAATTAGTCCGCCCGTGTATCTGATTCAGAAGTGACTTGCAACTTTTCTGAGAGTTTTTTTTGATTGCTTTTTGATTAATGTTTTCCTAGCGGAATAACAGTTGTATTGTAATATAGTAGAATATAAATATGACAATATACCAATCATACCAATTTTTTTATACAAGTATCACAGTGCATACAATCTGTGTCTCTTTTTGCTGTTTTTGCCCTGGTATACGTTGTTAGTAAGTATGAGCAGCAAATGCATTGTTATTCTCTTCGACCATACTTGGCAGTGGTCCCAGGGTTACGAAATTTCTGGTATATCTAACAATTTTATAGTTCTCTATAAACAAATAATAGATTCTAACAATGTTCTATAAATTTATTTATAATTATAAAGAATAATGTATACACTTACTTATGAATTTTTTCCATTTACAGAACAAATTCTTCTTACATTTATAACGTTCTCCCCTAAAATTTCAAGAAACTACTTTCTCTGCTACAATTCTACAGAATAACGTCTCAACTGTTACCGACACCTCAGCCAGCTGCTTCATAAAAATCCAATTAATACCAGCTACGTGAGTAATGATCTATAAACCACCTTGTAAAACCACGTGAAATACCTACTTGCATGTGTGGATGATGTCACTGCTATTAGAAAAATGAAGTCAGCATTGAGTGATTGAATGTACTTAATACCACTAACTCCCTGCATGTGAGAATTTACACAGCTACTAAAACAAATATATCTGAGTCCCAATCGGAGACACTTGCCAGCACTTAATCATAAGATTACTAAGAGAAACTAAAACCTGACATCAACGTATTTCGGATTTGGACACTAGTATCGTTGTGACGGTTTAGCCATCACATCTACCTATACTTCAATAACATAATGCACTATTAAGATATACGACCCAAATATGCCTTTCGGCTGCCACAGGAACCTGACAGTGCCATAGAAAACACAACTGAAAATTTGGAATAAAACCATCTGCTCATTTAATAATTGTTGATTACTTTTATTATTTTGTGGGAAAATAGGAGAGACAATGTGTGTTGCTACAGTTTTCTTGATATTTTAACATTCCCACTACCATCATGATTCATAAGTGATGCTACAATATGGAGTAATAGTGTAACGACAAATTCGGTCTTGTGGATCACCCGAAACTCTGGGGTCTACGTTTCGATTATGTCTCGAGTAATAGTGGTTCGCTCTTGATACATATTTCGATTGTATTTTCTCCATTTCCGTGAAATCTATTTTAGAAATGTAATGCAATTTACTGCTTATAAATGAAGAAAACATTTCGCTTTTGAGGCCTTCTTATATAATGAAGCTAAAAAAAGACATCACCAATATCGAAAGCGAGAAATAATTTCGAAGCCGACTGTCAAGTATTATAATGTGAAGTATGCATTTAAGACTTAAGAAACTGAAAATCATGAAGAATCTGAAGTTTCTTAACATTTGACATGAGAAACTAAACCTTAAGTAAATGCTACAAACTGCACTAGTATTTACATAATTCAACGCAACTTTACTAATGATAGTTTGTTATTTATTATGTTAGCAATAAGCTTTGAAAAAAAGCCCACAATTGCATCTCACTATACCATAAATTTGTTTCGACTCGTCGTCAAAACCTTCCTTCTATGAGAAATGATATAATTGTTACTGGCAGCCGCAGTCATAACTGAGAACTTTGTGTCAGTCTTACTTGTTTAAAACTATTTTATTGAACCTTAGCAATCATTTATCACTTGCAAATTACACTTCGAATTGCTTTATTAGTGGAACGAAGCGTAGCCTCTCATAAAAATGCCTGTTGATATCTGAGGTATTAAAACACTTAACCTATGTTTTAAAAAACTGAGATCGCAAGTTCCTGTTATTGTTGCAAGAAGTAACACTGTCAGAGATCAATATACCCGGATACAATACCATCACAAATTTATCTAAAGAAACCAGTACACGGACAGCCATCTTAATTAAAGATGGAATTGAGATAAAAGACGTTGAAAGGTTAATAAATGGCCGTGGTATTGCAATTTCAATCAATAATATCCGCATTATCAACATTATTCCGGCAACAATAACAGGAACTTGCAATCTCAGTTTTTTAAAACAGATGTACCTCATCTGCTACGTAATAATGACAGTGCCGTAATTTTGGGCGGAGATTTCAATTGTGTTATCCATACGAAAGACCAGACGCCAAACTTTAACACTTGTAGAGAATTAGACCACCTCATAACTGGGCTAAACCTTCTTGATGTGTGGGAATGCATCAATGGCAATAAAGTGGCTTTCACGTATATTTCAAATTCATCTGCGAGCCGCTTAGACAGGATATATGTGATGCATAACCTACGCTCCAAAACATTCAATGCTAATATTCATCCATTAAGTTTCTCAGATCATTGTAGTATGCAGTGCAACATCAATATGGAAAAACAAGCAATCAATAGAGGAAAAGGCTATTGGAAATTAACTACATCTTTACTTAACGACCCCCAGTTGGATGTGGAAATTGAAAAGGCATGGCAAGAAAGCCTCAAGAATTGCAATAAATATTATAGCCCCCCGACATAGTGGATTGAACAGGCTAAACCTAGATTTAAACAAGTGCTCATGGCATACGGTAAACAAAAAAACATTTGGATAAAACGAACAATCGAATATTATTACAGATGTATTAGGGAACTATATGAAAGCACTAATATTGATATCAACACCTATATCAGAATTAAAAAATATAAGGCGAAAATACTATCTTTACAAAACAAGCAAAATAGCAAGCTCCTATTACTTCGAGACCAAAAGATATAGCCTCCGAAGAAACTGTTTCCTTATACCACCTCATAAGGAAAACCAAAAGGGCCAAACAAATTTTAATCACTACCATTAAAAAGGAAAATGGGGAAACAGTAAGTAACCGGAGAGATATTATTAAGGAAATCACTGATTACTATGAACGCATGTTTAAATCAGTCACTACCGATCAGGACGCAACAAACACACTTTTGGCAACAATAGAAAATAATGTTAATCAAGAAGAACGTGAAGCCTTAGCAAGGAATTTTGTGCAAGAAGAAATTCTGATTTCAGTAGGTAAGGCAGCAAAAGGGAAATCCCCAGGCCCTGACGGTCTCCCTGCAGAATTCTATCAACACTATTGGGAACTCATACGGGAAAAGCTAGCCGAAATTCTGAATGCCGTATGGTCTGCAGACAAACTACCAACTGCTTTCACAGAAGGCATCCTGCCAAAAGGAGACAAATTCACAAAAATAAATGCAATACGGCCAATTACTCTTTTAAATTCCGATTTCAAGATCCTTACTAGAATCCTCAAATCCAGACTGGAACTTCTGCTGGGAAAGATTCTCGGGCCCTACCAAACAAGTGCAGTCCCTGGCCGTAGTGTTTTAAATACGGTATGTGAATACCGTGACATTATAAGTATAACTGCAGAAAGACGGATACCATCCGCTCTGCTGTTCTTAGACTTTGAAAAGGCTTTTGATCGCATCGAACATGATTACCTCCTAACAGTCAAGGATCGCTTAGGTCTAGGGACACAATTCACGAGAATGATAAAGTTAATTATAGGAACTGCACAATCTAAACTCCTTATAAATGGTCATCTGACAACACCTATAAAAATAAATCATTCCGTGAGACAGGGTTGTCCACTTTCCATGGTACTGTACGCTATAGCCACAGAACCACTTCTTAGGATTTGTATTCGAACACTTCCTGGAATAAATGTAGATGGAATACATTTTATTTGCAGGGCATATGCAGATGATATATGCGTGGCACTAAGTTCTGCCGAAGACATAATCAACACCAACGCAATAATTTCAACTTTCACCGATGCAACTGGAGCCAAATTGAATACAACGAAAACGGCCTTACTTCAAATCGGAACAGGCTTAAACACATTGCCAGGAGCCCCTTGGTATATAACAATAACAGAACACAAAACACTTGGAATCAACCTGCAAAAGTGCATTACGAAATCAATAATAAAAAATTGGAAAACTTTACTGCAAAAAATCAGAGCCGTTATAAACATTCACTGTGACCGGGATGTAGACACATTTCAGCGTGTTAAAATAGCTCAAATTTCAATCCTGAGCAAAATGGCATACGTGGATCAGGTACTGCCGATTCCTGATCCCATCGCTGACAGGATTCAAAAAGCATTAGGGTGGTTTGTAAGCAGAGGGAAAATTTTCAAAGTTGCTTTTGAAACATTGATTTTGCCCTCAAAGAAAGGGGGAATAGGAATGGTAAACATAAGAGAAAGATGTATTTCCCTATTTCTTAAAAGAATGTTAACTATGATAACCAGCAATCCTACAGGCCTAACCAACAAGCTGGTCAACACTACCAGACCCATTCATCGTGAAATACCTTTTCACATGACGACTATCACGCACACCCTACCGCATATGCGACAATATCACCTTGAAGAAACATATGTCAAAGCCAAAGGATGTACTCTGCATACTAAGACAGCAAAAGAAATATACAGACTTATAAACACCGTACGGCATAGAAATAAAATAGAATATAAATATCCAAATTATGATTGGAACAACCTATGGCTCAATATCGCAAACAGCACCCTAACATCCAAGATACGATCAGTATGGTATGATATAGTCAATGAAAATATCCCCACAAACAAAAAACTGTATGAAATACACCTATCTACAACAGACAGATGCCTACATTGTGGAAACACAGACACGCTAGAACATAGGATAACGTGCGGACAGAACCAACGGATTTGGATCTGGGCAAGAAGAAGAATTGCTCTTTTAGATAGGACATCACCGCTTGCAATCAACGTGAATGAAATTCTCAAACTAGAAAAAATTAGATTTCCCACCACAAAACAAAATACCATCTTATGGTTAATAGGAAACACCATTGTCTATATAATACAAAATGGAAAAATAAATTTTGATGATTACATTGGCTATATGAACGTCACCTATTATGAAACAGTAAAATTTCAAAATTACAAAAAATGCTATGCGAGGATGTTAGACATCATAATGACAGAAAACTTACCTTAAATAAATAGGGAGAATATTCATCAGTCACAAGGGAGGCTTTTGATTTGTAATAAAACCTTACGACAACAATGCCATAAATTGTTTTGACTGTCTCTGGCGCCAAATATTGCTTGCAACGTATATCAGATGTGCGCTCCATATGACAGTCAAGAAATGAATCAAACAAAGTAAGAAATAGGATTTCCGTTACATTCACCCGTCCAGTCAGAGGATATAAAACGGCCAGGGAGCTGGGCTGAAGAGGCTACCGCAAAACCGTGCTGCATATCACAAGAAATAGTGAGCTTTGTTAATTGATTAGTTCTACAATATTTCGAAGAACGGGTTTCTTGGTTTTAATGTACGTGTATTTATTTCGTATCGTTTGTTAAATTGTATTCAAAATAATGTGTATTTGCCATGAATATTAAATAAATGGCTTAAAAAAAATGCTTTATATAAAATGTTTAAATAGGTTTGTAAAAATAAGTTAGCATTATTCATAAAAATATTTATAAACTCTAATTTGTGGAAATACTTATCTTTTGAACGGTTCGCAGAGAGAAAATGTGTTAACGAACGGTTTCTTGCGCAATACTGACGTTTTTATATTCTACAAACATAGCTATTCCACAGAAAACGTGTTTTCTTGTTCCATGAAGATTTCTCTATATCAGTTTGGGCTGGCGAGCGTCAGATTTCTAAATCAACTTAAGATCAATCTCATACGAATGACTTTTAGTTAAGACAGTTAAACCTTGCGCCGATGACATGTGGATTTATATTTCTTAAGAATGTTTGTGACTTATGTTGAGATTAATCGTGTTTAGGTGTCAATACGTCTGTCTCCTGCATTATGGTTTACAATACTGGAACTGACACTTCAAGGCAATCTAATGTCATCATCATTTGAGATGGTTCCCTCCTAACGTAAGGAGATGAAAGAAAGTAATCTACGAATACCTGTAAAATTTCTGGCAAGTGTCTTATTGTATTCTGAAGTACATACAAGTAATGTAATTGCACAACAAAACGATAAAAATGATATTTAGAATGGAAACGAACATGATTTCCTGAATTCGATCGAACCTTTTGTGGCCTTAGGGGTTCTGTTACAGGAACTGAGCTAGAAAAATTGTTAACAAATGGAATTAATTGCTTCACAGTTTCAGGAATTACCATTTGTAACAGTACTCTGCGAGCCGGAGGTATCTATCTCACAACATAGTCGTTTTGCATAGTCGTTTGTGAAAGTGGATTTGTGTAAACCGTTTAATCTGCTACTCATTGGCGATGCTGGATGTGTAATTATATCATGGATCCCTGTGAGTGTAAGGGGATGACCACTCATAGAAAGTCGATGAAATACCTGTTGGAGCCTCCAGTTAATAGTTGTTTTGAATACCATGTAATATCATTTTTATTTCTGGTCCAGGCAAAATTCAGCACGATAAATATGGAACTACTTCCATCCGCATTGTGTAATAACTTCAGTTACAAGGCGCTAATGCAAGCAGTTTATATTGTACACAGACGGAAAAAAAAATCCCAACACCAAGAAAAAATTATTGTAGAGTAATGAAATTTGGACAATGCATTTGTCAAGTTAACATGTTTAATTGATTAAATTTTCAAGATCACAGGTTAATTTAAGCTCAAGAAAATGCATTTCAAATGTGAAATACTGTTAAATTAATAGCCGGTGTAACCTCCAGAATTTTGAATGCAAGCCTGCAAACGTGAATGCATTGTGTCATACAGGTTTCGAATGTCACTTTGTGGTATGGAGTTCCATGCTTGTTGTACTTGTGCTGTAAATACTGGGACGGTCAGTGCTGGCTGTGGATGATGCTGGAGTTGTCGTCCAATGATATCCCATACGTGTTCAATTGGAGACAGATCTGGTGATCTCGCAGGCCAAGGTAACATGTCGACACTCTGTAGAGCACGTTGCGAGACAACAGCGGTATGAGGGCGAGCGTTATCCTGTTGAAAAACTCCCCCTTGAATGCTGTTCATGAATGGCAGCACTACAGGTTGAATTACCAGACTGACGTACAAATTTGCAGTCAGTGTGTTTGGTATAACCACAAGAGTGCTCCTGCTGTCATAGGAAATTGCTCCCCAGACCATGACTCCAGCCCTGTAGCGTGCATTCCACTGACTACAAGCCATCGCCGTTTGCGACTCCAGTGGTGTCAAGCCAGAGCTCATTGGAGGACGGAGTGGAGATCTGTTGTGTTTTCTGATGAAAGCAGGTTCTGCCTTGGTGCCAGTGATGGCCGAGTGTTGGTCAGAAGGAGGCCAGGGGAACGCCTGCAACCAAACTGTCTGCGGCCTAGACACACTGGACCTACACCTGGAGTCATGGTCTGGGGAGCAATTTCCTATGACAGCAGGAGCACTCTTGTGGTTATACCAAACACACTGACTGCAAATTTGTACGTCAGTCTGGTAATTCAACCTGTAGTGCTGCCATTCATGAACAGCATTCAAGGGGGAGTTTTTCAACAGGATAACGCTCGCCCTCATACCGCTGTTGTCTCGCAACGTGCTCTACAGAGTGTCGACATGTTACCTTGGCCTGCGAGATCACCAGATCTGTCTCCAATTGAACACGTATGGGATATCATTGGACGACAACTCCAGCATCATCCACAGCCAGCACTGACCGTCCCAGTATTTACAGCACAAGTACAACAAGCATGGAACTCCATACCACAAAGTGACATTCGAAACCTGTATGACACAATGCATTCACGTTTGCAGGCTTGCATTCAAAATTCTGGAGGTTACACCGGCTATTAATTTAACAGTATTTCACATTTGAAATGCATTTTCTTGAGCTTAAATTAACCTGTGATCTTGAAAATTTAATCAATTAAACATGTTAACTTGACAAATGCATTGTCCAAATTTCATTACTCTACAATAATTTTTTCTTGGTGTTGGGATTTTTTTTTTCCGTCTGTGTATATAAAACAGATTTCAGATTGAATCATGCGGAAACAAAACGTGTCAGTTGCGATTCTGGTCAACTTAACTACAACATCCACTAATATAGCCGTTCGAAAACCATGGCTTCTCTTACCCTCATACAGGTATGATAAGTGACGGGTATCACCTGTGATGGTAATAGGAATTTGTTATGGAAATGCTTGTAAGGAAACAAGAATAACGATCATTTCTAATGATATTTTTCGCGATATGAGTGGATAGCGTTGTAATTCTTGTTCTATGAAAAACCACACACGCTGCTAACTTTGTCACTGATTTTTATGAACAATGAGTAAACCCAGAATTTTACATATAACTGTGCGTCATATCGTCTTAGAATATCGTCACATGTTAACAATGTAATATATTAATATGAAGTTTGTTACAAACGTATGCCGTCTAGATTTCAGTAACAACAACAAATTTCATAAAAATCGTGCTGCTAGGTATTGTACCTTACTTTGAAATTTTATTTAAAATTATTTTGGAGTCTTGCTGCTTACCAGTGGACTGGAAAAGAGCGAAAGTAGAACCGAATCAAAAAAGAAGGGCGCGACAAATTAGGTTGAACTACAGACCGATTAGTTTGACATCAGTGATAGGAAAAATGATGGAGAAGGTTGATATGCAACTACATCAGATATTGTCTGTGAGGGAAGAAATTGATTTGAAAATCAGCAACATGGCATTAGGCAAGGATATTCACGTGAATCTCAGATGGTGGGCTATATACAAAATATCTCAGATGAACCGGACAAGTGGAAGCCAAGTTGATTGTGTAGGCATTTGAAGTGGGCTATAAAATGGTATTAAGTCGAAAACTATTCGAGTGGATTAAAAGTGACTATCTGGGTAGAGGAATTTTTAAAAGGCAGAAAGCAAAGCTGTTAGAGTAGGAAATGCAGTGTTAGAACAGGTGAGGTGAATATGGGAACGCCACAGAATAGTGTATAGGGATCAATGCTATTTATCATTCGAATGAATGATTGCTGTTGAAGGTTTACAGTTAGAATTTAAGCTGTTTTCAGACGACATAATGGTAGAAAATAGGATCAAAACGGGGTAAGACTGTGAACATCTGCAGGGTGACCTGGATACAATATCTAACTGGCTAGGTCAACACTGAATGAAGATAAATACCAAGAAGAGTCAGTTTATAATCATAGGATGGGGACAGAATTGCTCGTTGAAGGCTTGAATTGTAAATATATTGACATAACGCTTGATAATATACTCAACTGGGTAGGTCACATTGGGGATGTGGTAGGAAAAGGCTTGCAAAATCCTTCATTTACTGAAGAGGGTGATGAGAAGGATGCACCGTAGAAATTAATGAATTTGCTTACAAAACTTTGGTCAGACCAATGCTTGAATATGGTGGTATAGCTTGGGATCCACATTTTTTGTATCAAATACTGGAGCAGTAGGGTGTACAAAGGAGAGCAGCTAGATTTGCCTGTAGAAATTATCACAAGAACCACTCAGTAACTGATATAATAAAGGAGCTCGCTGGATTGGGACTCATTGGATTTATTTTTTTTTTTTTTTTTTTTGTAACAGTTTAACGTCTCTTTTTAACAACGTGGTCTTTAGAGACGGGAAAGGATGGGGGCAAGGAATGGGAAGGAATTCGGCATTCAGCTGGAGTGATTTGGGGAAACCATGGAAAACCCAAATCTGGATGCCCGGACGGGGATTCGAACCGCCGTCCTCCCGAATGCGAGGCCAGAACGCTATCCGTTACACCACCACGCTCGGTGGGACTCATTGGAGGACAGGAGGAGGATGATGAGTGCTGGGAGTGTACGAGACGTCTGTTGATGATGGGGCTTGGAAGAATATTGGTCGAAAAATTAGAAGAAGTGCCTGGAAGGGAAAAGATGACAGTGGATACAATCTGGCACTCGATTTTATGCATAAAGAAGGGGGAAAATTTTCTTTAAAAAAAAAAAAGTTGCCAATGAATAATTTACCAAAAACGCTGAAGGAAATCAAAATTAAAATTCCTAAATCACAAAAGTAGACGGGGAAAGAATTTGAACAATAAAGGTACGTGTATGTCAATACCGGAGCATGGACTCCATCGCAGTTAAATTCATTTGCGCCACTTAATGCAGAAATAAGAACACGCGATAAAATTTATGTAACAATTATTTGAAAATGCAGGAATGATAGGAAATATTTTATATAGCAATTAAAAATAATTTTATATTGTTGTTGATGCTGTCTCTGAGACTTTAGGGTGCGTCAACGTCTAGGTTATTAACTTCCTGACTAAACCTTGGTATGCCAACGTGGTTTAAAACTGAACTGAATTACCGACTGTGAAGGAGTCGACGACACAGTTGGCATTATTTTGTAGTGTATGGTAAACTACCAAGCGGTGGGACTTCTGACAGAATATTTATGTATATCTACTGTCGGTGAGCCCAATAAAAGAAAAGTTTGTTGAATAGAAGCAGTCTTATTAATTGGCGTAATTAAAGCAGCTTGAGAAACTTTTCAGACTATTGTGAGTTTCAGGGAGTCGAGTGATAAACTGATGGAATGAAGAAACTACTAGCACCAACTAAGAAAGAGAATAATAGGTTTTTCTTTCAAACACCACGATACTTATGTTATTTAAGTGTTATTCCTCACAAAGCATAACTGTTTTGTTTGTGTTCATAGTAGGCGTGGATTTTTTAAATGTAAGTTAATCAACAACAGAATAAGCGAGAACGTGAATGCGATGCCGACCCATTCGGGCCTACTCTTCCTAAAAGAAGCCTATCTGTAACGTTATCGTCCAAAGCTGTCATATGTCCACACTCTGTACGCATTGAGGAGACATTTGAGACTTCACCCCGTATCCTGTTACACAAAATGGCAATTAGGAATAGTGTAGCCACTGCCGGCTAACTCCCGATGGACTACCACCGGAACCAGCTAACCGCTGCAGCTGGTCAGTTGCTAGGTACCATAACGATCAACAAGCGAGTCAACGAGGCTACTACACTAATAAAATTGTAGTTTAAAAAACTAAAATCACGCTTTCGTAGTAATGTGAACTAAAATGTTAAAAATAATATTTAAATATAAAAATTTTCTTTAACAGTGATAGGACGTCCCACAATTCAGGATAAATTAATTTTTTTGAATAAGCTTAAAGTATAAAGTCACTGATTACAAAATTAACTTTAATGTAAAAAAGCATGGGGTGCTATTTCAGTTGTCTTATATTTTTTGTCGTTGGCTGTTTGTAAAGACAGAGTCATTGTCAAAAGTTATATAGAGCGCACCCCACGCTTTTTTAACATTAAAGTTAATTTTGTAATCAGTGACTTTATACTTTAAGCTTATTCAAAAAAATTAATGTATCCTGAATTGTGGGACGTCCTATCACTGTTAAACAAAATTTTTATATTTAAATAGTATTTTTAACCTTTTAGTTCACATTACTACGAAAGCGTGATTTTAGTTTTTTAAACTACAATTTTATTTTTAACTTTTTAGTTCAGATAGTTTAAAAAGTATGTTTCTTACTGTTGGCTTTTCTTCGCCAATCTCTCTTTTTCTTAATTATTATTCCCACGAGTAAAATACAATTAAATGGTCAACTCAACAAGAGATCCAATAGCACGGTAAACGAGGAAGGCTACTTTTCTATAATAGTACGAAGTAATATTTCGAATACTTACTATTCAACATCACGTTAAGCGACTTCAGACAGAGAAACCTTTCTGGATAGGAGACAGCAGAAGACGATCGTCTACAGCAACCAAGGCTCGTAAATCACACCCGGTAAACTGGAGAACGATGATGATGATGGCTATATTGGGTGGGAAATCTCCGTAGAGTGTGGCCGCCAAATGACGAAGATTTCTCGAATCGCACCTGTGCACTAATGTCGCGGCTGCATTTGCCTAACTCAGTAATCCCATCAAATATAGGATACACTGAAAACGTGGTGAGAGTGAAATTATTGAAATTTTATCGGTTCTTAATAAGTGTGCAAAATTTAAAACGATTCGGACGTCAGGAAGCGGGTAAACACTGGATTGAAAGATTCCATTACATGGCAAACATTTTTCTATTGTTACCGTTAGAGTAACGAGAATAGCAGGACGTTGCTAAGAGACTACTGTATTGTCAACGGTTCTTAAAACGTGTGCAAAATTTTTATGTTTTTACTGTCAACGTAATCAGAATATCAAGACATAGCTATGAAATTATTGTATTGTTATCAATTATGAATAGATGAGCAAAATTTCAAACAACTCGGACATCTGGAATTGGGTTAAAATTATATTGCAAAATTCCACGACATTCAACCATTTTTCTGTTGTTACTGTCAAAGTAATGAGCATAGCAGGATATAGCTATGAAATTATTGTATTGTCACCGGTTCTTAATATGTGTGCCAAATTTCAAACATCTCGGACATCGGGAAGTGGGTCAAAATGGAGTTGTAAAATTCCGTTACATTCATACATACATACATACATAGATACATACATACATACATACAAGTCAAGCTAATATAAAGCGTGTAAAAATAAGAAAATTCATGTAAATAATAAAGAGGTACTTCAGTTAATACAGTAAATGAAACTTAAAATAGTAAGGTTATGCTGCTAAACGATAAATGGATTTATTCTAGAGGATGTATTTTTTAATACTAAATTATGATCGGTTGCCATTAACTACCCATAAGAAAAAATAACTTATAATAACCGATTAGAATGAAACTCACAGTTATTTGTGACTCTTGTGTGAATACCATTATCACCTCACTAGTATATGAGTAAGAAAACGATATGGACAAGTCAACAAGTGTTAAAAGTCAAAATTATATCATTTTCAGATTTCATAAAAGGTGACAATAGTTTATTGTTCAAACATTTTGTTTTTATTTTAGTTGTCAACAGATGGTTTCCTGCGAATTATGCTTCTATTTCTGCTTAACCAGTATGCATTCCCGAATATAATAGGGCACCCAGCTACAATCAATGTATTCCACAGTGGTTTTCTGTTAGAATTTCTTTCGTTGTAACCAGTTAAATCTCAGAACTGATGGAGTCTGTACTCCCACCTCTCAATGTAGTTGTAACACTAATGAATTTCTATTTAATTTAAGCAATTACAACAAAGTTCCGGTTGTAACGAACTCTGATGTTGAATCCGTTACTTTTCTAAAAACGAGGAGCGCCTTATGTTAGTCAACTGAAGAGCTGTAGCGCATACGTGGTTGCCTACCTTCCAGTTGCTGAGCGGAGCGTTCCACTTAGCGATGTACTGTACATGTTTTGAAATACGAATGGTGGTAGATGATGGACTTGATAACGAATATCAGATGTTTTTGATAATACTATTCACCAATACGACTCAAACAGCAAAACAGATGCCTTTAGAATATTTTAAGTCACTCAAATAAATCGATGGTTTGAGAACTTTTAATTTATCCCCTATATTTGGGGTAACTTGTTATAGACACTGATGGGCATTAAGCAATATTTAAGGTAAGAGGGCTAGTTAAAAAGAAAAAAAAAATACAATGTTTTGGGAATGTATGTCAGTTTTGAGTAAAACTGTGTAGAATTATTCGGTTTTTTAAACTTCGATTTTTAGTTGGAAAGTAAGAAGCCTAACAGCATTGTTCTAACTGAATGTATAAAACACCATGCAAGAAAGGAGACCACAATATCTCGTAATATAATTGTAAAATTATTATACTCAAAATAGATGTCCTACAAGTTATCACTTTTTACTCAATTTACTGCTTTTTTTTTCAACGTTCTTGGTTCATCATTGTACAGGCTTCTTCATGCTTCCCCACCCCAAAAGAAAATGTTTTTTGCTGCAAAACGATCTATGAATGCACTACTTTTTTCAGTTTTATTATATTAGCTGTTGGTACCATTCATGTGAATTTTTAAAGAGCGAGTTTTAAACCAGAAGTAGAAGAATTTGTTCTGTATGTTTATTCTTTTACAAACTTGTTGCTCAGTTATTAAAGAATCAACAACGCCCAGTGGAAGTTTGAAACATTTATTCTGAATAACACTGAAAGAGATGCAGAGCTGGGAAGAGGTACAAAACACAACAAAGTTTTTTTTTAAAAAAATCCTGTGGTTTTAATTTGTGGAACTTCTTTATATGTGTATTATACTGGCTCCAGTAGCGCAGAGCTAGCAAGATGGCTTCTTGTTGCAGGGGTCGCCAGTTTGAGTCCGACCTAGGGCATGGGTGGTTTTAGTTAAGTATTGTGTCCATCCTGTGTTGTCCTGTCTTGTAATCATCAGTAACATGAGAATACATACAAAATTGAGGAATAAAAAAAGAAACACAATTGTTGGCTGAATGGCTACAAGGTCGAATGCCGTATATATATATATATATATATATATATATATATATATATATTTGTGTGTGTGTGTAATAATACAGTGTAAAACAATAGGTGACACTAATATGGGAAAGAAGGATGAAGTAGAGTCATCACATATCAAAGTTGAAGAAAGGAGGGCTACAGCAGCAAAAAAACAAAACACAAACACAAAAAAACACAATATATCTGGCAATGCTCTTACTCATGAAAACAGAATGGTATACCAAAGCTCACACCAGCTCATTTTGTTTGCGTACTGTTTTTGATCACCATAGCCCTTCTATCAATTCTGGCAAGTGTCGGATTTAATGTATCTGTACCTATGATTTAAAATAGTCCATAATCGTTGATTACAGCTTTTTCTATATATTTATTTGGCGTACACTTATTATATGTTTCTTTGAGTGATCTTGTAGTGCCCTAGAATCATATTTTTAAAAATGAAGAACACATTGAAGTGCCAGAAGGGTAGGAAGATGCAAATTCCAAATGACTGTAGCACCTTGAAAGAAATGTATAAATTTGCCGTGCACTCTACGGACTTTTATTTGTACTCTCATGAGTCATGTGTAAGGTTTTCTGATGTGATTATGGCTGCATGAAATGAATTAATGGAATCTGAAAGTGCTGGAGCATTGCATTTCGGAAATTGTTCGTGAATCCAACATTCATCGATACACAGTGTCAAGAGTGTGCTGTGAATAAATAATTCTACCATCAACAATAGTGAAAAACAAAGCTTCTACTGATTGATGTTGTAATAACATTAATATCAGAAGGAACTAACCATAACATAGAAATTGTTAGAAATACTTTGGAATAAGAACATAATTTTGTAAACTCAATAACATTCAGTTGATGCTGTTAGTGAATTTTCAGTTGGTTTAGGTGTACAATATTTTTTTTCTTTGCTTGAATTTTTAATATTTTTTTTTATTATTGATAATTGTTTAGAATTAACAAAATATTGATACTGTTAATGAGAAGTTAGAGAAGTTACTTTATAACATGGGCTCAAATAAGGATAGTTATGTGATTCTTTGAGAGGTATATACAAGAAATTTCAGATGAAATGGACAAGAAAGCCCAACTTGGTAGTTAATACTAGATCTCTCAAGGGATTTGACAGAGTGAGCCATGAAACAGTGCAATTGATGACATCCTGGGTAGAGGAACTCTTAAAAGGAACAAAACAAAGAGTTAAGGTAGGAAATGTGACAACAAAAGAGGTGGAAGTGCCACAGAATAATGTACTCTTCATCAATCTAATGGATTATTTTATATGGAAAGGACAGATAAAATACACCCAACACTCACCAAAGTTGAAGGGAGCAGGGCAGCAGCAAAACAAAACAACACATAAACAAACAAAGAAAATACAATATTTCGGGTAAAACCCTTTTTCATGTTTACAGAAGTAGCTGGGCCTGCGAAAACCTTGCATTTGACGCAGCCACTGATAAAATGCCATTCTAGCCTAGATTGAGATGATTACAAATATATAATGGTTTCGGCAAAAAGTTTAAGCATTTGTCAGATAATTAAGATTTTAAAGATAGATTGTTGTTAATTGTTGTTGAAGCACATAAAATTGCAGCAACTAGTGATGTAAGAGACTTCTAGTTTAATCTTATACAAAACCCTTTTGGATGCTAAATTAAATTAGATAGAATGTGATCTTATGAAGGCCTTGTAGAAATTGCAAGTCAAACTATTTTGTGCTTTGGGAGATATTAATTAAAGAAAAAGTTGCTGATGCCATAGGCCCTAGGAAGCTTATAAAAGGCCATGCAGGCACCATGAATGGCCTCATTCTTCTGCTGGAAATCAAACGTGTAACTTCGCGCTAGTTAGCGGAGCGAACCACTAAGAGTGGTTGCTGCAAGTTCCAATATGCCATAATACTTGTGTAGACACTACAGTTGGGGGATTTAGTGAGTTTGTCTTCTTGAACAAATGTGCTTAACCTGTTAATTTCCATGGAAGTGTTGTTCGATGTCTTATCCACATATCTGGTACAGATATTGTAAAAGTGAACTTAATTTCAAGAATACAAGTATTGTGTGATTTAAAACTATGTCAAGTGAACTCATTTCATTAGAACCTTTGCATTTGGGGTTTATAATATGAATACGTGGTGGCCGACCTATTAAAAATTAAAGTTACCAGAAAGGCTACAGCGGTCAAGAACTTAATTGTTCACAATTTAGGCAAAAGTGTTAAACCCCAGCAACATTTTGGTCTCACATCCCATAGTTACTTCCTACTCTAACATTTGCTTTCTGGCTTTTAAGGATTCCTCTACCCAGCTAGTAACTATTTCATCCAATCCAATAGTTTTCAACTTATTTAGAACCATTTAATGGATCACTCTGTCAAATACCTTAGAAATATTAAGTGCTAGACTATCAACTTGATCCCCTTTGTCCAATTAATGCAAGATATCTTCCATATTGCCAAACATGTGAGATTCACATCATTATCCCTGCCTAAAGCCATGTTGATCTGCAAACCAGATTCTTTCTTCTCAGACTTTTTTGATATAGTTGCATATCAGTTTCTCAATTGTTTTGTATATCACTGATGTCAAACTAATTGTAATGTAGTTCTCAACCATATTTGTCACCCCTCCTATATAAACTGGTACCACTATCACACTTTTCTAGTCCTCTGGTAAACTGCAAGACTCAAAAATCATTTTAAATCAAAATTTCAAGGTAAGGAACCATATCATATCTTTAATACATCTGTAGTAATATTATCTACACCAACCCCCTTAGAGTTTTTTTTAGCTTTCTGAATAATTCAAATATTGTAGTCTCCTTATTTATATTTATAGGGAGGCACACATCTGATTTATTCGCTCCCATCATACGACAATAGTACCTAGTGGTCTCATTAAACCAGTCACTCAATATCTGTGCTATTTTAAAATCCTCAGTGAATTGTACTCCATAGGTACCTACAATTGTCTGAATACCTTTCCCTCAGTTTTCTAAAGCAGCCACAGAAATTTCTAGATGCATCATTCAGTAGTCCCACTGCACCAATAATATCCTTCATAATCCAATCCTTAGCTTCTCTCCTTGCTTTTATTAATTGCTTGATTAGTTGTTTTAAGTATTCCCTATTGCCTTTCTCTCTCTTAACACTGCTGCATTCACGTGTCACTAACTTCTTTAACTTCTCATCTCCCTAATGTAGTAAGTAGGTTCTGTACTTCTCTTTATTTATTTTCTGCTTTGGAAAAAAACATTTCCTCACCATTTTTTATTATCTCCTTAAAATCTTCCCCCTTTGCCTCCACTGTACTTGTGCCATCCTTCCGTTTGCTGAACCTTTCCCTAAAAAATTCTCTTCCATTCTAAGCCTGTGCATTTTTATAGTTTTACCTACTTCCCCTTTCAATTTTGACCACTAGTTTACTGAATACCATAATATCCATCAGTATTCCTTCATGATAACTTATTCCTTCAGTTACCTGACATCCCACAAGATTTACATCAGGCTTTATTGGAAAGATATGCAACGTGTGTGACCCATTCATGTTCTGCTATAACACTTATGTACAACCTTCTTCCCTTACTATGTATTTGCAAATCTCTATTTCCTTGTGTTATTAATCTCATTTCCTACACAGTTAAAACTTGTTAAATTTAAACTCCCTCTAATAACGACCATTCTACGCTCACTTTTGAAATGTGAACATGAATTTGGTTACTCCCCAAGAACATCATCTCCATCATTCATTCTCCCACTATGTTAAGTAGCCAACAACCTGATTTTTTTATTTTTTTATTACCTCAAAAACATACCCCTGGTAACTCGTTGTCATGATCAATCAACACTAGAGAACTTTGGTAATCTTTGATTATTAATATGTAAACCCCTCTATAGCTCGGGTATATTCTGTAACTATTAGAAAACCTTTTTGTCTACAACTCGTTCTTTTAACCAAGACTCTTACTTGAGGGTCATGTATCTCTAGTAATGCAAATTCTATTAATTTGTTCATTACACTTCTACAGTTCCATAATAACACTCTCATTATTGGCTTGTGGCATTTTCATAATTAATCATTGTCTGTCCAGTTGTACCCTCATCCGTAATTGTTCTGGCAGCTTCAACTAATTCTTTAGCATTTGTGTTTTTTCTAATCATACATCTGCAATCAGTATCCCTTTGATCATTTATTTTTATCCACTCACCAGAAGCATCTAAAAAAAAAAAAAAAAAAAGGCATAGTGCTGACCCCATCATAACTTGAAGTGGGCTCAATTACAGCTTTAGTTAAAAACTCAGAAAATACTTCCTTCACCCTTCTATTTGGGTGTAGGCCATGCCTAGTGAAACCCCAACTACCAATGGTGTTCACAGGCACAACTCCCAAAATGGAGGCAGTTAGTGCCTTTTTAATGAACACATGGTGCTCTTTGTGGATGATACTAGCATATCATTGAAAGACCCATCAGCACATAACCTCGAAAACACAGCAAATGATGCTGTAAAGAAAATTAACAGGTACTAATACTTAATGTAGAAAAGACACAGTTACTTCAGTTTGTTACAAAAAATAAAACAAAGGACAGCTATAACGTGATATCAGAAGGAAAAGCAATCAATGAAAGCAGTTTCACAAAATTCCTGGGTGTATATATAGATTATAAATTGAACTGGAAACAACATATTCAACAACTTCTTAAAAAACTGATTGCTGCAACATTTTCACTGAGGGTAATAGCTAATATAGAAACGAGAAAGTTGGTATACTTTGCATATTTTCATTCCCTGCTCACTAATGGCATCTCATTATGGGGAAACTCGTCACAAGCACAGAGGGTATTTAAATTGCAAAAGCGTGCTGTAAGAACTATTTGTGGAGCAAGCCCACAGACGTCGTGCAGAAATCTATTTCAAAACCTGGGTGTACTAACAATGCCAGCACAGTATGTATACTACATACTATCATTTGTAGTGGAAAATCCTGAACACTTCAATCTTAATGCTGACATACATAGCCATAATACTAGGAATAAATATAATATTCACAAGGATTACAAATCACTGTCATTTGTACAGAAAGGGATAACATTTACTGGAGCTTCCTTATTCAATGTCTTACCAACAGAAATTAAATGTTATCTACGAAACCCAACTACTTTAAGTCCAAACTGAAAGTGTTTCTCCTTCAGAACTCATTTTACTTTGTGAAAGAATTTTCTTCTCGGTATTTGGTAACTAAGAATGACTGATAAAATAGTATATATGGTGTATGGAAGGGGAAGGTGACAAAGTTGTCCACAATTACTAAAATGATATATGGTTTTTCTTTCTGTTGAAACTTTCGACAAATTAAGTAATTACACTGTTTACAAAATTTCACTCATATATAGTAACTAATATGGGACAGTATGCACTCAAAAATTGCTGTGAAAAATTATCATACTAACAGGTTTTTTAAGTAATTGACTGATTATGAGTTGTTGGTAATATAATTGATATTGTCAATTAGTGTTTGTACTGTTCTACATAAATGGTAACTAACGTGATATAATATGTAGTCATAAATTACAGTGAAACTTATTATGGTAACTGGTTGGTAAGAAAATAACTGGTTATTAGATGCTGGTAACAAGTGTATACACTGTTCTACATAATAAGTAGTAATTAACTCGGGATTGTATTTGTAGATTACAGTGGATATTGATTATACTAATGGGTTGTAGCTAACTTGTTGTCAATATAATATAATATTACCAATTATATAGTAATATTGACATTATTAATAAGTATATGTACTGTTCCACATCCCTGAGATTATTCTCACATGGGATCAAAGTGAACATATCTATCTATCTATATATCTATCTAAGTAGTATTTCTCTTTTCATGTTTACCCAACTCACAGCATTGTTCAAGTGTGGTCGATTATGGTTAATTAGAATCTCCCTGAGTTCTGCCCAGGTATGCAGTTCCTCATTCACGACCTTCCTCTGGTCACTCTCTATACTGTAACTTGTGTTCCTATCAGTACTATTTCCCACACCTCCCACTATCACTGGTCTATTGTCCTTTTTGAAATCCCTACAAAGTGATTCTATATCCTCTATTACCTGTCCTAATGCTGAACCAGGCTTGAAAAAGTATGTGACCAGGTATCCTATACCTTATTGATCCCTCAGAAGAGGGCCTAAACCTCTCCCAAGGCTACTACCTAGCAACAGAAACATTTTCTTTCTTCCACGCCTCTATTCCTGCTGCTACCTTACCTACTGCTACATCTACACAAGGCTTTCCACATCTGACTCTAGTAAAGGGTCAAACCCATTTCTCCCCACAATTTTTGAAGTTTCTGGACTCTGTATCCTGTTATTGTTATTTTCCCTATCACCTTTTATCAGTTCCCAACCATTATTCTCACCCTCCTCACTAAACAAACCATCTGTACTTTCTGCCTTCATAGGAAGAGCCTCTTATCCCATCTCCAAGTCCTGTATTTGCTACCCAAAATGTGGATACCATACTACACCCCCATATTCATGTAACGGTTTAACTGAATTGGAGAGATCCAGTGGAGGGAGCTAGGGGCTAAAGCCTTTACCCAAAAGTATCTACCCTTGCTCAACTCAAGTCCCCAAAACCAAAGTCACTGAGTCCAAAGTCCCCCCCCCCCCTTCCAAACCAAAATCCGCTCAATCCCCTCCTTAACCAAAATCCTGGATCCGCTCCTAGACTGAAGTATGGAATGATTTTCAGTATAAGAATATACAAGAAGAGACTAGTAGATAACTGATGATAAATTATTTACAGATAAATGTGGACTATGTAAGCACCTTAGAATTTTGGCAAATTCTAGTTTTGCTTAGGCGGGACTTAGAAATTTCGAGAAGTTTAGTTTTCAACTTTAAGTAATTTCCCTGTAATCTTGCTCAAAGTTGTAATTCGTTATAAAAATCATTTTAAAGTGTAATTATCATATCGGGAAACGTTTGGTTTAAGAGATATTCCCGTTTTTCACGTTTTGAAACACGCGATCAGAAAGTGAAATTCTAAGACTTGTAATATCTTTAAATCGCGTAAAGCTACAACTGAACTTTTATCACCAGCTATAGTCAGCACTATCCCTGATATTTTGGTAATAAAATTAAATAATTTGGTAAAGTTTAATTAGTGATTTTAATTAAGAGAAAATAAATAAGCTTTTTTATTAAAAGAGATATCAATTTAAATTTTACATCAGCAGATAGCCCTAATTAAGACGATTTCATACATATATGGGTTTTCATAAAATAGATTGTCGCGGATTGTTGTGCACGCGCGTAAAAAGTTCTAGAACACTTAGGGATTTTACCCAAATTTGAATGTATCACTACGCGGAGTCTTAGACAGCTAAAACTTCAAAATTAATTACTCTAAATTTCTCAAGAGACTGCCGTTGGACTTCTAGTAGATAAGTCCAGATACTGTCAAAGTTTGAACATTTTTAATAGTCGGGATTGTCAAATAAATTACACATACTTAGAGCTACGCGGAAGCAAAAAGATGTGATACAGTTGCTGACGTCACTGGTTCTAGCCGTTTCTATAAAAAAGACCCCGCCGCCATTATGGTTTGTCTGTTCCTGTCCGCGGTCTGTTCCTGCTCTGTGGCTGTTCCTGCCTGGCGTCGGTTTCGGTCTGTCTTTCATCGCGCTGGTTCAACCATGTTGGATCGTGTCGTGTTAAATCATAACTGCAATGACTATTAAGAACTTGTAAATTTATTAAAGGGGTTTGGTCGGTTCAAAATTTCTCTCCACAATCTGCAAACTTTTGGAAAAGAGAGTTCGATATGCCTGCTCAACTGTAAATGCAATTTTGAACTTTTGACTTTGAAAAATAAAACTTTGGATTTTACTAACAGTGAACTTGTGTACTTCAGTTGTTAACATAAAACCCTTTTCTCAATTTGTGGGTAACAAATTTTGTGGCGACCTAAGGCATTTAGTTGAGTCATCCTGGCAACATGGTCAAACTAAATTAAAATATTCAGTAAGTTTTCATCGAACAGTGAGGTGCTATCAAGAGTGTAAGTTAAGGCACTTAGGCGATACTCAACCCCGGTATCGGCATAGGTCTTACATGGGACTGTAAGGCTAGCGTTTGATTCATTTCAAACGGTGGAGGAGAAATTACCGACCTTTGTGCAACGAGAAACTTTTGGAACTTCGGGGAATAACCGGCACGAGTCAACTACCTCACAATGGCTTAGACGACTACGACACCGCCCGCTCACTGAGGCCAGATGCAGCACCCGATACCAGATGAGCGTCGCTTCGCCATGGTACATCGCGGGTTCATCACGACTTCACACCATGCCGTACAGCGTCCGGCCTCACAGCTGAGAGACGAGACGTTCCCGGGGGACTACCAACGACAACAGCTGTTTCCCGCGGCTCCGACAACGACAGACCAACATGCTGCAACTCTTCAAGCAGTTTTCACCAAAGTTAAGTAAAAACTTTTTTCGGCATCTTTTCTTCGAGACCTTCTTGTGAATTTTTTTTTACTAGCACTGCCTAACTACATCTTACTGCTATTTACTTTGTGCGCAAAGTGTTTTTCTTTGTAGATGCACTATATTTTCGTTTTGTTCATGTTAAGTGCAAAGAGTCTATCAGTGGTAGATGTACAATACCGGCGACAACTTCTTCGTGTTTACTGAATGTTTTTTCTTTTCTCAATGAGTGATAACTATTTTTGCATGCCGAGGCTTTGTATTTTTCCAACGAGTGACCTTTTTTTAAGTTTTGTTTTTCTAGATAATTTTAACAATTGATTTTTAACTTTTCGGTGTATTTCGATCTTTGGAGCGCTATTTTCATGTTTTGTTTTGAATTACTGTTGTTAAGCAACGGAACCATTATGCCGACGGCTGAACATTTGACTCTCGATCAGAATTGCCAACTTAATTTGTGAACATCACGTAATGTTATTTTTCTTTTCCTTTGAGCATAACTCTGTTTTTATACTAAAGTCTGCATATTTTGCACTTTGTTTAATATTATAACTTTAAGTAACACTTTTCGTAACCATGGAATCTGTAATTAGTTGCCCGGCTACTAATATTCCGCTGGATGATAAACTAGTTTTTCAGGGGCCTTTCGAATCGGACTGTGTCAACGAAGCCATACATTCTCTTCGTGAAAAACATACTGCACTATTAACTGTTGCTCATATGCATTATTTCCCTTACGCCGATATCGGATCCTTCACTAACAAGGTCGGGTATCTTTGCGAGACAGCTAAGAGGTTTTTAGAATTTAATTTCAAAATATTGTCACAACATCTGTCCTCTGCTGAACAGTCTGCCAATAATGGCTACAATGTTGATCATATCAAGATTTCTCCAGCGAATCAGTTGGAAGAACTTGTTGTTCCTTTTAAACAGAGGCTAGATAATTGTGAGTTTCTTAATCAAAATACCATAAGTAATAGTTTGGAGCAGCTAGTTCAAAGCAAACAACAGGCTGAAACCCAATTTTGTGCTTTTTTGAAAGATGTACCCTCTAAGGTGAAGGTTGATGTACTACAAACTATTAATAACATGGTACTGCCTATTCACCAACAGATTAATCAGCTGTATAATTTAGCTACTTCTTATATCCAAAGCCTCCAGGAATATCAAACTAAGACCATTGCAAAAGTACATGAAGATTTTCAAACTTTTTGTGAAAAAGTACTACAAGCTAGGCGTATGTATATAGCAGCTCACTCAAAGCCATCTGAGGAAACAAACCCACACTCATTACAGCCAATTCACATTCAAAACCAACAGCTGCAAACACCTACTAGCAGCATTTTTTCATATGAACAGGTGATTGTACATAATGTTGTTGATACACCTATTACTGAAATTTTAGATAATAACACTGAAGGTTGCATTTCGCATCAATTTACAGCTGTTTTGGAGCAAAAGATACAAACAGCTGACCCAAGTACCATTGAGGATACTAAACACATTATTCATGCAGAAGGAGAGACTAGAGCAATTGTAGAATTGAAGAGGGGACGTTTACCTGGGGAAGAACACTGGATCCACCTGATTATTGAACTAGGGTATAAACTTAGTAGTAACCCTTCAAATTTCCAGGAAATTTGTAATTCCCTTCAGGAGGCACCATCACACTTTAAAACTTCATACATCCCAGAAGGAAATGCTTTTCAGCCTTTGGTGAGTACAGCCTTAGGAACAGCTGATCCAGTGGTACACAACACCTCTCCTCAGCCATCAGCTGTTCAAGTAAATGCTCATGTTTTGCCACCACTACAACCTACTACTGCTGCTACCCTAATTGATAATGAAGCAGAGCCTCTGCCTGCATCAGCCTGTAGTAATCTACCTGATACTAAAGCTGATCCAATTGTGGATAATTCTGAAAACTCTGAAACCTATTCTGCACCCACAGAGGTGACAGAACCTACCAATAAGTTAATAGCTGATTCATTCATAACTAGTGAACAATTAAACACTATTTCAGTAGAAACATCTGATTTTTACAAAACTGAAATTTTTGTACAGCCCTCAGCTGATCCCTCACAGGTCATTGGCCCACCTATTGTGAATGATAATATTGTATCTGACCTTGTTGATATTGAAACAGATGTTTTGCCTGAAACTCAAACTACTGAAAATTCAGGCCCTAGCCCTTCACAGTTAATTAGTGATATTTTTGGCGATAATGAAGATTTACCAGTAGTATTATCTGACAGTGAGGATTTAATTGATTTTACTACTGTACAAGTTAAAGACCAGACTAATGTAGTACAATCAGCTGATCCCATACCACAGGCTGTTTGCTCATATGAGCCTAACATTTCCAAACCCAAACAGCTTGCAAGGCGATACAAACCTACATTTGTGGATAAGCTGAAACATCAATTATTTCATAAAATGTTTCCTGACAACATCCTTACTGATTTGCCACTAATTACTATTCCTAATTGGGAACACTGTGATCTTAATAAACAATTTTTCAGTTTTATTCTTTTTCAGAATGTAAGAGACTTTTCAGGCAGTGAGTACTTTATTAAATTTTATCCTGATAATTTCAGGAAACCCTTTGCATTCTGTATGGTAAAAGAAAACAGGGTTTCTTTTTCACAAACTCACTTGCCTATGCTGTACCAGCACAAAAAGACTGCCAAAATGAAACTTATTTTGACTTCTAGTTATCACTGCTTTGGGAGGGGGACTAAAATGAAAAGTCTGTTCCACCCCTCACCACTAAATAAAAAGAAGACTATTTGGAGTTATGGTTGTTTTGGGAGGGGGACTAAAATGAAAAGTCTGTTGAACCCCTTACCACCAAACAGAAGACAAAGTCTTTTTGCAGAAAAGAGGAATGTTCTTAAACTTAAAATTAGTATACCTCACAAGGTGTCATCACAATTATCCTACCTTTTGAGGATATATAAGACAATTCCTGTCATTTTTTAATATTTTTCTACTTTGTATCTTTGGGATTTTTAGTATTTGTTTATTTGAAGCTGTTGCACAGCAGATTTTGATTTTGGATGATGTAAGGGAGCATGCAGTGTTGCTACCACTTTGCTTTGCTATTGTGTACTACAAGCTAATAATTTACCATCTACCTTGGGAAATCATACAACAATTCGAATCAGATAGGATTTCTAAGGCATCAGGGATGGAACTGATTGAAGTAGAGATGGAATGTCAAAGAGAGGAAGTTAAGTGCACAGAAGAGGAAGTAGATGCTCCTATTAAAGTATGTGTGAGGATGTGACTTGTTTTTCTATGTTTAGGGGGGAGGCTGGAAGAGAAGATAGTACCATTTTGGGGGAATGCAATATTTTTATTATTTATTAATAGGACCAGGAAATAGAGACTCACCTGCGAATCCCATTATTATTATAATTATTATTAGGGCCAGGAATAAGAGAGTCACCTGAGTATCCCATAATTAATATTAGCATTACCACCCTTTAGGCATCACTCCACAGAGAGGATGACCACAATTCAAATGTACAAAACATTCAAGTAACACACAGGGCGACCTACACTTAGTGCATGACCCAAGACAAATACACTTCCTCCATACTACGGGCATGACACTCACATTTAAACATATATATAAAATAGGCTTCACCACAAGAGTTGGGTTGACCTTATATTTTTCTCAAAGGCGTCACTGATGTAGTTACATTATTAATTAACATTAAATATATAACATAGAAAACATTTTCATCAGCATACTATTGCGATATGCACAGATACGACTTATTTTGTAACATGTAATTGATTCTTAGAGATGTGACGTCAAAACTGATAGAAGTTTTCATCTTTTGGTTGTTAAAGATTGAATTGACGTTCGAATTGGAGTTTTGCATTATCTTAAGTGTTTATTTTATGTACCTTAGAGAGTTTTGGGGTCAGTGATACCTATTGTTTCATACACTGAAGAGATTAAGATGTGTTTTGTAATGTGATGAAAATAACACATTCTTTCAACATTTATAATATTAATATTAAAATTTGAATC
The DNA here is from genome assembly GCA_031002005.1 of Vandiemenella viatica. Taxonomy (NCBI): domain Eukaryota; kingdom Metazoa; phylum Arthropoda; class Insecta; order Orthoptera; family Morabidae; genus Vandiemenella; species Vandiemenella viatica. The sequence continues at coordinate 340,778,082 of CM061920.1, forward strand.
TTTTAGCTTCTTTAAGAAATTTGCTTTATACATTGTCTTATTTACCCAACTTAGGTTGAGGATTTTTTGTGCTTTGATGCACCTTAGGCACGCACCTTAGGCACTTCATAGTGGCCTTAAGCAATTAGATTTATGAGAAAACAATGTTTCCGTATATGTCATAGACTATACCACTTGAATTGACTTTGATAAACTGTAACTGATATAAATCTATAACTTTTTCTCTTGTAACATTATTATGAGATATTTTGTCCAGGGGACAGAGATCCCATTATAAGTACACATAACTAGGACCTACTTCTTTTCATAACACGAGGATAATATACCAATTATAAATGCTATTTAACATTTTTGCACCAGTGTACTGGTGAACACAACTGGCATTGTGATACGTAACGAGAGATATTTAGTAAAATTTTCATCAGTGTACTGATGAAGTGAAACTACATTTCATACATACAATACTTTTATACTCTCACTTCACACAGCAGTGTACTGCTGCTTGGAAACGACGTTTCCTTATAATTTTTCCCCTATACATTTTTAGGATGTTTCGTTTTATTTTGGGGACAATATTTTGTAAATAACTACAATGCTTTATACTCAGTATTATTGTAATAACTCGGTTATACTTAAGTGATCCATTAACTTGGCATGAACCAACTGCATTTGTATTTCTTTACTTTGATATTTTTTTACGTATATAAAAATCTTTTTTCATTTTTATCACTTGATTCTTAATACATTTTATGAATAATATTTTCATTTAATCTTCCTAATTGTAACTACTTTCCTTTGCTAAGGAAGATCATTATTTACTATTTCCTGTCCCAACAACTTGTGGGAAACATCATTGTATTTACTATGTTTCTTGTACACTTACTTTTGTATCTACTTTTGTATTTTACTTTTATATGTTAGTGGTTAAGAACAGTTTGGCCGCCACTAATTCCCGTCTTCTTTCTGTTTTGTATTATTCACAGACCAGCTAGCTGACCGAGTTCCCCAGGCTACTCCTGCTGCGTCAGGAACCGGGGATGATGGACTTTGCTCGGCAGCTCTAGCAATAAGGCTTTTGCTTTGTATAATTTGCAAGCCTTGCAGTCTGCTCCCGTTACAGGACTTGGGTTTTCACCCATTATTAGGGAGTTCTGTGATAAGTGTTTAAAGGGAAAGTGGTAGTTTAAGGCCTAAACAAAAACAAAATAATATTCAAACAAGATGTTTAGAAAACGAAAGACTTTCCTATATGGAATTTCAAAATGTAATGTTTGTAAAACGTTATAATTTTCAATTTTGTTCTTTATTTCTATGTTTATAAAATAATACACTTTAAGGTTTTTTCTTAAAACAAATTTGACGTTTCTTGTAATAATATTTTTCAATGTACTTTTTGTAATTTGCATTTATAACCACTTATGTTTTGTATTTTGATAATATGTTTGATATTTTGACAATTTTGTGATTGTGTTACACATGTTTATAATTTGTGATCATTTGATATTTCACATTTTGCTTTTTGGTAATAATCGTATGAATTTAATAATTTTTTCATTCATATTGAGATTCTCAGAGTGAATGAGTTTTTGAGAACTTTTTGTAGTAATTGTGAGTGAAAGTTAAGTTTTTGAGATTGTTAAAATATTTTTGCTTTTGAGAATGAATGGTGGAGAGAGAACCGAACCGATGCGATAGTTAAATTTTGTGGGAATAGTTCATTTCTTTGGGATTTAAATTTTTCTTATTTTTCATTTCTTTTTTTTTATTTTCAAGATGTTCAGTTAGTTTTCTTTGGAAAATAACTTCAATCTTCAGGGGGCATGTAAGCACCTTAGAATTTTGGCAAATTCTAGTTTTGCTTAGGCGGGACTTAGAAATTTCGAGAAGTTTAGTTTTCAACTTTAAGTAATTTCCCTGTAATTTGCTCAACAGTTGTAATTCGTTATAAAAATCATTTTAAAGTGTAATTATCATATCGGGAAACGTTTGGTTTAAGAGATATTCCCGTTTGTTCACGTTTTGAAACACGCGATCGTAAAAGGAAAAATTCTAAGACTTGTAATATCTTTAAATCGCGTAAAGCTACAACTGAACTTTTATCACCAGCTATAGTCAGCACTATCCCTGATATTTTGGTAATAAAATTAAATAATTTGGTAAAGTTTAATTAGTGATTTTAATTAAGAGAAAATAAATAAGCTTTTTTATTAAAAGAGATATCAATTTAAATTTTACATCAGCAGATAGCCCTAATTAAGACGATTTCATACATATATGGGTTTTCATAGAAAAGTTTAAGCATTTGTCCGGAAATTAAGTTTTTATAAAATAGATTGTCGCGGATTGTTGTGCACGCGCGTAAAATTCTAGAACACTTAGGGATTTTACCCAAATTTGAATGTATCACTACGCGGAGTCTTAGACAGCTAAAACTTCAAAATTAATTACTCTAAATTTCTCAAGAGACTGCCTTTGAACTTCTAGTAGATAAGTCCAGATACTGTCAAAGTTTGAACATTTTTAATAGTCGGGATTGTCAAATAAATTACGTACATACTTAGAGCTACGCGGAAGCAAAAAGATGTGATACAGTTGCTGACGTCACTGGCTCTAGCCGTTTCTATAAAAAAGACCCCGCCGCCATTATGGTTTGTCTGTTCCTGTCCGCGGTCTGTTCCTGTCTGGCGCCTGTTTCGGTCTGTCTTTCATCGCGCTGGTTGTAGCTAGTTACAACCATGTTGGATCGTGTCGTGTTAAATCATAACTGCAATGACTATTAAGAACTTGTAAATTTATTAAAGGGGTTTGGTCGGTTCAAAATTTCTCTCCACAATCTGCAAACTTTTGGAAAAGAGAGTTCGATATGCCTGCCCAACTGTAAATGCAATTTTGAACTTTTGACTTTGAAAAATAAAACTTTGGATTTTACTAACAGTGAACTTGTGTACTTCAGTTGTTAACATAAAACCCTTTTCTCAATTTGTGGGTAACAAATTTTGTGGCGACCTAAGGCATTTAGTTGAGTCATCCTGGCAACATGGTCTAACTAAATTAAAATATTCAGTAAGTTTTCATCGAACAGTGAGGTGCTATCAAGAGTGTAAGTTAAGGCACTTAGGCGATACTCAACCCCTGTATTGGCCTGTGTCCTTACAACTAACATAAAGTATAGTGATTAGTCAGAACCAATAAGTGGTATGAAGTATTGTTATTTGAAAGTTTATGATTTCTGAGTTAAAATAAGTGTAACTAGGCAGTGGCGTAGCTAGGTCAACAAGGGCCCCGGTGCAAAAAATTTATTTTGGTCCCTCAGGCCAGACGGGCGACCTTTTTTTTTGCTTTGTGTGCTGGTAGGGGCCCCCTGAACTGTGGATGGGGGCCCTTGATTTGTTCTTTAGGGGCCCCTGAGCAGTGGTTGGGGCCCCCTGAGCAGCAAGGGCCCTTAGTGAGGTGCTCCTGTGTTCTCAGGGGCCCCTTAGACGACGGTAGAGCTAAAAAAAAGGTCACCAGTGTGCCGTGAAGGCTCGTGGGCCCTCTAAACTGCGCTAGAAGGCCCCTTGAGGTATGCTTGGGGGCCCCCTGAGGGTGAGGGCCCCGGTGCACTGCACCGCCTAGCCCCATAGTAGCTACAACCCTGAAACTAGGTAGTGAATAATTTACCTAGAGAAAGTATTATAAACCACTCCTCTCACTTTCCTGGAACATGCACTCCTTATGAATGGTTCTTGGCAAATTGAATCTACAATCAAAATGCTAAGCCAAGATATTTACAACAAACTCCATCCTATAATCATATAAAACCTTTCCATTTCTGTCTGTATGCCCAATAAGTTCAATTTTCTTGGCATTTAACTTTATTAGATGTTAATCTACCCTAGCTAGATATGTCCAGGTCACCATGCAGCTGTTCACAGCAATATTATATAAAATTGTCATATGCAAACAACCTAAGTTACAACTGTGAACAACCAACATAATCATTCATTAGGATAATTGCCATCATAGGACCGATATACTATCCTATGGCACACTTTCACTTTTCCTTCAAACATCTTTTAATACCGTACTGCATTTCCTATCCTAATTCTTCTCTTTCTATCTTTTATAAGAATTTCTCTACATAGGAACATATTTTTCTATCAAGTCCAGTGATTTTTACAGTGTTTATCACTATTTAACGGCCCAATGTGTTAAATGCATATGTGAGAGCCAGAGCTACACTGCAATCTGGATTTCCCTTGATCATTTCATCTGAAATATCTTGCATTTATCCCACTAACTGAAATTTACATGAAAAACATTTTCTAAGCCATGTTACCAACTAAGAAACAAGTTTATTTCATCACAGACATTTCCAGTGTGGTTGTAGACAAAACATTCCACCCAAATTACCTGCCGCTGATATTAAACTAGTTAGCCTCTCCTCTCAATCATTTTTGTCTATTCCCCCTTTCCTGTATAAGGGGATCAATACTACAATAACATTTTTCCAATCCCCAGGTAAGCAGCAAGCATAAGGCTTAGTCTAAATGATATTGTAAGTTCTGATATAATGGTGTATCCTTCTGTTTTTAATACATCTGTAGTGAATATTATTCAGACAAGCCCATTTATATGTTTGTTGTTTTCTTAGTTCCTTGATTATATTCTCAGTATATATAAGAATTTTTTTAGTCTGCTAATTGTTATTTATGTGGAGAACTTCTCTGATTTTTTCACTTCCATCAATAAATGATATTCCTTAAAGTTGTTTAAATTAGCTTCCCTTTTAAAACCCTCAATAACTCCATCTTCATCTACAATTGTATGTATATCTTACCTTACCTTATTTTTTTTTTTGTAACATAGACCAAAATCTGGATGACCAGAAAGAAATTTGAACTTACATCCACCTAAATATGAAACCAGAGCATGCTTGGTATGCTTTCTTCTTTCCAATGACTTATGTCATGGAATGGAACAAATTATCAAGTGCAGTGATGAGCAATTTACCAAACATGTTTAACAAATTTGAAATAAAAATTTGTAAATCAGAAAAGTAAATGGGAGATGAGTTTATAGCTCCAATTTTAAAAGACAATTTAAAAAACATAAAATAAGGAAGGGTAATTAGATGACTAGGGGAATTGTCACTGGATTGTTAGCTCCATCACAATTAAAAATTAATAATAATAGTAATAAGACTTCTCACCTCCCTGTCATAGTACTTTTTTTTATTTTCTGTTTTGGAAAAAATAATTTTTTTCTTCATTCTCACTATCTCCATGAACTGTTTCAACTTTGACTCCATTGTAGCTCCACATACTGAATTTTTGCTTAAATATTAATTGTACCTGAAACTACATTCAGTTTTAGCTGCTGGTTTACCAAATCCTCTGATATCCATGAGAACTTATTCATGATCACTTATTATTTCTTTAATTTGAGTCCGACAAAATTATTAACAGGTTTTATCAGGAAGATATCCAAAAATCTGTTTTATTTGTTTTTCTTTCTATCTGTTCTACAATGTATATAAAACCTCCTTCCCTCACTAACCCATTTGAAAACCTTTGTTCCCTTGTGTTATTAATCTTATTTCCCTTCCAATCAACACCTGATAAATTTATTGCTCCTATATGCTCACCTCTGAACTATATGGATTTAGTTTCTCCCCAAGAGTCTCATCTAAATAATTCTTGTTTCTATTACAATAAGCAGTGAAGACTCCAATTTTTTCATTTGTATTACTCTGAAATTTAATTCTACTAACTTATAACTGTTATCTATAAACACCAATGAAATGTAATCTTTGCACATTTTGAAACTCATAAAACAATTTCATTGTGTATCTTTGTGGTACACTCATAACCGTTGGCAAAATCTACCCAGAAATTAACCTATAGAACACAAAACTGTGATCTGTGAACACTAGTGAATTGAAATATATGCTAGAATGAAAATTATTCCAACATTCCTCCTGTATCTCTATGGTAAACTCTATAACTATTAGATAAAACTTCATTGTATAGTACTCCTTCCTTTAACTAAGACTCTATCCCTATAACTATATGTGGTTAGCGCATCTGCATTAAATTATTGAACTCTTATCAGTTTACTAGTAATAGTCTGATAGTTAGCATTCTCGCAATCTCAGCATTGAAATGTAGTCTTCACGGGTTTTCCGCCGTGTGTTGTTGAAATGTGACAACAAGCTGGTTGGATGTTGTGCCAGGAGAACCAGAGCTGCACTCCTGCCTCCATCTTCAGGTTGGATGTTGTGCCGGGAGAACCAGAGCTGCAGCTCTGGTTCTCCCGGCACAACATCCAACCTGAAGATGGCGGCAGAGTCAGCCGCCGAAGGTCGTTGTCGCATTTCAACAACATACGGCGGAAAACCCGTGAAGACTACATTTCATCGATACGCCATGAAAGCCTTCGATCTCACAATCTCAGCATTACTTCTCACCCTGCTTGTGGCAACTATTTTTTGTAATTGACAATTTCTCCTCTCTTTGATCACCTATGTTCAGCTCCTCACCATCAATCTATAACTGAAAAGAGGCAAAATCCCATGATTACTGAAAGAAGGCTCCCTTGGAATTTTATACACAACTTATAAATACACCACTCCCAATACTGATCAGGTATAGGCTGTGCTTAGTGAAACCACTACTACCAATGTAGTTTATAGGCACAACCCCAAGACCCTTTCTCAAGCAGCACTTACATCTCACGTTTCTAACAACACTATTCAATGATCCCAGTGCTAGAACTACCCTATCCCATTCAGTGAAACCCATAATAAGTGATTGTATATGATTTTTTAACCAACAAAATGCTGCTCTAGGATTGAAAAAAGTTGTGACATTGTTTGCTTTTGCCTAATGGTACCTACAGAAATGGGCCTACCTCTTCCCCCATGGTTATAACCTGAAAGCAGAATCTTTTCATTTCTATTTTTTACTTCCACACCACTGTTCTAAAGACCTGCTTCAACTTACCTACTTCTATCTCTAAATGAGGCTCTTTCTTCCAATCCCATCCTCATGACAAAGGTAACTTCTCCTTACAATTTCTTATTGTCTGACACCTTCATCCTCTTTACTCTGTTTGCCCTATGACCCGTTGCCAGTTCTCTACCATCAATATCTCTCTCCCCACCATCTTTCATTTTTGCCTGTACAGGTTGAACCTGATTGGACATGATCATTTCATCCTGCTAAATGATCATTTCACCCATTTTTCTGATTATTTTGTCCATTTTTCTGACCAATTCCTATTGTTCTGGAATTTCTCTATCCCTAAAACAAAGTGAATAACAACCATGAGAGACTCATTTTCTTTCCTATTTTCCTCTCCACTACATTACCCTGAGAAAAACCAGTTCTTGCAATAACTACCATTCAAACGTTTCCCCAAAATCCTGTAAAAATGCCACTCTAACTAGAACATTATTTTTCCTACTAATTATAGCAATACAAGAGAAAGTGCTGGTAATGAGAATTAATGCTTGTTCTTATGATATTTGTGGAATTTTACATTTATTAAGGGGAAAAAAAGAGGCTATATATATTTTAAATTTAAGTGATAGTATATTTTACAATACCCATAATTCTATAATTTTTTAATTTTTTTGCTTCTTTAATATTTAAACTTTAACCTTCACTGTAAGTATCAACTAGATAAAACTTAACCTAAAATTTAACTCATAGTCTAGTCTATCAAGAATTTTGTGATATAACTGATTTTCATGCTACTACCATAATATAAGATTTTAACTTCACCCTTTAATCACATTTCTGTAAGCAACAGTTAAATAAAAATACGTGTGAGTGAAGGTTTTTCTGGTATATTACAAAATTATAATATCCATGGCTGTTCAGCCAAATGGTCTCATGAAAACTCAATGTTTTGACAGCCGGTTTTGCTGTCCTCATGTCGGTGAGTGGGTTGGTTATGGACAGGTGTTCTGATTACAGCTATATAACTGGGAGTGTGACATGGGACAGATCAGTCACCCTCTTAGAATCATCAAAAGCCATGCAACACCCCTGATGAAGACAACAGAGCCATTGGTTGAAATGTTACATTTTCACAGCACCATTGGGGTGGGCAACTGTAAAGATTATATTTATAGATAAAAGTAATACACCTTTTAAATTTCAAAACTTAAATTAGCTAAACAGATGTTTGCAACTAATAATTTTTTCTAAAAACATTAAATTTCGTTATTTTAATGTATTAGAAATGATGAAATACAAAATTGTTCTATTTTTTACAGTACAAATCCTGCATTCTGTGATGATAATTATAACATCAACAACTGGGAACAAAACTATCCATTTTATTAGATACACATGAATTAAAACTGCTAAACAGTTTTACACCCCAAAGTTCAGCTATATTTTGCTATCGTTATACTTTTTACTGAGCTTTCAATTAATACTGAATATATTAACCTTTTGATAAAAAAATTGGATTTATTTACAGCAATAAAGTGAACTGAAAGTTTAATATATATATATAATTCCTCTTGTTAACATTAATCCTAGCAGTTTAGAATTTTAAAATAACTCATCCAACAAAACAATTATAGAATTAGTTGTAGATTTGTGCAATGTCACCTTAAACATGTATACCAACAGTAGGACATCCAGAGTCATTTTAACAATTGCACTGTTATATAAATAGATTAAAATTTCCACAGTGTGATCTCAAATTTTTATAACAATCATCTGCTCTTTACTATAGTCCCATAGAGCTACATTCAAATTTTGTGTGTGTGTGTTCCCCCCCACCCCTCCCCTCAGTAATTGCCACTACTTAGCAGAGTTGAATGTTATGTCTCTACTTGTCATTCCATAATAATTCTACAGTAATAAGTGCTTGATGTGTACTATGTGATGGAACCTTGAGTGATTCCTGTATAAGACAATTGATGTTTTGAGAAACACAGAACTTTTTCAAATTATAAATTTCTTCTAATGAGAAGATTATTCCACCAATTTTACTAAACATCCACACACATTAGTTTAGAGTGGTGGTTATGACAACTGATTAAATATTTTTGAATGTGTCACTGTATCCGTGTATACTGTTTTGTCAAATCTAATTTCTGTTACGGATACACTTTCATTTATTTCAGAGAATGAATTCTGATTAACAGAAATTTTTATTTCAATTAAGTTTCTTGCTATATTTGCTGTAATTACTCTAAGAAATAGAACTCCACCTATCACATGATTGCCTCTTTCATTCATCTGACAAAGTTCTTCACACCTCTGAAATTCCACCGGAGTTCATGGGAACACATCAGTCAAACCAATTTGAGAATTTATGGTCTTCTAGATAACCCTTTCTGACAGTTCAGTTTCTCAGTTGGCATAAAACTATATTCAAATTTTGACATATTATTCCTGATTCCAAGTTTGTCTGACATGCATGATTGGAAATAAAAAACTGGGCTTCTTATGAAGAACATTTCCCAATCTCCCAACAGTTACAGTAAGTTCTATCTTCTGAAATCTCTCCTCAGACCAATATATCTATCACAACACTACAAAAATCTACTTACTGTTTGAAGATGTACAGTCTTCATAATTAGGGTCCAGGTTTGACTGAACTCATTAATTTCCCTACCATGAGAGTTTCAAAGAATATTCCAAAGTTAATTTTAATTAGATACCCTGAAAATATCTCTTTTTAATTACTAAAGGCCAGATTATTTGTCTTCAGAATTACCCTGCAGATATTCCTATGGCTGAAAGATACTTGAAATCAGCAGTTCTAAACCATAAGACATAGAACATCTACTACATACTGAATTCTTTAAACTCATTATTTTGACTGATTCTGAGAATAGGGCGTTCTCCTGTTATAGATTTAAAATCCTTTTCTGCAGATATCAGATCTGAATGGATTTTTGAATCCTCAGATGTGACAGTTAAAGGCAAATATTCTATATGAGTTACCTTTCTGGTAAATGCAAGGCTTTGTAACCTTTGCCTACCATCTTTTCATTGCTTCTGACCAACTGAGCTTATCATCCAATAATTTATCAAAATATTTATATTTTATACTTTCCAACAGTAATTTACCATTTACCACATAACCACACAAAAGCTTTATTCTCTTCAGTTCAAGGTAGGAAGTAAACAATGAGCACAAAAACACTTTATAATATTTGGGAGAAAATGTTGCTTCCCTTATTCTCCCTCATTATTACTGCCTAAAAGCATATTCATTATCACTATCAACAAAACCTCTAATCATATTAAATAAGTACTAGTTATGACTGTGAAATGTTGTTCAGAATGAGGACAACTGAAAGAAAATACTAGTGTATTAGATAACATTGTAAAAACTATGATTACACAAAAAAATTATTATTTATGGTAATGTCTTTGATTTCCAACAGACATTGAATTAAAGAGTTAAAATTCATGTCACTGAGACCTATGAGGTAATTCTCCTTCTCTTTTTGCTTCAGGTTTTAGAGATTGTCAGAGACATTAGAACCAGGAGAGGATGACATAAAGGAATAGGAAGGGGAACTAAACAATTGCTTTATGAAGGAATCATCTCGGTGTTCACCTGGAGGGAACCATGGAAAACTCAAATCTTGATGCCCAGACAAGAATTTCAATCCATGTCCTCCAGAAGTAAAATACTTGTCAAAATTTTATCTTCTAATACCTGTGTCTTGATATTAACAAAGAAAAGACAAAACACCATTTTTCCTTTTAACAAATTTGTCTCCCAATACAGTCAGCATATCAAATAAGGCATAGTAAATACAAAAGGTATTTCTGTAACATACATATTTCTGTTTTCCTTTAAGCACAGATATGGCATTATTAACAAGCAAACAGACATCATGAAATTCAAGACTACAAACTTTAGTATGTATCACCTTATCAAATAAACAATCTTGAACAGTGGAAGTTATTAAATTTCCTAAATATCCTGGATACCAGATACACACCTAGCCTCAACCACTGATAAAATTCCATTGTAATATTGTAATATTGTATATTTATTGTATAAACTACAGAGAACATCTGTAGCATTACAAAGACAGTAAAAATTGATACATCAATGCATTATAAATATTCCAAATTTATCTCATGTTAGCTGCTACCTCGTAAAAATCTTCAATTTTATATAAACAATTATTAACAAGTAATTTTTTTATTACATTCCTAAACATTTTATTTGGAAGTAATCTTATTTTCATTGGTATGGCATTAAAAAGCTTGATGGATACATAGTAGAAAGTTTTTTGAGTGGAACTATACCCACACCTGAAGAAACCTATATTATTTCTATTTCTAGTACTGTAAGTATGATTCACACCTAACAGTTCATATTTGTCATAGTTCTCCTTAATATACATTAAGCACTGAAAGGTAAATATAGCTGGTAGAGTCATTATACCAAAAACTCATTATTATTAGTATTATAATTGTTATAATTTAACTTGTGGCAAACTACTTCAAATTTATTTTTACTTCTGACATCCCTTAACCCTTTGTTACATTATTAATTCTATCACCACCTGCAATACATATATTTATATGTAACATCTCAGCCTCTCCCAACATATCGATAATTCACTCAATCATGTAATAAAATTTGACATGTGCACACCTCCCGAACCACATGAGTCATTCCCTACAAGGTGAATAAGGTGTAAAACCAAAATATTGTGAATTTTATTGTCGTCGTATATGTTTTTCACTCATTGCAGCCTTCAACTTTGATGAATGATGAGTCATTTTCCCTTTCCATTTGAGTGGATGCCACCAGTTCTACTGAGAAAAGTTGAAGGGAGAACTTTAATTTCAGTTCAGTAACATTCTATAAAGATCTGCAAGAAGTTTAATCATTGACAATATTATTTATTCTGTGAACAAACATTTGGTGATTAAGTTTTCTATGTAGTCAAATAATGGTATTTTATTTTTAATTTTACTTTTGCTTTTTTTATATTTTTTCATCAGCAATGTACCATTACTTTATTTAACCACAAAAAGAAATAACCCATTTTATTTTTGCAGGTTACATGGTTTGAAACATTGCATGAAACCTTATGCTGGAAAAGAATCTTGGGAAGAAACAGCATGGTGGAATGATAGAGTTAAACAAGCAGTGGAACTCAAGAACAGGGCCTTTAGGGAATGGTTCAAGCAGAGGACACAGGAGACAAAGGATGACTACGTGAAGAAAAAGAAGGAGGCCAAAAAAATAGTGACGGAGGAAGGGAGGAAGTGGCTGGAGAAGTGGACCAACATGATGGAAGAAGATAGCAAAGGAAATAAGAAAGTATTATATGGAATGGTAAAAAGGAAGAGGAAGGAGAGGATAGAAAATGTCAACATGCTGGATGAAGATGGAAACGAAATAAACAATTCAGAAAAACTAAAAAGGATGTGGAAGGAGTATTTTGAAGCCTTACTACACCGAAATTGATCACAGGATGATACAGTTGTTCAGGAGAAGAAGGAAAATAACAACCGTGTAGGAGAGAAAGAGAAGGATTTAACTTGGGAAGAAGTGGAAACAGCTCTGGGTAAAATGAAGGGTGGAAAGGCACCAGGCATCGATGAAGTGAGCGTGGAAATGATAAGGGCAGCGCGAGTAGTAGGAAAGCAGTGGCTATACCGTGTGATGAGAAAGGTATGGTATCAGGGCACAACTCCTGAAGACTGGAAAAAAGGAATAATTGTACCTATATTCAAAAAAGGGAGCAGGAAGGAGTTTCAAAAATATAGAAGTATTACACTGATGTGCCAATGAGAAGATCATTGAAAAAAGAATATGTGACAGGGTGGAAAAAGGGCTAAGGGAAGAGCAGTATGGCTCCAGATCAGGGATATCGACGGGGAAAAACATTATGAGTATGGAAAGGATCTACTGTTGGTATTCCTCGATATCGAGAAAGCATATGATTCTGTACACAGGAGTAAGGTATGGAAGGCCTTGGAGAAGAGAGGAGTTCCCAAAGAAACCATCAAGAGAGTGATGGAACTGTACCAAGGAAGTGTGAGCTATGTGAAAATAGGGGAAGGAAAATCAGATTGGCTGGAACAAAGGAATGGACTAAAACAAGGAAGTGCCCTATCACCACTACTCTTCATTGTAATCATGGATGAAATAATGCAGAAGGTGGCAGCGAGGATGGGAGAGGAAAACATGAAGGTGATGGCTTTTGTGGATGATCTGATGATCTGGGGAGGTGAAGAAGAGGAAGTGCAGTGGCAGTTGGTTGTATGGACAGACAGGGTGGAGGAATATGGACTGAAATTTAATGTAAAGAAATGTGAGTACATGGTAACAACCAGGAAAAATAACAGGGTAGCCCAAGGAATTGTGATGGCAGGGGAACAACTAAAGAATGTAAACAGGGTCAAGTACTAGGGGAGTGTATTAGAGGAATGTGGAGGAAATGATGGCGAGATAAGTGAAAGAGGAAGACAAGCAGAGGCGTTCCTAAGGAGTATTAGAAGCCTGATATGGAATAAAGAGGTGCCACAGAGAAGCAAGAGAGTAATTTATCATACGTAATATGTGCCTATCTTAACTTATGCTGCTAAAACATGGGCAGTGAAAAATCTGGACATAGCAGAGTACAAGCAAGTGAAATGAAGTTTTTAAGAGGTAGAATGGGAGTCACTAAAATGGACAGAATAAGGAATGAAGTGATTAGACACACCATAAAAGAGGAACCCCCACAGGAAAGGGTAGAGAGGACCAGACTGAGATGGTATGGACATGTCAAGAGAATGGAGGCTCAGAGAATCCCGAGAAAAATCCATGAAATTAAGATGCATGGTAAACGACCCAGAGGAAGACCAAGAGATGGATGGCTGAAAGGAGTGGAGGAAGGTGTACGGAAGAGAGGATAGGACTGGAACAAAGTGGTGACAGTGGTGGGATGAAAGAAGCAAATGAAGAGGCTTGTGCTTAAAGCAGACCCGGCCAGAGGCTGGAAACTGCTGAGGATGATGATGGCAATGAAGCTTTTGCTTTGGTGGTAATTTCTCTACACAGCTACTTCCCCATTTCTCAATATTTTCTTAATCACAAATTTACTGAGTGCTATTTCAACCAACACACTTTTATCCTTAACAAACATTAATTTTAAATTATTTCAGTGTTTTTGGTAACTAGTTCAGCATTTATTTTGGTAATTTATTCCATTTTCTGACTTCCTTATTTACAAAATAAAATTTTCCAACTCTCTTACACCAGAAACGAAACACTAGATTGTGGTTGTAGTGATTGATCTCTTTCTTTTCATGTATTACTCATAATTCTTCTACAATATAGATTCAGATATCATCACCAATATACCTTATACTTACCAGCACTCCCTTTACTCATTTCGTATCTTCCAGTGACTTACAACCCTGCTCATTTATCAAAGGAGATACTGTTTGTATTTAGCTGTAATTTCCATAAACAAATCTGTAACCACCAACACAATGATTAATTAGAATGAAATTTCTAGGTTTAGGTTTTATTATGTCTTTTGTCAAATAAATTCCTGAACCTTTTCGTTGTAATGCAGTAATACATGGAAACAGAGTGTAAGGGTTTTGGAGAGACTATATTAGCCTCTTTCAGCCAAATGTCAACATCTCACATGAAGCATCCAGATTGCATGTACAAGGTTCTGGTGGTTGATTGATTGCTGGTGTAAAGTATCACCCACTGATTGTCAATGGCCTCCTTAAAGGAGGGTGGAAGAGTGAGGAGTGGTCCAGAACACCCTTTTGCCCTTAGACATAACAGAAATGATCAACAGCATAGGGATGAAGAAGGAAATTGGAAGCCACTGTGTAAAAGACCCCAAAGAGTATGCAGTAACATGTAATCCTTTCAAATTACATCTTTTTTTTCTGGTTAAAATATTCGGGAAGTAAGATAATCCCTGTGGTTGGAGACTGCTCGTGGAGGAAAAATCAGACTGTATAAAGGAATTCTACAAGTTTGGGTGTTTAATGTTAGAAATTTGAATAGTGTAGGTAGATTAGAAACTTAAAAGGGAAATGGAACAACTTAAGTTAGATGTACACCACAGGAAGATGATGAAGAAACAATGTAGAAGGTGAGTCAAAAATGACTTTACAACTTTGGAATGATATAGAAATTTGATTAGATAACATACAGAATCAGTAGGTGTGTCATTTTGTAGCAAACAATCTAAAGTTTCACATAAAAGTGTCAAGTGTCATTTTGGTTCGATGTGACTATCATTTGTCATGCAGCAAACATACTACTGGTAATTAATTTCTTCTCACACTCAGTTGCAGCAAATTGGGTGTAACTTGTGCAATGGCAGTGTAGATTCAATTTTTCAGGTCAACCAAATTGAATGGTATGGGAGGAACACACATGATCTTTAATGAAACCCCAGAGAAAGAAATCCAGTGGTTTCAAGTCTGGAGAGCAAAAACACACAGCAAGCTCACACCACACCAGTGAAAGTAGCCATTTTAAATGTACACTATCCTGGCACTCCTGGTGGTGGAATTTTGTACTGATGAGCTATTTGAGGCTAAAAAATGACACATTTATCAATTCTGCAAGTTATCTCAAGAAATTTTTATACCATTACAAAATCATTAAAGTCCTTTTTGACTCACCCTGTGTATATGATGAAACTGAAGAATTAAACCAATATGTGAAGAGGGAGAAAAAGCTAATAATCATTGATGATTGGAATGTAATAATAATAATAATAATTAATAAAATTGCGATGGAGTGTGCTGTCCGGTGGCAAACTCCCTCTGCAACCATCTTTTTCCTTTCCTCTTTCCTCCTACCTTTGCCCTCTACTAATTTTTACTTTAAATTATTTCAGTGTTTTTGGTAAATTATTCATCATTTCTCTTGGTAATTTATTCCAGTCCCTTAGACCCTTCCCTATTAAAGAAAATTTTTCATATCCTTATGCCTAAAATCAAGTGGTCATGGTTATCTTTACCCTTCAATGCACTTCTTTTAATTTCCCCATCAATATCTTTCCATGCTTCATCACCAATATATGCCTTGTACACTCCCATGACTCATTTCACCCTCCTCCTATCCCCTAAAAAATCCCACTCTAGCAGAAATTTCCAAAGACAAATCCAGCAGCCCATCTCTGCACTCCCTCCAACACAAAATGTGGGTACCATACTATACCACCATATTCCAGCAGTGGTCTGACCAGAGTTTTGTACCCCAATCCACTTACTTCTCCAGTGCATTGCCTCATCACTCTTTTTGACAGATGAAGGATTTTGAACCCTTTCCCAACAACCTTTCCATTGTGTCCTGCCCATTTCAGACTACTATCAAATGTTATGCCAAGGTATTTACATTTCGAGTCTTTGATAAGCAGCTCCTTCCCTGCTTTATAACCATAATCAACCTTTAGCTTTTTATCTGTGTACCTAATAAGCTGACCCTTCTTTACATTTACCTTTATCCTATGTTGACTCATCCAGTAACTTATCCTATCTAGATCACCCTACACTTCTACTTCTTTTGATACTGCATTTCTTACCCCAACTTTTTGCTTTCCACCTTTTAGGATTTCTTCTCCCCAGCAAATCACCTTTTTATCAACTAATAGTTTCTACCTTTTTAGCACCATTTTATGGCTCACTCTGTCAAAAACCTTTGAAAGATCCAGTGTTATGCTATCAACTTGACATCCCCTGCCATTTCATCAGAAATATCTTGCATATAAAGCCTATTAACTGAGATTCGCATCAATATCTTTGTCCAAAGCCATGTTGCTAACTTCAAAACCACTTACATTCCTCACAGACATGTCTGATATGGTTTCATATTAATCTCTCCATTAATTTACTTACCACCGATATCAAGCTGATTGGCCTGTAGTTTTTGGTCCTATTTGTTACCCCTCCTGTATGGTAGTGGTACTACTATTACACTTTTCCAGTCATCTGGTAAACAACAAGTATCCAGACTCAATTTAAATAACATTTCAAGATAAGGTACAATGTTACATCATTCTATCTTCAAGACATCTATAGTAATATTATCCACTCTGGCTCCTTTACGCTTTTTTAGATTCCTTTGATTCTTCATGATATCTTCAATTCTAATGTCAAATTTTCTAATCAGCTCTCTTCCATCTATGCACATAGGCTCGTTTTCTGATATAACACTTACCATTCCTGAATTATTGTCCCTAATAGTTTCACTGAACCAGTTTCTCTGTCTTCTTTAAATCCTCAGTTACTTCTTCTCCTTATCTGTAACTGTCTCAAACACCTTCTCTTCCCCTAAGTTTCCTGATATAGCTATAGAAATTTCTAGATGCATCAGTCAGTGGTTCCCCTGCACCAATAATAGGGGAAAGTGCCCAAAAACTGGACCACCATTTTCGTTTTTTTATTTCTAAAAAATATAAATTAATAAAAAATCTGTTTTTGAAGCATGGAATAATTACTTGAGAATGTTATGCTTCATTTAAATTTTGATTTAAAAAAATATCATTAAAAATCGTGACAAAAATATTTTTAAAATCTCCAACAGTTTGTCACTATAAAAAATAGCTTCCTAATCTTGACCCTATCATAAAAATGAAGAAAGTAACACTAAAGAAAATTAGAAAATGGCATGGAAATCATAGAAAGCATTTTTTTAAAGTGAAATATAACAATTACAGCTTTTAGTTTTTTAAGAGTATACAGATATAGTATATATGTAGAGTAAATGAAGACACAGAAATTCATAAAGGATTTAAACTGTTTAGCTGCAAATGTACACATCCTTTTCAGCCCCAGCACAATCCGCATGGGCTCAGACTAAACATATGGTGCACATAATCCTATATTTCCCACTCTGAAAAGTCAAAAAATATCCTGTCACAAAATATGCACCAACCATCAGAATCTTTGGAAGGAGACACTCTACATGTGGATTCTCCAATTCCGATGTTCGAAGGGTCATGATCTTCTCATCCTTAATGCTTGTTCTTTCACATTTTTCTTAAAATTAAGGCTCCTTTTCACAAGCTATTTCTAGAGGCCCTATTGCTGGCTGCAACTGCTTTTGCATCCTTGAACATGATTATGTTCTTGCTTTTGAGCTTCGGTGAGTTCATTAGCGCTATTTACTTCCATTAATTGGGCTTTATAAGTTGTAGATAAGATGACTGTAAAATTGCAAGCATTTACATTCAATTTTTTACTTTAAGCATAAAAAAATAAAGGTTCTGGTTTTGGTAACTGAAGGGGGTCTGGTTTGAACAACTATAGCCTGTATTTTAGTCAACCCAATAGATTTTTAACCAAACTTCTCAACAAAACAGTTTAGTTAACATAAAACTTTATCACTTAAGGGTATATGTAGGTTGGAAGGCTTACCTGCCCATATCCAGGAGACATTGAAATAATATATATAGCAGAATGTTTGAAAGTTTGTTTGCTACCAAAACAAATAATGGCGAATTTAATGAATAACCAATGAAGTACAAGACGACAGCATTCTGTTACAAAGTGTTAGATGCTCAAACTACTATTTACACTTGATTCCTGCTGGACTTCAGGAGATTGCAGAAGCAGGAGACTGGGAGTTCACTTTAGGGTGAGGGGTCTGATATAGGATACTTTACTCTATTCTTCCATAAACTCTTCCTTAGCCAGTTTCTTTGACATTATTAATTCCTTTTGTAGTTGTTTCCATAATTCTGTACTGCCTTGCTGTTTTTCAACTCTGTTATGTTCTCATCTACACCAACCTCTATAACCTCCCCACCTCCCTGTTATAGTATGTAGGTTCTGTACTTCTCTTTCTTTTCTGTTTTGGGAACAAACATTTCTTCAACATTTTTTATTATTCCCTTGAACTCATCACACTTTGTCTCCACTGTACTTGTGCCATTCTTCAATTTAATAAAATTAACCCTGAAATATGTTTTCAGTTCCAAAATTTGTGTCTTTTTATAATTGTATCTATTTTCCCATTCAATTCTAGCCACTGGTTTACTGAATTCCCTTATATCCATCAGAATTGTATTGTGATCACTTTTTCATACAGTTACTTGACACCTGACAGGATTATCATAAGCTTTTAACAGGAACACATCCAACATGTTTGGTACCCTTGTTTACTGCTCAATCACTAGTGTAAAACCACTTGACACCTAGTAATTTTAAATCCACACCAATAATGACCATTCTATGGTCAATATTGAACTCTGAATATAAATTTAGTTTCTACCCAAGAGCCTCATCTTTATCATTCATTCTTCACTATGGTATGCAGCCAGCACCCTGACTTTTTCTTTTCTATTACCCCAGAAGTCTACCCCAAGTAACTCATAGACATGATCTTTGAACACCAGTGAACTGTTGTAGTCTTTGCTGACCAGTATGAATACCCCTCCCCAGTTGCTCCCCTATCTCTGCCGTACACTCTGTAACCATCGGGAAAATTCCTCATTGTCTAGTCCTCCTTCTTTTAACCAGGATTCTGCCCCTATAATTACTTGAGGTTCACACATCTCTATTAGGTTTGCAAACTCCATTACTATGTTCATTATACTTCTACAGTTTACCAGTAACACTCTTAATCACTGGCTTTATGATATTTTCAGCACTAGCATTTACCTTTCCAAATCTGCCCCCAACGTGGTAGTGAGAAAAGGAAAGAGGGTCCAACTGTAGGAAATTTTTAGTCTCGGAGGAAGAATTGAGTGAGGAAGCAGTTTGTATGAAATTTAAAAAAAAAAAAAAAAAAAAAAAAAAAAAAAAAAAAAAAAACGACAGTTCTATACTCAGAAATCTCCAGGAAAGACGGGTAGATATCAGCTAGATTATATCATGGTTAAACAGAGTGTCATGAATCAGGTTGTAGACTGTAAAGAATACCCAGGAGCTGACTTAAACCCTCAGCACAATCTGGAGGTTATGAAGTGCAGGTTAATGTTTAAGGGAATAAAGAAGTAACACAAGCAGAACAGACTGGAAGTGAACAATTGAAACAATCTAACATAAAATAAAAAATTGCAGAGATGGTAGATGTGGGTCTAGGAAACAACTCTGAAAGTAATTCAACTGAGGTTGAATATAATGTACTGAAGAGAGAGATAAACAAAGCTCGTAACAGTAAGCTTTTTTTTAAAAAAAAAAAAAACAAAAGAAAGAAAAGAAATCAGTGAAAATCTGGAGGCACAGAAGTAATTTTGGAGTTGATGGGTCAGTGGGAGAAAGCACAAAAGTGTTCCGGATGGAGCAGGATGAGAGCAATATAGACATTTTAGATGTTAAATAGACAGGAAATGCAAGAAAGCGAAAGAAAAGTGGGGCGCATAAATGTGTGACGAAGTAGGAAAGGAAATGGTTATTGGTAATATGCGATATGGGAGGATCAAACAAAATTTTGGAGAAATTAAGAATAGATATAAACGTTGGAACTGCTGATGGGAAACCTCTTTTAAGCTCATGTGATAGAGCTAACTGATGGAATAAATATACAGAGAAACGTATTTGGTATAATAATAGCCAACGAATTGCTTAAAATTTTAATTTATTGACTTAAAGATCAATAAATTAAAAGTTTAAGCAACTGGTTGGCTATTATTATACTGAATATGAGTTTTACTGTTGCTGTAAAACAGCTATGCTGAAGATTCTAATATAAAGAAATTGTATGACAGGGATTATTTAAACAGTGTTCTGAAAAAGAACGTGATATTGACATTGATGACTTGGAAGATCCTGTTTTAAGGGCAAAATTCGACAGAGATTTGAAACCAAATAAGGCAGTTGGAATAGAAGATTTTTTTTTTTTTTTAATATTTAGGAGAAGAAGTAATCCAAATATTATTCAAACTTATATAAGTCAGTAATGAAACAGGATAGATTCCAAGTGATTTTAATAAAAGTATCATCTTCACACTTCTGAAAATAACACAATCTGATAATTGTGAGGTTTACCACACTATTAGTCTAACATAGCATTCTTTGTAATACACATAATAGCAGTGTTGTGGAGAATACGTTTTTGTGGCGCACGTGACATATTTGCTGCTTCAGGTACTGTTGGAGGGTGGTAGAGCCACTGTTAAAAAAAAAAAAAAGCTGCAAGCTGCCCAGGGAACACTTTTAAGCCAAAAATGGCCCAAAAATAAATCACTTTACTACCCCCCCCCCCCTTTATTTATTTTGGGAGCACCCAAACCCCGCTCCTCCAAGCATGGCGGCCTTCCTGTTATCTACTGCTCGCCTCTGCACATGCATTAAGTTAGTAATTCTATAGGTGATCACAGGAATGGGACTGTGATGTATTCCATGCGTCCAGGCATTTGCCCGTTTACATGGGTCTATCGGATAAGATAGACAGAACTTTTTGAAAGAAGAGACAGGGCAGAGGGAAAAAAGTGCCAAGGTTTCACCTCTGGGATAAAAACCTCTGCGATAGTTAGGTGAGTGAATAAGAGCAGCTGGCTAAGATACTGCCAGTACCGTGACAGATTCTATGCTACAGGGTTTGGATGTATGAGGGATTTGTTAGGATATGGTATCATGCAACCACTTACAGCTGGTCCACTCACCATCGCTGTCGTTGAGATTGTCAACTGGTGCCAATCGCTGTTGCTGTCATTGAGATGGTCCTGGAACATGCCGAATCATTATAATTAGTAACAGCTGTGTGCAACAGATGTTGTACGTGTTGGTGAGGCATGATTCGCACCACCAGGGTGCCAGAGCACAACCGCTTTTTTTATTTCCCCAAAAGAGTACCCCCAAGTAATTCATTCCTCTACCATTTTAATCTTACCATATAGCATTATGTCATCTGGAAACAACCTAACTTCTGATAGTAAACCATAGACACAATGACTCTTTAAATAATGAATATGAATGGTCCCAGCATGCATCCCTTTCGTACCCTCAGTTTCACAACCACTTCTTATGATATTCCATTTCCTACACGAACATTTTACTTTCTACATTTTAATTCTTCTACCCACTTTCTCATTTACTCCAATAGTCTTTACCTTATTTATCACAATTTTATGGCTCACTTGGTCAAAAAAAAAAAAAAAAACACCTTTGAAAAATCTAGTGCTATGCTATCAACTTGTTCTTCCTTGTCCACTTCTTCTGAAATATTTTGCATATATCCTTCTAATTGAGATTTACATGGACATATACGTTGCGATACGAAAACTAGAGTCCGGGCGAAGGTTCCGCATGGCCACCTTCGGCCAAAAAAAGGACCTTCGTCCGCACATTCGGCTTCGGCCAAAATCAGCTGAAGATTTGGGCGAAGCCGAAGTTTTTCATCCATGCTCTGAAAATGAATGAACTTTTTCGAATGCCATCACATGTTGGTGGGGGAGATTGGATAGTAACACTAAACACGTTTGTGCACACACCATGGAATTTGTATAAATTATAGTGTTTTTGTGATTATTGTTTTGTATGAAAAAGTGAAGAATATGAATTATTAGTGTGAGATCAAATAGTAAATGTCTCTTAATCATTTTTCAATTATCACAACTTATTTACTATAAATAATGTAGGTCACTGTGCTTTGTTTTAGATGTAGTTTTTAATTTTTAAGTTAACATAATTATTGTTAGTTGATACTTGACTTGGTAGTATAATGATAAGCCTTGCACCTATCACACAATTGTTTAACAGTTAGTATCAGCCACTGCAGGTATGCGAAAGTCTGTTTGCTTTGTCAGTTGTCACATAACGGAGCTATTCTTGTTCATCGCTCCTTCTCGGGTACAGTGGTGTATACCTGCCTTCACAATAGAAAGCGAGTGGCCTGTCTCTCTTTGTCAACACTCAAAGGGGCTGAGGATGAATGTCTCTCAAGCTGGATGGCCAGCATCCCCAATCCTTTTAGCTTAAAAGCAGGCTTGGCTTAACATGCCAATCTGTGTAGATTTATGGCTGACTGGCGTCTGATGCAGTATTTATGAACAGGAACAGATTTAGACAAAATAACACGAGGTCATCGTGCCAATCACGATAAAGGTGCCCTGGCAATTCCTTGAGTGTCTGGGAGAGAAAATGTTTCCTACAATAAGCAATTGGTTAAGAATTTGTTATTATTTTGTTTGAACAATTTTGTCCACTTATGGAGGGGATATGGATGGTGATTGGGGATAGAAGAGAAGACTGGAAGGGGAATTATCGACACTAGAGCTGTGGCGGCAGAAATCGAGGACTTGGTTCTCGAGCGTTGTCTTGGCTGGCAGCTTACAATAATAAGCGACCAGACTTTGTATTTTGAAGATTGGATATGAGTGTCACCTTCTATTTAAACTCTGAACAAGTGCTTTCTCACATGGTGCTGTGTGGGTGAAGTCAATTGAGGAGTCGGCGACTCGAGGCCTGCACACTATTTCACGGTAATAACATTTCCTCGAACTTTAACTACGAGTGTTTGCACATGAATATTTTGCTCTAAGAGACCACCCAAATGACGCCCTGAGTGGATAGCTAAACCCGATAAGAATTTCACTAGCAGACAATAAATACTGAGCTAGAAAAATTAGTTGCGCGCTTCAGAAACAATTGCGTTATCTTGAATACTGAATTGAGGAACTTAAAGGTGACCAATAGGACCATATACTAATGCGTGTCCCTTTTGGAAAGATTTTATATTTTTGTTATGTGGCGTCTTTTTTAAACTCAACTGGATATCAACTATTTAAACAGTAAAGAATTATTTTTTTTTTTTCTGTAAGCTTCTTCCACAAATTTCTTTCCTCGCCCATCATTTCCAAAACTCATTAATTTCTTGCTTTTTCTGGCCACTTAATTTTCAGCAATCTTCTGTAGCACCACATTTCTAATGCATCAATTTTTCTTTCTTTCTGGTATTCCTAAAGTCCATGTTTCGCTACCATAAAGTACTGTGCTCCACACATAGAGTTTTAAAAAGTTTTTTCTAATTACTAGATCAATATTTGAAACTAAAAGATTTCTCTTTTCCACAATGGCTCTTTTTGCTAGTGCTATTCTGCTTTTAACATCATTCCTGCTTTGGTCATAGGTTTTAATTTTGCTTCCCAAGTAACAGAATTGACTTACTTCTCCAATTGCATCCGATTATATTTTTATATTTAATCTACTAGTATTGGTATCATTTCTGCTACATTTCATCACTTTAGTCTTGCTTTGATTTATATTCAGTCCAAAATCTTCCTTCAGTATTTTGTTCAGGCCATTCAGTAACTTCTCAATATCCTCAGCCCTTTCTGCTAACAAGACAATGTCATCAGCAAATCGTAGCATACTGATTTTTTTCTCCCTGAACACTTATGCCACATGGAAATTTTTCTTTCACTTTCTTTATTGCTTCCTCTACATACAAGTTGAATATTAATGGGGATAGACTACAACCATGTCTCACACCCTTTTTAACTGATGCTTGCCTCTCATGATTCTCTACTTTTATTAAAGCCACTCGTTTCTTATATACTGTAGTTTACAAAGTATTCTTCTATCTCAATATTTTAGACCCGACTTCTTTAAAATTTTGAACATTTTGTCCCACCTAACATTATCAAAAGTTTTTTCTAAATCAACAAATGCCATAAAAGTAACTTTGTTCTTCTTGATCCGCTCTTCAAGTTTTGATCTTAAAGCCAGGATTGCTTCCCTTGTACCGCGATTTTTCCTAAACCCAAACTGATCTTCTCCTACTATTTCTTCTTCTACCCTTTCCATTCTTCTGTATATTATTCTGGTCAGTAATTTTGAAGCATGTGATGTTAGACTAATGGTGTGATAATTCTCACATTTGT
The DNA here is from genome assembly GCA_031002005.1 of Vandiemenella viatica. Lineage (NCBI taxonomy): Eukaryota > Metazoa > Arthropoda > Insecta > Orthoptera > Morabidae > Vandiemenella > Vandiemenella viatica. Next base: position 340,802,863 of record CM061920.1, read on the forward strand.
TGGCTTGTGCTTTCTTCGGAAGTGTGAAGATGATATTTTTATCAAAATCAGTTGGAATTTCTCCTGTTTCATAACTTTTTGATATCAGCATGAATAATGTTTGGATTTGTTCTTCTCCTAGGGATTTAAGAAGTTCTGCAGGGATCTCATAAACTCCAACTGCCTTATTTCCTTTCAAGTCATTCAGAGCTCTATTAAATTCTGTCCTTAAAACAGGATCTCCTAAGTCATCTATGTTAACGTCATCTTCTTTATCCATTACACTATTGTTCAAGTTGTCCCCATCATTCTCAATGTATTCCTTCCATCAGTTAGCTCTATCGTCTGAGATTAAAAGAGGTTTACCATCGGCAGCTTTAATGTTCATACCTCTTTTCTTCATTTCTCCAAAATTCTGTTTGATCTTCCTATATGCAACATCTACTTTACCTACAACCATTTCCTTTTCTACTTCGTCACACTTTTCTTCTAGCCATTTTTCTTTTGCTTTTTTGCATTTCCTGTTTATTTGATTTCTAAATTGCCTGTATTGCTCTCTTCCTGCTTCATCCTGAGCATTTTTGTACCTTCTCCCCTGATCCATCAGTTCCAAAATTTCTTCTATGATCCAAGGTTTTCGGGCAGCTTGGTCCCTAAAGCCTAATGTTTTTTTTACCAGCTTTCATTATTTTGGTTTTTAATACATTCCATTCGTCCTCGGCTGAACTCATTTGAGAGTTATTTCTTAGACCTAAGTCTACCATTTGTGCAAATTTTTCTCTCGTACTAGATTGTTTCAGTTTATTCACTTCCAGTCTTTTCTGCTTATGTTGCTTCCTTATTCGCTTGAATTTGAGCCTGCTCTTCATTACTGTCAAATTATGGTCAGAGTCTATGTCTGCTCCTGGGTACGGTTTACAGTCTAGAACTTGATTCCTGAATCTCTGTTTGATCATGATAAAATCTAGCTGATATCTGCCCGTATCCCCAGGACGTTTCCAGGTGTATATCCTTGTATGGTTCTTAAACAGTGTGTTTGTTACTACTAGCTTATATCTTTCACTAAATTCTAACAACCTGCTTCCTCGCTCATTTCTTTCTCCTAGACTAAAACATCCTACAGTATTCCTCTCTTTTTCTTGTTCAATTCTTCTATAGTTGTTGAAAATGACATTGCTTGCATAATCCGGCGCTAAACATCTGCCCAAAAACCATGAGTTTTGTGTTTTCTGTCAAGAATTCTATAAACATCTTTTGGTTAGAAGGACTTTTAAAAACTTGATGATTTTTTCATTAGACCATTCAATTCTGTGTTTTTGTCGATTCAAAATGAGAACTTATCACGTTAATAATCTAAAATTCTTGATTGGCCACATGCTCACAACAACGCACCCATAAACAATGCGCTAAATCCATTTGACGTGACCGCCAGCCAAGCTATCGCCTAACTTACGATTGTAAAAATGTTTAGTAAAATAAAAATTTGTTGATATATCCAACATTTTCGAGTTAGAATAATGTACTGAAATCCATATTTTTCATTGATTCCAGGTATTTAATACAACAAAATGTCACTTGTGGAACAGAATCTGATTTGGAAATATTTTTTAAAAAATGACGCCAAAGCAACTTGCAAAATATGCAGTAAATCATTGTCCCTGGTCAGTTTTCTTCCAAAAAAATAGACTATTACAAATATAAAGAACCATTTGGCAAAAATTCATAAAAATAATTGGGAAGTCTATTGTGAAGACAGCACTAAATATCAAAGTTTGATTAAACTTAAAAAATCAGAGCTCTTACATGATACCCAATATTTGAAAAAAGAACTTAAAGAATCTACTTTACCAGATACCATATAAAAAAAAGTAGCGCCACTATGGCCCGATGATCATCCGATTTCTTTGCAGATTGATAAATGTATTATGGACCTCATCGTCGTAGACATGCTTCCTTACAACCTCATTGAAGGAGAAGCATTTTGCAGATTTAATTCAACCAAGGTACAGACAAAAATCAGAGAAATAATTTAGAACATCTTTAATGCCAGCTACATGTGAAAAAGTAAACAAAAAAGTTATACTGCTTTTAGAAAAGGCTGAAACTCAGTTTTACAAAGAACATATGGAGTAATCAAACAAAGACGTGTTCACTTTTGAGTGTCACGGCACGGCATTATAGGTTCCAAAAGAGAAAAAATTATACTTGCAGCTAGTGTCATGGAAGAATATCATACAGGGCAATATATCACACAACAAATCACAGTAACTATTACCAAATTCAATATAAAGGGAAAGATCCATATGGGCATTCGTGATAAAGCATCAAATATACCAATGCAGAAAGGCTTTACGATGGAACATGGCAGTGAACTGTTCAGAGATTTGCTTGAATAGCTCCTGAATGGCAGTGGAATTTGCTATAAATGGGGCTGCCATCTTCAAGCCATGAGGAGGAATATCGCAAACCCCAGTTTTACCATTGTTTGGGATACATTCCACAAAGTAACTGCTATTTTTATTTTGAACGTTTAACATTTGTTCATCCACTTCCTTCATAGACATGGGACCACGGAATATGGCTGTAACTGTGAGGTAACGTCCATGGCATGGGTTACAGGCAGCCGTCATATTTTTAGCATCGAACATTTGCTGAGAAAGCTCTGCAACACTCATGGCACAATACTGCTGAGAGTCACGAGACATGTGAGTGGTGCAAAACCAGGCATGAAGAAATGAAGACATGGGAAAGGCACCATGTTGACTGCAAGCTTTCTCAGATCAGCATTGAGCTGACCTGGGAACCTGAGACATGTCATCACCCCAGACATGGTTAGGGAAATCAGATGGTTCAGATCACGCTAGGTTGGACTAGTCATTTTCATGTTGTACAGCGCCTCATTGTCTATGCAGTATGTCTCATCAGTATTTTCAATCAGCCGATGTACAGAGAACGTTGCATTGTATGGCTCAACAGTTTCAGAAACCTGAAAATAACGTAGAAAAGTCAGTAAGAGCTTAGCGTTATTATTTTATACTATTTATAAAATTAATATGTATAAACAATGCTGTTTACCGACTAGGTCTCTGGAAATAAATTAAAAATATTTTTAAAGACATTTCATAGACTAATAATTTAAAAATCTGAAACAAACTTAGTCAAATCTAGTTTCGTGGTTCTTAACATAATTTCACAGGACTCCTACCCATACAACATATTTAGATATACTGTGGGTAAACTCAATATCCCGATACTACTACAACCATTTATCGCCTAGCTGACTACAGTGCTGTATTTCTGGGAGTGACATTGTCTCCAGAAAGCAACAAATGTCACTTACAGGATTGCATGGAAAATAGGGGTTTTCAGGTGGGGAGAAGTTAAATATCCAAGTTTTAAAAATATTATCGATTGTATGAAGGTAAATATTAATCAGAAATTTCAATCGCCGTTTTGAAGATGCACCGAATGGTATCGGTATCCAGAATATGGTCTATCCGCATACATTCATTTACACATTACATGTGATGGAAAAATCAAATTACAAACTTCCTGTTTCTCCATAGAATGAATATCAATTTTCAACATTCTTGGTATTTTACAGAATTAAACCCATCCGTGTAATCCTATATCGCGACATCCAGATTGCATTTTTCCTAATAGCATCATTGCTGGGACTAACACCATCTATTTGTAGAAATTGCCTATCATTTCTAGTTAATTGATGTTTCAATACTCTAAAGGACTAGAGTTGCAAAGGGAATAGGAAATTCTTAAAATGGTGGGTGACGATTTCCATTCGTTTGTAGTAGTATCGTTGATTGAAGTAAGTTATTGAGAAGAATGCCTCTACATCACATTCAATAACTTAGTGACGTCATACTTCACTCTCCTTCCAGAAGTGTTTACATTGCAAAGCTGTAAGTGGTTGTAGCAGTTTCGTGATCTAGAGTTTAACACATGTTGTTTACGTAATATGAACTATACATCTGGGAGCCAAATGTTGCTAAAAATCAAGTTTCAATAATGAACTATGAAAGGAAATTCATAAGTGCTCTCTGTACATCAGCTGATTGAAAATACTGATGAGACATACTGCATAGACAATGAGGCACTGTACAACATCTGCCACCGCACAATGAAAATGACAAGTCCAACCTATGGTGATCTGAACCCAGGGGCGTAGCTACTATGGGGCTAGGCGGTGCAGTGCACCAAGGCCCCTACGCTCAGGGGGCCCCCAAGCATACCTCAAGGGGCTCCAAAGTGCATCTCTGGAGGCCCCCAAGTGCAGTTTAGAGGGCCCACGACCCCTCACGGCAAACTGACGACCTTTTTTTTTTAGCTCTACTGTCGTGTAAGGGGGCCCCTGAGACACAGGAAGACCCCCCACTAAGGACCCTCGCTGCTCAGGGGGCCCCCAACCACTGCTCAGGGGGCCATTAAGGACAACTCAAGGGCCCCTATCCTTAGCTCAGGGGGCCCCTTCCAGCAAACGAAGCAAAAAAAAAGGTCGCCCATCTGGCCTAAGGGCCCAAAATAAATTTTTTGCACCGGGGCCCTTGTTGGCCTAGCTACGCCACTGTCTGAACCATCTGATTTCCCTGACCATGTGTGGAGTGACTACATGTCTCATGTTCCCAGGTCAGCTCAATGCTGACCTGAGAAAGCTTGCAGTCAATACATAAGTGTTCATAATCCTGTCTGGATATTCCTTGCTAATTTTTGAGATCAGCAGTGTCCCCATGCCAGATCCAGTGCCACCACCAAGTGAATGTGATATCTGGAAGCCCTGAAGACAATCGCAGCTCTCCGCTTCTTTACGAACTACATCTAGCACAGTCTACGAGCTCCGTGCCTTCAGTGTAATGGCCTTTGGCCCAGATGTTACTTGCACTGCCGTGGCCAAACACAAAATTGTCTGGGTGGAACAGCTGGCCACAGGGACCAGATCGAGCAGAGTCCATTGTACCAGGCTCCAAGTCAACAAGAATATCACGGGGCACAAACCTTCCCCGCATACACATCATTATAGTATACATTTATTCTTTCCAACTGCAGTTATGACCCTCCACAGTATGCTCCGGTAGGATCAATGCCATGCTCATCAGAATTGATGTCCCAGAACTGAAATACACAAATTTCCTATTAAAACACAAAGTTCATATTAAATTACACCAATAACTATTAATATATTCAGCTATCATAGTAGTAGCTTCAGGAGTTGCCTTGACAAAATGCATCAAAATTTAAGAAAATTGCAGTTAATAGAATGTTTTAAAAACAAGATTGACAAAATTCACCAGCTTCCAACTGCTTCAACATGCTACTGGAATCTCTAGAATATTTTTTCCAACAGACAATGCCAGTAACCCTTTCATTTTATATCACAGGATTCCATTCCAATGACCGCTAAACTTCCCCCCCCCCCCCTCCTCCCTGGGTACAAATAGTAAATGGAACAAACGGTAACAAAACAATACATGAACCCCTTCCACTTTTATTAGGACCCACACAAATCTTTAAGAGACGTTGGTTTTGCGGTTTCAACAGTTTAGCCCATTTGTTGCAACTATAACTAAATACTGATAGCCTTTTAATTACTAGTAGTACTATAATTGTTCAAAAAAAAATAACTCACGGAAACTTTCAAGATACAGTAATTTTGTTGCAATTACACTTATACCAATTTATTTGCTCATGCCAAAGGGGTTTTAGTGTATCAAAGTTTTAGGCTTAAACAATTTTTAATCCTTCGTTAGGAATGCAGAAACAGTATAGTAGGTGTATTATACGGCATAGATCATTTACCAATTATCTTTAGGAAATAAACACCTTGGGCTTTTAGTTTTGAATGTATACAAACAAAAATATAAACAAGGCAACATTAGGGCAGAAACTTAATCTGTTCAAAAAAAAAAAAAAAAAAAAAAAAAAAAAAAAAGCATACCCAAAATAAATATTAAATATTAAAAACTTAAGTCCGATACATAGCAACCTCAGGAACATCCAGTACATAGGGGTCAAAAGAATACTCAACAAACTAGGGTAAAATATATATTGAAGATTCTACACAAATCAGACTTGAGAAATGCCGATAGGTATATTCTGACATTTATGCAGAGTCATCAATGAATAGAAAAATCAGTCTATAACCATACATACACAACACACATTCATTTATCTTCCGAAAAACAATGTAAACAGACTCTGCTGATTCCATACATACACAACACACATTCATTTATCTTCCGAAAAACAATGTAAACACACTCTGCTGATTCCATTGCCGGAACAGGGATCATATCAATCTAAACTGTTTTCTTCCAAGCAGTGAAGGTTAAATTAAAATCCGGCCTTCATGAAGAGGAAAAATTTCGTAGAAACACGATACCTGCATGCAGAGAAAATATTTTCCTGTCGTAAAATTCTTATAATTTCTGCAAACTAATGTCAAGAACAAATTAAAGCAAAAATCGACCAAGCTTGCAAGAGATATGTACTAACCTTGTAGCGTTTTGGAATAGTGGTCTAGGATTAAACCGGTTCGCAATGGTCAGAGGAACTGAAGTTGCTATGTTATAACAAAAAACGAAAAAAAAAATCTAGTATTAGTCTTCAGGTTATTACATACCCTTTCCTCCAATCTGGTTCCCGCACTGACCAGCTTGGATGTGAACAATCTCCCTCACCTCAAGAACGGTGGTTGACAAACGAAACGACACACACCACTCGAAGCTCCCTGTACCATTGAGTGTGAGAGAGGAATAACATCCTGACCTGGTTATATGCCTGCCCCATCTGTTCTTATTGGCTAACTGCGTATGACATCACATTACCCCACTTGAATTTGAAATTCTAGTCTCTGGAATATCTTCTAATCAAGCGTTTCTCAACCTGTTTCAACCCATGGAGCTTTTAGATTGTCAAAAATAATGCTGGCTACCAACTCATATGTGCCTAATTTTTTTTACCTATTATCATCTGGCCTATATGTTACAGTACCATTATAATTTAATAAATCTAAAATCATATTTTGAATATTATGAAACTGGAAGTGAACTATTGAAAATTGATTACGTATTGACCAGACTTTTAATATTAAGAACCAAATAAATAATAATGTTGCTATAAGCTGGATGCTACTCTATACCACCAACCCACACGCACAAAATAAAATTAAAGTTTTGAGACTTTATTCTTTTTATTTACACTCCTGGAAATTGAAATAAGAACACATTGACGCCGGTGTGTAAGACCCACCATACTTGCTCCGGACACTACGAGAGGGCTGTATAAGCAATGATCAAACGCACGGCACAGCGGACACACCAGGAACAGCAGTGTTGGCCATCGAAGGGCGCTAGCTGCGCAGCGGTTGGGCACCGCCACAGTCAGTGTCAGCCAGTTTGCCGTGGCATACGGAGCTCCATCTCAGTCTTTAACACTGGTAGCATGCCGCGACAGCGTGTACGTGAACCGTATGTGTAGTTGACGGACTTTGAGCGAGGGCATATAGTGGGCATGCGGGAGGCCGGGTGGACGTACTGCCGAATTGCTCAACATGTGGGGCGCGAGGTCTCCACAGTACATCGATGTTGTCGCCAGTGGTCAGGCGGAAGGTGCACGTGCTCATCGACCTGGGTCCGGACAGCAGCGACGCACGGACGCACGCCAAGTCCGTCGCATCCTATGCAGTGCCGTAGGGGACCGCACCGCCACTTCACGGCAAATTAGGGACACTGTTGCTACTGGGGTATCAGAGAGGACCATTCGCAACCGTCTCCATGAAGCTGGGCTATGGTCCCGCGCACCATTAGGTCGTCTTCCGCTCACGCCCCAACATCGTGCAGCCCGCCTCCAGTGGTTGTCGCGACAGGCGTGTATGGAGGGACGAATGGAGACGTGTCGTCTTCAGTGATGAGAGTCGCTTCTGCCTTGGTGCCAATGATGGTCGTATGCGTGTTTGGCGCCGTGCAGGTGAGCGCCACAATCAGGACTGCATACGACCGAGGCACACAGGGCCAACACCCGGCATCATGGTGTGGGGAGCGATCTCCTACACTGGCCGTACACCTCTGGTGATCGTCGAGGGGACACTGAACAGTGCACGGTACATTCAAACCGTCATCGAACCCATCGTTCTACCATTCCTAGACCGGCAAGGGAACATGCTGTTCCAACAGGACAATGCACGTCCACATGTATCCCGTGCCACCCAACGTGCTCTAGAAGGTGTAAGTCAACTACCCTGGACAGCGAGATCTCCGGATCTGTCCCCCATTGAGCATGTTTGGGACTGGATGAAACGTCGTCTCACGCGGTCTGCACGTCCAGCACTGAACGCTGGTCCAGCTGAGGCGCCAGGTGGAAATGGCTTGGCATGCCGTTCCACAGGACTACATCCAGCACCTCTACGATCGTCTCCATGGGAGAATTGCAGCCTGCATTGCTGCGAAAGGAGGATATACACGGTACTAGTGCTGACATTTTGCATGCTCTGTTTCCTGTGTCTATGTGCCTATGGTTCTGTCTGTGTGATCATGTGTTGTATCTGACCCCAGGAATGA
>CM061920.1:340812411-340891594 GCA_031002005.1 Vandiemenella viatica
CATTAGGACCATAGGGTTGTTCTGCACATACCCGGTCAAAAGCCTTGCTGTCACCATCCCCTAAATACTGGGTGTATCTGACTACTCTGTTTGCAACCGAACGATTAAAAATCCACAGAGCGTCAGGAAAACCATCATAACTCACGAAAAAATTGTCGGATTTTTATAAAACAAAAACTGTTTTACTCAGAAAATACCAGGCAGTTCAAATACGCTAAAATCTAAAAATCGAATTTTTGAGCCCAGCTGCCTTCCGTCTCCCCTTACAGACAGGACATTAAACAACATCATGCAAAATGTTCTTAACCGATCATTTTTACATCAACAGTGGAAAAGATATCTTGTTACCCTTAAGAGTTTTACTTTGCTTTTGTCAGTTGAGGTTTCTAAGAGTGCCGCCTGCAAATAGCTTAAAGCTTTCTTTTCTCTTATCCTGTTTGTACGACCATTTAAAATCGAAATTGGAATTAATTACCTTAGATCAAGGCTGCCCAACCAATTTTGGAGATTTTCCACACTTTAGATTCTAAGTTAGCCTGCGAACCACATGATACTTGCCTATAGTAACAATAAATATTTAAATATAACAAATATGTAAGTAACGCAGTTTAATTACAATAAAAATGTAAAAACAATCAATGAGATATTTTTTAACTATACTCAAAAAGTAAAAAATATCAATGAAACATTTCACGCCGCTCATACGTTCCCTGGTTCTTTAACTTCACCACATAAACGTACGGACTAACGTAGTGGCTAACATACTTACTATCCTTACGTTGCAATGATTACCGTGATAGACACCTAGAGCAAAACTGTTATAGTTACATACGTCTTCCTTTTTGTAGTATACATGATCTTAAAAAAAAATAGTCTGGGCGTAGGTCTGATTAAATTAAGAGCGTGGTAGAAAGGGGCGAGGTATAGCGGATGATCGATTGCACAAACGGAACGTTTTTAGAAACAAAAACTCGTAAACCCGGTGTTATATGTCTTGATTGTTATATTACACTAAAACGCTGTAATAATTAAGGCGGAGTCTCATTGGGAAACACTGCAGATGCAGCCCAGTACGATATCGGGAGCTGTAGCCCCTATTAAAGTATACGTCACTTCAGCATTTATGCTATTTGCTTCTCTAATCTCGTTCCCTAGTCCGGGGCCGAGACCTGTTTCTGCAGCTGGATTGTCAACAGACTCTCTATTACCATGTTAACGAGATTCCAGTTTCATCAAGGGGATTTTCCAAGTCACCTCTGTGTACCACGGTGAGAGAGGCTGCGCTTTGTAAAAGTGCAGATCAGCTTTCGCAACATGAATGATTTTTTTTTTCTCGAACCAATTTTAAACTTGAAAACGTTATGAAAATGTCCTCCCGTCATTTTTTGTTTAGTGCTTTATGCCTTGTTGACCTCGACGACACTAGAGGCGCGACATGAAACGGGAAGGTATTCGCTGATGGCTTACTGAAGGAACCGTTCCATTATTCGCCTGGACTAATTTCGGAAAACCATGGGAAATCTAGGTAGGCGGATGAAAATCTTCGTACCAAAAATAAAACAGCATAATATGCTCTTCACATATTTTACAAAATGATCAAACCGTTTAACTATCCTTCTTAATTAAATATAACTTGGCTTCATGTTAGAATCAAATTGCTATTAGGACTTTTTTAAGTATCTTGCTTTTGTTAATAATGAATCCATTGTATCTCATCTTTAATTCTTTTGTCATCATTATTCTGATGTAAACTTACAATTGCAATAAATATAAAAAAGTATGCAAATTCTTACGTCGTTTCGTTTTTTATTTGTACTGAAGCATGTACTAAGGTTACCGCAAAAGTCATGATAACTATGTTTCTCTACGATAATACTGCTCAGGCAAAAATTAGAAATTCAAAGTAAATTCTAGTAATTAATACAAGAATATTCCAGCTCCACACTGATCCGTATAAGGGCAGAGAAAAAGACAACAATAGGCATATCAAACGTTCGTTACAAAAGCGATTATTCCTCTAGTTAGAGCATGTAAATCACATATGAATATGCGTAAGGAGTCCATTGGAGTAGACTCTGATAGAATTCACGACAGGCTACTAACAGTACGGAAGGTGCTAAATACCCTCAGTCAAACCATGACAGAATCTTTTTAACTCAGGTTTCATTGCTGTAGAGGCGTCTTCATGTTTCCGAAAGTGTATTTTATGGAATGACTCCTTCAATTGAATCGCTTATTTTTAAAAGAGCATATGTCCATTTTCATAATGTTTACAGGAACCAATGAAATCACAATAAGCCTTTTAAAATTTATTTACAAAAGTATTTTTACTGCATATGATGAAGTAACATAAAATACATTTTTGACGTACATTTGTAATTCCCTGTGTACATTATGTGCTTTCTATAGATTTTTAAGTATCCCGGACATGTGCCCTTTAAATAATAAACCAAGGAAAACAATAAAAATAACTTTCTTCGCATTTTGTTTATTACTTGTGGATATTTTGTTGTTTGAACGGTACACTTGAACTAAAAACATTACATCATATGAAATTACATCTCATTTGCCATTGAAATTAATGTGGTTTTGCACAAAATTCATCAGTTTATACGCTGAAGAGCCAAAGAAACAGCTATAGGCATGTGTATGCAAACACAGATGTATGTAAACACCCATAGCACGGCGCTGTGGTCGGCAACACCTATATAGGACAATAGGTGTCTGGTGCAGGCGTTAGATCGGTTACTGATGCTACAGAGGCAGGTTATCACGATTTAAGTGAGTTTTAACACGGTGTTATAGTCTGCGCACAAGCAATGGGACACAGTATCTCCGAGATAGCAATGAGGTGGGGATTTTCCCGTACGACCATTTCACGAGTGCACCGTGAATATCGATAATCCGGTAAGCATCAAGTCTCCGACATCGCTACGGCCGAAAAAAGATCCTGCAAGAACGGGACCAACGACGACTAAAGAGAATCGTTCAACGTGACCCTTCCGCAAATTGCTGCGGATATCAATGATGGGCCATCAAAAAGTGTCAGCGTGAGAACCATTCAACGAAACGTCATCAATATGGTCTTTCGGAGCTGAAGACCCACTCGAGTACCCTTGCTGAGAGCACGACACAAAGCTTTACGCCTCGCCTGGGCCCGTCAACACCGACATTGGACTGTTGATGGTTGGAAACATGTTACTTGGTCTGACGCGTCTCGTTTCCAATTGTTTCGAGCGGATGCACGTGTACGGGTATGGAGACAACCTCATGAATTCATGGACCCTACATGTCAGCAGGGGTCTGTTAAGGCTTGTGGAGGCTCTGTAATGGTGTGGACGTGTGCAGTTGTAGTGACATGGGATCCTTGATATGTCTAGATACGACTCTGACAGGTGACACGTACAGTACGTACGCATCCTGGCTGATCCCCTGCATCCATTCATGTCCATTGTGCATTCCGACGGACTTGGGCAATTCCAGCAGGACAATGCGATTCGCCACACGTCCAGAATTGCTACAGAATGGCTCCAGGAACACTCTTCTGAGTTTAAACACCTCCGCTGGCCACCAAACTCCCCAGACATGAACATTATTGAGCATATCTGGGATGTCTCAAACGTGCCATTCAGAAGAGATCTCCACCCCCTTGTACTCTTACGGATATATGGAGAGTCGTGCAGGGTACATGGTGTCAGTTCCCTCCAGCACTACTTCAGACATTAGTCGAGTCCATACCACGTCGTGTTGCAGCACTTCTGCGTGCTCGCGGGGGCCCTACACGATATTAGGCAGGTGTACCTGTTTCTTTGGCTCTTCAGTGTATATTTTACTGTACGTAACTAATCTGCATCAGAAACATTCTCGGTAAATGGCCACAACATAATGGCATCATAGAATGGTTTGAGTTCTTAAGGAACATTTTTTAGAACTTTCCTAATATCTTTTTTTTTAATCTATTTTTCTTTGGGTATTGATGTGATTCATGTTATTATTATTCCTCCGATTATTTTATAAATTAAAAAGACTACCTCATTCATTTCATAGTAGCAGTGTTCTGATATTTTGAACAACTCATGCTGCCGTTGTTTCCTCGCATATCTTTAGGAGATTTCCCAGCAGCCAAAAGCAAAGAAATTCTTCGTAGATATTTATCACTATTGAATTAATTTCTTTCAAATTGGAGCTCGTTTGCCCTGAGATGAGAGACTAAGCAATAGAGTGTAGCTACCTTTAGTATTTTCATGTACTTTACCTTGATATTGAACGGGTAATAGGCTACTAACATAACATTAATCTCAGAGTGGTGGCTGTCGACACTACAACCAGTTTAGTGAAGGAAGGCGTTTCTACAGAACTTGAGCCTATTCGATAATATACACCGATTTTAAACCGCTACAGTATTGTAGTGAGTAAGTTAGGAATGGGCCTTTCACCACTAAACAAGCCTATCCTTCTCAAACTCAAATCTGAAAAAAACACATATTTTTGCTTAAATATGGACATGTGCCCTTTCAAAAATAAACGATCCAGTTTTGGCGTGACATCTAAATAACGTGGAGAAAGGTTCGCTGAATACGGTGGATGCTCCGGTACCTACTATTCTAATTGCTCCATAAGATTTTTTACACACTCTAGCAGCTTCCTAGTCAGCCATTTCCATTTCCTTCAACTGGCGTCAAATTGCAATGCTTTCGAAGAGGTCTCAACAGGATATTTTCAATTTCCTTGAATATCCGGCATTATCGTGGAAAATAATTTTTTTGTATGACTTTTGCTGTAACTCTTATATCACAGACACAATCATCTAATAAATGAAGGCAGAGTGTGTCATACTACCAAATATTACTGGTAATAGGTTGCAGTAATTATTGTAATTGCTCATGTAATTTTTATGGATGGCATCTCAGACCAATAAATCAACGAAACAATTCAGGAATGAACTTATAGACACAATTTCGTTTTTTTCTTTGATTACACTGATGGAATCAGTCTGGAATGATTTGCTACGCTAGGATTCCTTCCATTAATAGAGACGAAATTAAACCAGTCATTAACATTCAGATATAAAACAGCGGAAAGAATGAAAAAAAGAGGTTCTTGAGGAAGTTATATAACAGAATTTAAGCAAAGATTCCTTCTCCGTGAATTAATGAGTGAGTTATTAATAAAATTTGAATTTTAACGATTTTTAACATAAAAAGTATCTAACAAACAACTTCACATATTTATCAGTTTGCACTCACACACGACTTATTAAACTGGTCAATATATTACGAGCATTGAAACAATCAATACAAGAAAAGAAATAAACACGACTATCATTTCCATTTGATAATTGTTTTAGAAACCTTTCTTCTCCAAACTAAACTCAAATGACCTTCATCATGTTATTCAAAATATGTATAAATCTCATCTCATTTTTATCTTTACTTTCTGTCCAATACCCATGGTCGTGGACTACGAAAGGAAAAATCTGCAATGACAAGCATCTCACAAATCAAGAACTGTAGGATTTTTTGGTTCAATTAAAACGAGCATATTACATGAAAGTTTTTAATTAAATTATCATCCATTCATTCTAGAAAACTAAACAGAAAAGGCATAACTTTCTAGATATGGTAAAATTTTATTCATACATTTAAATTTGTATAAAAGTTGTTTGCTCAAATCACAATGTGTTTAAGAAGTACTGTACGCTTCAATTTTATAAGTATAACTGATAATATCTCAAAGTTCAAATTTAATTATTACCTGTTTACATGCCAATTATTTATACCAATTCTGACATCCATTACAATAAAAACGTATTACATGACGGTACTTGCATTCATAGTTGATCACATTTTCTTTAAACAATAAACCTAAATGACTAGAAACCATGGCACACACTTTAAGTAACAGTAACAGTAAAAAAAATTCTTAACTACCAGTCTTCTATTTAAATCACCAAATTACTACGTAAACTTGTCAAGTAATACAAATATCTTAATTTTCAACCAATATTTAGTATTAGCTCTTAAAAATTCTATTGTTTGTAGTAGCAGTTTTCCTGTTCTGTTTTTACAGAACAGGAAGAATCGCTTAAAATGCTTCCGTGAATGAAGTGATACCCATATAGCAAACAAATAAACGAACGAAAAAAAAATTCAGTTGAATTGAAAATGAACATTTATCATACATTTCTAATTATTATCTGTAATTGAGGAATATGCTCCACAACTTCCGAATGTATTGCTCTAACATAGTTTTTACTTTTGGTGGAGATGCATCACGATTGGCTAATATAGTAATGGAACAATTATTGTGGGCAGCAGTAATATCCCGAACCACTTGCTCCTGAACCAGTGCTGATATTTAAATCTTTAGGAACTTTTATCCATGAAATAAATTATTACATTACATAAATAATAAATAAGTGATTGCGATTATATGAAGAATGCGATAAATAAATAATATGAAGCAGTGATATTGTAACCCGTAAACGAGAAGAATAAATTACGGTGACATGGGATAAATAACTAATGAGATTGGGAGAGACTGATGGGAAAAGTATCAACGTATTGTAACCTTAAGTACATTCCCGCTTATTGGGTTCCCTTTCATTCGGGAAATTCACCGTGCCAGCGGAACAGGCACTTGTTGCAAACTTCACGAATCTACATTGTTGTGCTCTGCACTTAATATGCTACCCTTTAACTTGATGGCGACGCAGCCAGTGGGAATGCTGTGTTTGGGATCTTCCACCTGCACGCAAATGTAGTGGCCTTTGCGGGCAGCGAACTGCTGACCGGCGACCCCGTCCTGGCAAACCACTTGCTGGATTCCTTTTACACGGGGTAACAACTGCGAGGGACAGATGGTGTCAGCGGCGACGTGGCCCCATTCGCGGAGATTATTGGCCACCTGACGGCGTTCCAGTCGGTGTGCAGGTATAGACGCCGGTGCCGATGAGGGCGTTGATATCGAAGACGCGGTCGAAGTCGGCGTCGGCGTCGGCGTCGATGTCGGGGTCGAAGTTGGCGTCGAAGTCTCCGCCGTCGCCGCCGTCGAAGTCGGCGTCGGTGACGAAGTTGGCGTCGAAGTCCGCGTTTGTATCGAAGTCGCCGTCGCCGTCGAAGTTGGCGTCGGAGACGAAGACGGCGTCGACGTCGAAGGTGCCGGCGTCGGTGCGGCAATCGTCACTGCCAATGATACCACCATAACAATTGCTACATCCAGTACTAAACTCCTTGGTGCCATAATATCTTACGAGCTCTCAGTTAACAAGTGTTTCAGACTCTGACGTTGGGCGCAGTTGATGAGCTACTGGTTCTCAGATGGCGCGGTCATTGAATGGCTGTAGCACGAGCGGACGCTCTCTCTTATAGCGGAGAGCGTGACTAGCTCGCCTCGCGTTGCACAAGACGGAAGGGGACTTTTCTTAGCGGGACTCAAGAGACATGAGATAGTGACCTATCCGAGATGCGTTGGTGTCTACGCAACTGGTGCAGCGGTGATTCGGGTGTTGGTCGGGTTTCCCCGTGTGGGAGGAGTCTTTAATGTGATTCTTAGTAAATTACCTGCAGCACAAGGCGCGGACCACGGAGTGAATCTTTGCAGCAATCCACATTGTTTACTAGGTAGTTCATTAAAAAAAAATGTGTGTACATGCACTTTTTTCTGTGTATTCTGATGTTTACTCCGCATTCGAGTGTAAGAAAGATATTATCTTTATTGCACTTATATAGTAAACAGGAACATATTCTCGTAAACAAGCGAAAATTATATAAAGAAAATTAAATCACACTTCGGTAGATTGTAGAGTATCGCAATTAATCTTAGTCTGTATTTTGTGTGGAAAGCTTTTATATCGGAGAACAACTGGGACAAAATTATCTGTTAACCGTTCTTACAATCAATAATATGTGAAAGACATCAGCAAAATATTATTATTTTTTGAATAATTAAAGCTATTTTACTCTGCAGATGTTGATTATTATTATTAAAATTAATTTATATTTTAATAACTATTCTGCTATTTGGTGAATTTGTATTATATTGTTGTAAGATGAAATGTAGGTTTCACTTTTAATACGACTTGAGTAGCTTGTGTAGCTGCTTTCCTCAAAGTATCGTTAAATGCGCGTCTGTATAACGTGAAGCGAGAAGCGCATAACGCATATAGCACGCAACGCAAAACGCGTGATGCTAACAAATTTGTTCCTACCGTGTCCAAAGAAATTTTAATTTAAAAAAATGATCAATCTTTTAGTAAACATTACACTTGTTAACATATTCTCACAAAGTACATAAGGATTATTTTCTAGATAACTGATAAGGAAAACATTCAGTCAATATCTTATTTTTGTATTATTTACATATTAACTTAACACATTTGTGAAAATAACATTCTGCAAGTTTAGTCAAGCCATTAAGTACTTTTAGGGATCTATAGTGGAGAATTTAAATCCTTAAGATATTGTAATAGCCTAGTGATTCCGACGCTGTTGCATCAATAGTGGTGAAATTTAATAGGAAAATATGATTTATTGACCTCAAAACAAACCCGTAGACGAATACCAATAATTTTTTTAGCAATTCTGCAAAACATATGTCATTTCTTTTGCAGACGCCATCGAATGTGGTATTGCTGAAAAGGTACTGGAAAAACAATTTTCATCTCTATGACAGAAATTTTTATAAAGATTCAGGAATATAGCACATAATAAGAATTTCCAACGAAACTAGTATTGGATGAGTTATCTTAACAATAACTCCAAAAAAATTTTCATTTTGCAATGTTACCAACAATCTCCTTCATAATACAGCTGCAAAATAATAATGAATAAATAAATGGGCACTCCTCATGATACAAAAGGATTTTTCGTGTACAACAGAAAATAGTTTTGATATTTCCAGATATAAATAATTTTCATATTTAGCTCATTGCTGATATAACTTACTTCCACATGATAACCACATTCTTATGTATGATAAATTTATATTCTAAATACGCAGAAGTATATAACGATGTTCTGAAAAATTAATGTTACTTATTAAATCGTATATTGTGGCATTATTCACACGAAATCTGTAATTCCACGCAGATTTTTAAATAATTACTCTCGTCAAAGCAACTTGAGTTTGTTAGTACATAACACAAACTAATTTATTATTACAACATATAATACTGCACTAATTTAGAGAAAAACGAGTAAAAGTTATCATTGCACCATCAGAAGTCTTCAGCTGTTTTAATAAAATAGTTGCTATAGGTGGCTGACAATCAGGTCACATTCGCCTGTAAATGGAAAATACAACATTATACAGAACACTGTGTGCTTTCATCTTGTACCTACATTGTAACATTTCAAACATACCAAATATTCCTTTCTGTTTTATTTTACCATTAGTGATTGTCATGGAGTCGTTTGTGCCTGCCTTTTCAACAAAACAATGTTCTGTGGCACCTGAACAAGTGAACCCTAATTATATTCGTCACAATTTGAAAAATGTGTGCTATGATTAAGTTAAAATCGAAATACTGAAGCTCGCAATGCAAATACTGACATCGATTCTCCCCTTGGTCGATCAGTTTCCTTTAAGCAATACGGTAAACAGTGCTAAAACACTTTAGAAGACGGTTATATTTTGTTCGAAAATACACTGATCCTGCAACACCATCAAGCTCGTCTACACACCGTCGAGGCTATGTAGAAACTGAAATTTGAACCATATCACAACCTCCAGACACAGAAGATTTGCCGCCTTTCGTCTTTCTCTTCTTCCTGATTTTAAGGAAACAATTTAAAGATATTTATTCCACCAAGGACTATGAGGCGAGTGACACAGTGATTCCTTGGGTTAGGTCAATTAAGTTAATAAAATGTTATTTCATGGATTTTGTGTAATTTGTTTATTGCATGCCTTTAATCAGTTTCTGAAGGGCATGGACTACAACCAACACTTGAATATTGAAGATTGTAGAGAAGTTTTTCTATCTGGAATCCTCTGAAACTGTTCTTACTATGACGTGTTCTGTGTCTCACAAACCTTTCTGTACACGTTAACCCGATTTACAACGAAAAGAACTGTATCAAATTTCGTTGGTAGATTCAATTTATCGCTTCTCTAACTGATTAAATATTTTATTTTTATTTTTCTTCCATACATTCTTCTAAAATCCTTCTTTAATAACTCGGCTCAAACGTGTTTTTATATTTCCTTTTTTAAAGGCCTCAAGTCTCTTCAATATTGCGATCATTGGAAGGATTTTGGCAATGGATTTTTGAAGGATCTGGAGCGTTCTTGGGAAACCATTGATAACCGAAACCACAATCGCCGGACGGAGAAAATCCAACATGGAAATCGGATTAATTTAATATGATTATTTTGATATAAAATTTATATGATCAGTGTACTAATACCATTCTGCAGATCGAAATTCAATGAGAGGAATAATCTATTGCAGGTTAACGTCAGCATCTACTCGCATCGTATGTTATCCCCAAAAGTTATACATTCCTATTGTTTTATAGTTTACTCTATCTATCTCACAATAAAAGAAACACAGCCAGGTATTTATTAAACGTCGCTTCCGGTAATATAATATTAATAAGGACTAATTTCGATAAACCTATCTAATTTCTCCCTCTGAACAACAGGCAGGGGATGCTTCCTTCAAAAGGCTTTTGACGAATTCCTTCCCGTTCCTTGTCCCCAGTTCCATCACGCCTCTAATGACGACCAAGGCGTCGATGAGGCATAAAGTAACATGTTAAAAAAAACAACAACAACAACAAAAACAGAAAAAAACGACCCCCACAGGCAGGGTTACGTATTGAATCAGATAGTTTGCCCGTTTGTGTTAAAACGTTGCCCTACTTGAGTGCATCCAGATTCAAACCCCAACGTTACCGTTCATAAGCGGTATCCTTCAATCATTCAAACGAATGTTGGTTCGGTACCCGTCTTACGCCTAAAGAACTATGCATTCCAAAAACTGAGTAATAAGAAAGACAAGAAGTTAGATAAAGCCACGACGAGATTTGAATGCCTGTGGCGACTGGATCCAAAGATCCAGCGGGTAGATTGAACGACGTGACATCCAGATAAGTAAAATGCTCAGAGGAATCGAAACATACTACGGTGAAGAAATCGTTAGAACTTTAAGAAGTACTGGTGATAGAATTATGTTAACACGATAATGCAGGACACGTTGATAATTACGTAAGTATATGAGCTATTCTTCACTGAGACGTCATAAATTAATGTGTTGTTTCGTTTGGCAAATTAATGTAAAAATTTTATTGATGAAAATAAACGTTATACTATATTCGTGACGCACGGAACTTTTGAAACTAAACAGAACTGTTTAATTCTTTTTCTAGGCAGCTATTTCTATTATGTTTCGTATTCTTGAGAAGTAGCAAATATCTGAAAATTTTCAGTCTAATTAATTACATGAAATCATTGTAAGCAAAGCGTTGAAATTTAATTTTTAAAATATTTCTAATATTAGTTCACATTTCATTCACTAGAAGGAAGTAAAAAAAAATTGCTGTGTATATCTTCGTTGAAGAGTTAAAAATTTTCAATTTCTGCAGGTCAGTCGTAATTTAAATTTGAAGCAATATTAATAGCACAAGTAAGTATAGACATGTGAACTTTACATCTGATCAGGATACTTCAACAAAAAGTGAATAAGCTTAAAATAACTTCAGTTTATAATGGTAGAACTGAGTATGGTAGGGAGGTTAATCTGCTACAAATATGTGAAATTCCTATTCTTTCTTTTCGAAACTTTTTATAAGTAGATATTAAAAAGTTTACGATTCTTACAATACACATTTTTCAGGCATTGGTTTCACATCAGATATTTACTGAGTTTCGTGATATTAACTGGAAAGTGGAATCGTGAAGAATTTTCAAGCAGGGTGATTATGTTTTGTGCCCCGTAGTCTTAAATAACTGATGGCAATGAATGGAAAAGAATTCGGTCATGGCCTTTTGAAGGAACGATTCCTGCATTCACCTAGAGTGATTTGTGAAAACCATGGAAAATCCAAATCTGGTTGCGTGGTTGGGGATTCGAACCTGCGTCCTCCCGAGTGAGAGGCCAGAGAGCTACCGCTCAAGCACCACGTTCGATAGCTTGGACGGTGATGAAGTGCAGGTTAATGAGGTACTTTAATAATAACAGCCAAGAGTAGATTCGAACCAGGGACCATTCCACCACGTGTCAGACAGCTTATCAGATAAACTTCATGCAAACCGAACGTGGTCATACGTCAACTTCATGTCAACGCATGCCATTATTACAACGGAATGTTAAGTTACACTCCTGAATAAAAGGAAGTAATATTGATAAACAGGGGAAATGATTATTCTATTTACAGTGGTGAAAGAGATAAATGAAAGGTCTCAATTTCCACCAAAATTCTTGACGTGAGGTTTTAATGTTATAACACAGTAAAATAGTTTTCTATCACTTGCTACCGGTAATTCGTCGAATTTTTATTTGGTAACCTTTACACTGCTCGATAAGTATCGGCAGTGACGGGGTTGTCCGGTATTTGACAGTGAACAACGTACATCATTCCTCTGCCGTTCGAGGAACTTTCGAAACCTGTTTACGTCAGAAGTATCTGCTACTCCTTGTATTGCCTCGGGCAAGCCGCCGCGATCGACCAGTATTGAGCTGCTCGTGGAGACGAAACCATTTTCTGAAGCTGACCACATAATACACTCATTCGGATTTATTTTTATTTATTTATTAATTTATTTTGTGCCCGATATTTTCAGCCTTACTGTTGGACTAAACGGAATATTATATTTCCATAAAATGTAGTATGGTTTACGCACAAGTGGCTCAGTGACATAGTTTATGAGTATGGAATCGATGATAGCATAACCGAATCCCTCATTGGCTCAGATTTTTCCTAAGGCCATAACTAGTCTCATACCGCCGTCAAATCTCATATTGGGTGTATGAATACACTACGACGCGTACGTTGTACCGATTCAACGCAAAACTGTAGATTTTCTTTACCAGGTAAATTTATCTATTTAGCTTAGGCAGTTGTTTCTCTGGTATACTCTCAGCCGATAGAAAGTTTACTGCTGTGCCAATAAGACCCCACGGAACAGTAATAATTAGTAGTTCAATGCACAACTGACAGCAAATATACATGTCTATTTACAGAATCGTATATTGTCCAACAAGTGTTTGACCATATTTTATTGTGTGTCTGATCTAAAAATGAAATATAAATTCGTTCAATAACATGAGATGAAAGAAAGTCATAGTTCATAGCCACATCAGTAATCAAGCACAGAATGTAGTTCTGTGGTCTAATTTACTATTTTACCAATCCCGGTGTGTTAGCTCTCGGTTATGGTATTTCGGAGAAAGCGGGGTTATTCGACCAACCAGATTTCGGTTCTCCATTATTTCTAAAAATCACACCACGAAATAAATAGGTTTCTTCTTTCCTGTATTCATTGAAAATTCGTTCATTCTATAGAAATGGCTTTATTTAGCTACCAATCTCGCTGTTCATATAGTAATTTTTATTCCTGATCTCACTGCTTGGATTTTAAAATAATTAGAAAAGTCCTTATTGAAGAAAAAAAACTATTACTTCCACCATGCTGAAATAATCGTTCTCGTCTAGTACCTAAGTTGCATCCAGTTGTTCTTTGAAACAATGGGCAAGAACATAAATTATGAATAATGTCGACCAACAATGATTATACACATACATTTACCATAAATTCTAAGAAAAGAAATAATTCCATATTATTGCCTTTACTGTATGGACTTAGAATTTCAGAAGGTCGGATTGCAGTGATTCATTTGAGGAGTCACTTGCTCCGTCAGAAATCTGTTGCCGATGTGAGAGTTCTGATCCTTAATGATTTCTTCGAAGTTGTTGTCATTGTCGTTAGTGAACGGACGGAAGAAAAGAGCACTATTCATATTCAACTATCTTCTTAAAGTGGTAAATATAAACTCGCGTTATCCAGACTTCTGCTTGAAGAACGCAGTCATTGTGTAAACTACCATGATAACCGGTTATGGGATTCGTTGTGAGGTAGCTGGAGAAATATAATGAAAAAGAAATTTAAATTTAATGGACCTGTCGGAACTTTGGCTTCCATACGGAAGGATATTCATCAGCAAAACATTTTCTGAGATTCGAAATCAAACCACCTAGTTGTGACTATTTATAAAAAGCTAATCAACTAACTAGTCTTACAGTACACCCTATGATCAACTTATTGCCGATGCATAAGCAGTTCACATGGAAAGAAAAGCTACCAGATAGATCAAATCTATAACGCTCGTATCATCTTTATGATGGCTGGTTTGTTAAAGAACTCTTTAGTTTTGTATACCTGCGAGGAAGATGAGGAGCGGTGTTCCCATTCAAAAATAAGAAGAAAAAGCATTAAGAACATTACTTGTTGTTGACAGGTTGCTTATCTATTAGGAGCTATGTAGGTCTACAAATTCTGATGTATTTTGAAAGTTAGTTGCTATTTATTTCTAGCATCCTTTTGCTAAAGCGATCGTATTCAGAAGTGCCGATATGGGCTTCCTCATCAATACTTCGTTCTATTGTGAAATGTATCAAGCTGTCTCATCACTAGCCATATAAATCTGTTTAAACATGTGTTAAATGTATAAAACGATTTATGCTTTATAAATTATCATATATCTTCGGCAACTGTAGTAAATTAAAAGTTTTTTTTGTCTTGATAACCAGCGTTTGGCTAGAAATTATTTAGATTTCAAAATATTAAAGACGTATCATGAGAGGTTATTGCGAATATAACATTGTTATATCTGTTTCTTTAAATAGTCTGATAAATTCATATTCTTCTTTGTATTTTGTTGCTTACTTATATTTATCATTAAACATAATCGAAGAGCTCCTGGAGTGTGTAGAATGTACAGGGCATATGTTGGTGAGGGAGCTTGGAGGGATATTGGTCAAGGAATTAGGAATAGTGCATGAAAGGGGGAAGGTGAACATGACCACAAGCTTGCGCTCGATTTCATGCGTAAGGGATTGGGGAAAAGTCTCTTTTGTTGGTAAGGGTGTCAGGGATTGGAACTAATTGCCAAATGTAGTGATGAATGATTTTCCAAAAACGCTTAAGGAATTCAAAATTAAAATTTGTAAATCAGAACAGTAAATGGGGGAGGAATTTAACATTCCAATTATAAAAGAAATTTTTTAAAAATATATATATATATAAAAAAGGAGAAAATGGATGACTGGGGTAATTACTACCGGAGTGTTAGCTCTATTGCAATTAAATTAATAATAATAGAAAACAATTAAACCGTTTTATTTTACCTGGAAGAAGAAAGACAAAACGATTGATGTGTTCCACTTCTGGCATATAGCTGGGACATGCCTAGGTATGTGAATTGTCTACGTACCACGGTGATAAATGTGGTTACTCTAATCCCTGACACGTAGAATGCCAAATGCCTATATTTCGTTGTAATACATCATCAGTTTGGCTCAGAGGGTTGTGGAGTCCCGGTCCCCGAATACCTGTCGTCCTGATTGCTGTTTCCGCGCGATTTCCCGCAAATACCAGTGCAGAGACGGTTCTTAATCTCCGCCTCATTAGCTACACATTACATGAATAAAAATATTCTTAGCGCCCACAGATAACGGTTACTCGTTTAGCAGACAGAACGTAACTTCCTCCCGGAAAGAGTCAGGCTCAGAAAACCCAAAACGGCGCATCCTGAAAAAAACCGACCCTTCAATAGTGAAATAGCTTGAAGGAAGAAGAAGAGTGGTTTTGAGAAAAGTAGCCATTCCATACACGGGAACCATTTCTTTCGATAGCCCGGTCGAAATCTCCTTTTCTATATATATACATATATATACATACACATATATACAGGGTTTAAGACTTTACGATAACTTGCTTGAAGAATGCCGCGGACAAGGAATGAGAATAAATTAGGTCTTGACTTTTGGAAGGAGCGATCGGCACTCGTCCCGAATAAGTTGGACCAACAATGGGAAACTGGAATCCGGATTATTTAACCGATCCCTCTGCCCGCCAGGTCCAAATGTTACCACTAGGGAGTAGGGACACCGAAAAGGAATCGATACTTTTTGATATTGGGTACTTTTCTTTTGTACTCGATCATTTTCATACGATACTTTTACTCATATCCGTACTTTATGGCAGGTATCGATGCCAAAATTACGGTGAAAAAAGTGAAAATATAATTCAACAGACATGACTGTATGATGTATGGCCACCAAGACAAGAACAGGTACATCTCAAGACGACAATCGAGACATATTTGAAGGTGCTAGCATTGTCGTTTTTAGAATATTTTTTTCACAACTTAATTTTAACATTTTTCTAGTTTCATTTTTAAAAAAAGAAAGGAAGGAGTTTTGAACTCACGACTCGAAAATTTTGGGGTTAGGTTACATTATCATTGATTATTAACGTTTTCGCTTGCTTGGTTTGTATGGAGTGTGCGTTAAGAATGGATTCGAACACATTGAAGATAATCATTTAATCACAATGTACTGCTTTCAAGGTTTTAGATAATAAAAAAAATCACTACCATAATGACATAGCTAGAACCAAGGCAATATCTACTATAAGGCATATAGCAGCAGTAAAAACTAATGTCACCTCCTCCAGTGATCCACATAGTGATTCCGCTATTGACCCAATACCTGCGTATAGTTTTTGGAATCATTAAAAAGCGTTAGCGCATACAAAACAAAAAGGTAATTACTGAAAAAAATGAAATGATTCTTTATTCGGCATCACCAGTGTCATCATTGTCTACTGATCCTTTGGATTAATGGGAAGATTTGGTATTCTATTACTTGTATAAATTATCCCATGAATATATAACAGCTCCAACAACGTCAGTCAACGCCGAACGTTTATTTTCAAAAGTAGACAGAACGGTGTCAAAGACAAGATATAAATTATTTTCGAAACCATTGTATAAATTTTTAAGTGACTGAACGGAGGAAGAGTGGAAAGTGAAAGATTAGTATGTACTTTAGTTACTTAATTCAACAGTTTACTTAATAATGGAATTTGTTGTTGATTTCATTTATAACTAAAATAAAAATTGTGTCTGATTAAATTTAACACTGTTTTAATTCGTTTAATTTGTAATACATTTTTCACTTATTAGGACTGCAAGAAGGTACACGATTTATTGCTGCAAATTTCATCATCAAACAAATATTGGCCAATACAGTACAAAAAAATAAAAAAAAGTATTAAAATTTGAAATTAAGGTGCAGGCGCAGGCCTTTAACCTTAATATAAAAAACAAAAAAAGGAAATATCAATTCTCGTCAATAATTTTAAAAGTATTATGTTATCGATTCTTTTCTTTCGATACCACAAGGTATCGGTATTTTTTTCGATATTCTAGTGAACACGATACTTTTTCTTTTCGATACTATTCATGTGCACAGTATCGTTACTTGTATTCGATACCGTGTCCATTCACCCGTCTAGCTAAATTCTTATGTTATGATATTTCTTAGTATCCAAGAAACTTGTGATTCGTTGGTAGACCCTCGTGTACTCGAGAGTAACGTTTACTTTTGTTGAGTCGGTTTCGAGTAAAATCGTTAAACCACAGATTATAGTCGCTTAATCCGATAATTGTGATAGAGTTCATCAACTGTGGATTTGACGCCAAGGAATTCTCCTGACGTTATGTTAATTTCAGTGAGGTGTTTCATTTTATCTTCTTCTTCTTTCGAACGTATTTGTGCTGAGTTGCTTCACATGGTATGCTTACACTACCACAGACTGTGAAATAAACATTTGATTTAACATATGAACAATATTCGTGGGCATGTAGTGCAATAA
Organism: Vandiemenella viatica; assembly: GCA_031002005.1. Lineage (NCBI taxonomy): Eukaryota > Metazoa > Arthropoda > Insecta > Orthoptera > Morabidae > Vandiemenella > Vandiemenella viatica. Next base: position 340,830,295 of record CM061920.1, read on the forward strand.
GTTCTGTGACTGTGGAACCACCTCACAGACAATCCACCACATCGTTGTCCGATTGTGAAAGGTACCAAAGGAACATTTGTCCTTTTCTTTCGTATATCTTTTTAAAAATCATACGATAAATAAATTGTTAATTAAAGAAGGTATACCCCGCAGACTAAAGAATATGCAATCTGTTCTAAAAAAAAAAAAAAAAAAAAAAAAACCCACACACACACACATCGCAGAGCATAAGCACATAGCAGCATGAAATAAAAGACAGTAGTTAAAAGATGGTATTGTTTTGAATGAAAGGGAAATGGCTGTTAAAGGAGGATGGAGAGTTCGTGTCCCTGTTCAGCCATCAAAATTTTCAGTTTCCTATGATTTCCAAAAACCACTCCAGCCAAACGACAGGACGGTCCCTTAAAAAGTCATGTACGAATCCCTTCCCATTCTTTGCTCACGGCTCCAATAACCTAGACGTCAATAAAGCGTATAGCTAGAAGTAAAATAATAATGGTTGTGAAGACTTATGTATAAAGTAAGAAGGTGAAAACTAAGTTGTGTGATAAAGCCGACAGAGTTGTTAATTCTGTGTGAGAGAACGACGGAAGTTTCAATTAAAAAAAACTGCTTAAATCGTTCAACAAATGCGTTGTTTTACAGGTCACCAAAAGTAATAAAAAAAGCAAGGGGAAAAAGAGATATCTTTAGCAGATTCAGTTGAGCTGAATTGAACCATGGTCTCGATTAAGAAATGTAGAAAGGCTAAGTGAAAAGTAAGCGATGTTTTTTATCTGTTTCTGTTATTTGTATGCCGCCAGGAAGACATCCTCACGATAGGCTCACACCAAAATGACTATCAAATAAAATGAAAAACGCTATATAAAACCGCACAAGACGTATCAGAGTGTTTAGATATTTCGTACAAGTACTGCAGAGGCTCGAGCACACATTTTTACTTGAAGCACTGATATTACTAAACTGGTAATATTTAATTGCTATACCTATCGTTGATAATTTGTGGTTAGCGATAGTTACGTGTGGCGACATTGCTATCTTACGAACGTCCCAGACTGCTAACCGCGTGTTAATAGCTAAAGAGTGTGAGCGTCATTTTGTCTCTTGTCACAGTATACGAAGGGAAGCCCCAGATTTGGAAAGTCTTATCATGTAACCGTTCTCTGACGTTCGTAACTTCTAAGGAAAAGGAGATTCTGCAGTAGAGATCACTCCTGAAATCCTAATATTTTCCTCCATTTGCAGATAATAGTCGATGTGTTGTTACGGCTGAAAAATTATTTTCTGTTGTCTCACAAAATTATCTGCAAAGAACTAGTAGACACAAAAAGTAAAAATTTATAAAGCGACTGTCTCGTGGTTACCTCTAACATTCATTCGAACTTACACCAAATTATGTATTTTCCAATAATAATACAAGATAGTCATTCTAAAATTTTCCTGACACGCTGAACTTAACAATAATTCTCGCTATCTGTGTTGACCAAGAAGTGAATATAACGAGCGGAAGATTATTATCGCTGGCCCAGGTTACAGTGAATACGTATGATGTCATCCAGCTAAGCTGTTCGGCGGAATTTCCAATAAATGATTTTAAGCAAGTATGAATAATGTCCAAGAAAAGAATACAAAGGAAAGTTAAAAGGATTCAGGGTTGTGGATGAATGATTTAAGTAGTCAGAACAATCCGCAATATATATATATATATATTCATGACTGTGCGAGAAAGGAAACTTGTTCACAGTACCATTGATTGTTATGTGGGTCGTATATCTGTCCTGGATTGAAAGTGGTGAGACCAGAATATGTCATCTTCTTCCAATCAATTTTGAACCTCTATGGCACTTGATTCACCCTTTTTACATGGAAGAATATATGTAATTTAAAGATACGCGATACAAGTATCGTGTGCTCTTCGATGGGTTTTTTTTTTTCTGACTTTATGGATCGTCGACGTCAAGGTCATTAGAGGTGGGAAAGGAACGGAAGAAATTTGGTCGTGGCCTTTTGAAAAAACCATCTCGAGATTCGCTTTGAATGATTTCGGGAAACTATTGAAAACCGAAATCTGGATGGCCTGAAGGGGATTCGAACCTGCATCTTCCCGAATATGAGGCCAGGACGTTACTGCTCACTCACCACGCTCAGTTAGCGTAACACATTACATGTATCTTTCACATTAACAGCCAATCACTTAAATAAGATTTATCTTGAAATTTATGTTATTATGTTATCGCGTAAACAGATTAATTATCTGCAGACACAGCAGGCCAAGTGGTCATCGTAGATAGCGTTAATTCCACTCGAACTGCTTAAATAACAGGATTATGACGATTAGAACTGTGAAAAATTGTAACGATGTGAACGAAGATTTTACCGTGACAGTTAAATGTAGTCTGCACGGATTTGCTGCCGGATGGTATTCCATATAACAAATTAATTTAGTTCTCATCTGCTTTAATGTGAGCCATATTTTTTCTAAAAGAAATTATTCACAAGCTCCTTTCTTCAAAAATGTTGTTGTTCTGTTGTTTCTTTCAGACACAATATATTCTGCTGGAATTCGTATTTCCATGGTATGTTTTTCCATTATCAGCTCTTTCGTTATTTTTTTCGATGGTTATTCAGAAGCTTCTTGGAAGATCAAATCATAAAAGAGACATCCTGATGCAGTTCAACAGTGTGGTATTCAAAGAATGCTATCTCCTAAAAACATGTATTCACAACTCGCACTTGCAGTCCATTAGAATACACGATTTCATACACCTTTCATCGTCTCGTCTATAAAATGTTTGCACGGCTTTGATATGCCAATGACTTGCGGGTAGATATTAGTCGAGCAGTTAGGGTTAGTCTGCCGAATGGAAAATAGGACCACGGCCATAAATTAGCACTTGGCTTGAGATATACGGTGCTGGTAAAGTTTTAATTTGTAGTTAATAGGGTCAGAGATCATCAAAAATTATTGAGTGAGGCAAAGAATAGTTTATAATAAACAGTTAAAGAATTTAATGTAAAAATGTACTACCAAAGAAACTGTATAAGGAAATTGATACCAATTAATAATAATAATTCCAAGTCTCCTGTTCGAATGACAGTCTCGGCCTGGATTGTTATGGCCACATAACCTGACTTTTACTTCCTCTAAATCCTACTTTCAGTATTTGAAGTATGCTTTTTGTTTGAATTGCAGTTAAATATATCTCCAGTCACTACAGAGAGACTTGTGATTCAATCAACAGATGGTATAGATGACATTAAACCCTGTTCACATTCAACTGGCGGCTGAAGGTCATGTTCCTATTGCCCCGCTCCTTATCTCACCCCCTACAGTTGCCTACCTCTCCGAGCAGACCGCTATGTCCACTCAGGTGACGGTAAATTTGTCAGTAGCCACTCTTTCCCTTTCGCACGTAAGGGTGGGGATAACAGAGTGGAGATATGCAAAACCTACCTTGAGCCGCCTCTGTTAACTGAACGGACTACATTGCACCTATATAATAAAAATAACACCTGCCTAGTCACGAAGGCCGAGGGTCGCTGTATTAAGGTTGTGGAATAACAAATTCTTTTCTGCCCATCTCAAGCCATCATAGTATAAATATATTGTAATTTTCAACACACACAGATTTTTAGTTCATCCAAATTACATTAAAAGCTTTTGAATATTTTTTGTTAAAATTTCGAATTGTTTGGATACTTATTAAATATAATAGCTGGATTGTTGGTAATGAATTTAACAGTATTTTTATTGTTTACTTGGACTGAAACTATTATAGACACTCTACGTTTTTCAATGAAAATCTTCGCAGGTGTTGGTAATAACGACTGTAAGGTCTCACTTCAACATTAATGAAATACTGTATTGTCACAGGCACCATCATAATTATTAAAAAATTAGCTAAGATTAATATCAGGAAGTTAAACAACAATATTATGATGCAATGAAAAAAATAATAGCGGCAGTTAACAGTTCATTTATCTCAGTTCTTTCTGTGGAACAGAAAGTTTACTTTATTCAGCAACAAAAAAATGAAAGGAAACCGGAAAAAAAGTTAGGCATTTAAACTACGATTACAGAACAATTACGGTTAAATAGCCGCTGGCTATTAAATATCAATCATATGATCTTGTATCTAAGGTCATTTACTGGATGAGCCTACGTCAGTTTGTGGAAGAAGGAGTTTCTTATTCCAACAAATCGTTGGTTGGTCGCTGTGGAGAGGTTAGAAATTTAACCCAAAGCTCTGGTAGACAATTTGTTTGTTATTAATTTGCGTACCGGCATCTCTCCTACTCCTCTGGCAAAATACAGTATGACGCAGATACCTTTCATCACCGGGCTTGAACTAGCTAACGCCTTAGTGACTTCTGCCACTAACAATTTATGTATTGTAAGGACATAACTTTCACTGTCAGTATTACAATAATTATATCTACACTGAATTTTAAGTATTCGGTGTAACGCATATCGAAAAGGATAAAAGTAAACAAATTAATATTTACTGGATCTTAATTATACTGTTTGTACTGTTCTCGGAATATAGAATAATCAGTGGACAAAGCATAGAGTGTTTCATACTGCCCTCTTTGATTCTAAAGCACATTCTCACTGACCGTTTTACCTGCTGAGAAGGAATCAAGCTGTATTCGACGCAGACGATGACGAAACCAGCTTCTCCAGAAAGACGCGAGGGAAATGGAAAACAATTGATCTGACCATCTGTAACATTTAAACCTGTTGTATTGTGGCAGAATTTTGGTACAGATCCATTACAAGTTTTAAATAATAATAATAATAAACACAGTAGTCTACTAAATATTCTAACAAGCTGAGAATCGAATTTGCGTAAATCAGAACACCGAATTTCTGTTTAAAAATTAAAAAAAGATTTATTTCAGCAATCTTGGTGCAGATACGTTCGGCAACTGGTATGATAATCATGTGTGTTGCGTGGAATTCCACGATTAAGACATCTTGGATGATGTTACATCCCGCTTAAAATAACCAGTTCCAGAAGCAACTCTTTAGGGTTATCAGGCGCGCGTGATCTCGTCACATGAACGGCGGATGTTGCATTCTCCCGCATTTATTGCAGTCCAAAGCTCATTTTATGCATCATATGTATCAAGGCTGGGAACTGGAGAAAAATTCTACAAGAGTCTGATACTGGGTCTTCGTTTTAAGGAATTCTAGGTTAATTAACCCAACAATACATGGATTTCCAGCAAACGCTCTTTAATTACAGAGTATATCTAGAAATTTTTAATGCATTTTTAAAAAGTTTCTTGGCTCAATTTAGATTCACATTAGCATGGTTAATCATGCAGTAACTGAATTGAATCAGTGGAATCAACAGTAAATCAAGTTTTAGTGGTTCTATCTGTTTATTTCATTCCTAAGTAGGACTTATATAAATGGTCGCAATACCTGATGACCACTCTATGGTGAATCTTCTGGAGATTTAAAGGATGTTACTCTCCCATGTCTCCCCAACTGAATGTGTTACTGTTTGTGTAGAGGGTGACTGGGTGTGTTCGGGTGTAGTGTGTTGTAAATAAAAGGCGAGAAAAGAAAGAGTGAAACATGATGCAGACACATTTATGCCTATTCTTCCCAAAAACACTGAGGGGGCTCGTCATATTTAACGTCCCAGGCAAATAACGAAACCAGAGATACCCAACGAATAGGATATGCACCTATCGAACATGTCTTGAAGAGCGCACGAGTGGAATAAATGTATTCACAAACTGCCCGCAAAAGCATGAAAACGAAAATCACACCAACGATTTCTTTCTTTTTGTTTTTCGCAAGCAGCAGGCGAGGTGCTGTAAGTAGACTACATTTAATTTGGCACTGTGAATGTAACTGCTAGAGATTAGTTGAGCTGTGCATATCTGACGTTTAATGTTAATTACTCCAATAACTGGATTGAATCTATGAACGCATGTGCAGATATACTGTTCCATATATTTGCGGCAGAAGGAGAGACGCACAGAATAGGTTTTCCAATAGTTTTCGACGCTGCCATTGATCATATCATTTTCCGTAATGGCACCTCTCTTTTTAGCTGCCCTTTGTATATTCTTTTAGTCTTCGTCGGTTTCACCTTTTTCATTTGTATTGAAATAAAACATCTCTATTTCATTCGTATCTTCATTTGTCCATTTTTAATTTCGCATTGTTACGAGTTAAGTATCTTCTAAATTAAATCCTAATGGGTTCATTCATTTCTCCATCCCTGTAATAGCCTAGTAACTTTTGAAACCCTTAGCTTAGAATTTTGTAGTTGCACTCCGATTATTTCTTTATATAGTCTCTCATTATCTTTAAAAGGTAAGTTTTCTTAAAAAAAATAAAAAAAAATTCTCCCTTAAAACGTGACAGAATCGATAAATGAAGTACAATTTTAAAGATATTACTGATCCTAATTATCATTCATAACGTACAACGATATGTAGTCGGCACAAAAAATCACATAATTTATTATTTCACGAATCGGATAGTAAATATATTCTATAAATACTTTACTGAATTTCTTTTCAAGACCCCCCATAATTTCCAATTAAATATTTTGGTTAGATTTGCATATCCCGTTTGAAACATAAATCGTTACACAAATAATAATCTCAATTTAAAAATCTTGAGTCATTGAATTTTTTGAAACAGCTTTTAACAAAATTTTACTCAATTCAATTTAATAAACAATTTTTGTATGGAATCCTCAGGATGCAACTGAAAACTGAAATGAATAAAAATATGAACAAAGTAAACACATTTGATACAAATGTAAAGTCGGCAGAAATTATAATTTTATTGCTTGTTTTGAAGTTAATGTTAACAAGTCACAGACAGTTAACACCTTCAGCATGAGACTATTGTTCAGTATTCACTGAAGGGTGATTAGGGACCGTGCACAAACTACGTGGCTCGGTCCAGGGGAGGGAAGGGGGGGGATTCCGAACCACGCCACGTAGCCTTCCTTTCATAACATTTTTCACAGTTAAAGTGAGGAACAGAACTCACAACAGCATGTGAATATTTATATCCCTTAGTTAATTATCTCCATATGTAATTTACAATAGTCTGACAAGAGAAAACAGTACAAAATGTCTTCTGGAATCAAAAGGGAAAGAAGCTACGTGCTACGTGGGGGGGGGGGGGGGGGGGTGTTTGAGGCAAAAGTCACGTAGGGCTACGTGGGGGAGGGAGGGTTCATTGGAGGCCAAAATGGAGCAACGTGGTTTATGCACGCTCCCTTAGTGGCAGTGTTTGCTTTGCATTATTTCACAATCTGGAAGAGTTACCGCATCGAGTGTTGTGGAGAGGAGGCAACTGGGCGAAGGCGGATGGAGGCAGCTGTCGCGTTCAGAAGCACTGGCCACAAGGTCGACTGGCCTTCCATCTGTTGCTGGCGAACAACGGGACTGTGTGTGACTGTCGTCAATGAGGCGCCAGTGATCGATTTCTTCTCGTCCCTTCGCACTAACAGCTGTCGCCACCGTTCAAAGTTCTTGATTATGAAGAATGCTTATCCAATCAATAACGTGAAGGGAATAGATTCACATGAAACATAATAAACATAAAATTATTGCAGTCTTTGTGAGGTATATGACCTCACTGTCTGTGTAAACTAGTGTTAAAACAATTTTTTATAAAAAGTTTACAAATGTAAATTAATTATGCGATGTTAATTTCAAAGGGCAAAGATCATAAAGCCAGGAGAAAAGGAGATTACTTAAATGCTGAAACGTTGAACGACTCCAGTTATGTAGGAATAAGCTTAAGCTGATTTGATGCAGCGGATAAGGTCCGTATTTCTACTGGAAGCGTGAACATATATTACTGTACGAGTATTGCGTTTAAGTTTGCTAAAGAAAAATTATATATTGAAATTGTACCAAAAGCTAAATATCGATAATAGGAATCGAAGTGTGAAACGTTTATTTATTAAATACTTAGGCCTATAATAAACCAACTGGTTTGAAGTTACAGGAGTATTAGTGTTAATTTAATTTTAAAAAATAGTACATAGCACATAACGGTATTACTGATGGTATGCTGTATAGAACAGTAATATTTTCAATTGCTTTCAGCTCAGGCCGGAAACCTGTTATTATGCCAAGAACTAGGCAAGTGATAGAAGCTGAATAAATACCAGGAAGTGCCATATGTAGAATAATTTATACAATGCCCAACTTCTACAAGAAAGGAGTGGAGGAAGCGTTGTTATCTAGAAGTCAGCATTTGATTGACCCTGGAGTAGGTTACCAAACTGGTGGGACTACACTTGTCGTCAGCGTAAAAGTACTTCTTTCATAACTAGAGCTAAATCAAAATCTCATCATAGCAGAATAAAGAATATAACTATCATTCTTTCCCTTTTTAAATCGTCTCTCTGACCTCCTATTATCCGAAGAGATACTGGCTTCTTAGGTTTACAGTCGACAATGTAGACACCAGCGACAAGGAAGCTTATTAACTTTTCGACCACGTTTAACATTGCACTGTTATTTTTGTTGTCCTGATAAGATGTTAAGACACTCCAAGCGCTGAAACACGATTGTACATAATGCACATTTAACTGTTAGAAGGGTACCAGGGAAGACAAATCTGTAACAGCAACCTCGACACTGAACAACAATGTGGCGTTACAGGCGTTGTCAACCGCTGTAGGTTATGAGACATTACATATGCAGCTACATAATAATGGCGACTCCGAGGTATAACCACTTCCGCTCTCCGTTCCAACAGCCGTTGCAATTATGTGGTGAATAGAAGCAGGTTACCAATCGTAGGTCCTACTTTAAGGTGCAAGAATAACTAGTATTTATTTGTTTCTTGCCAGCAAATCAGGGAATGAATCTTAATCATAAAGTTCGCATTTCGCCAAACATTTCTCCCCTCCAAATACATGAACCGGAGAGGACTTAATGAGAAAGGGGTAGGCAAGGTGATACAATTCCATTACAAACTGCTGGATAGTGATTTCTGTTGGAGCCACTACTTACTTCGTGTATTGGAATACGTGAACAATTTGGGGTCCATACGACATTGCCAGATCTTCTTTTTTTTTTATTTCTGTTTTACGCCTCGCTGACGTCGAGGTCATAAGAGGCGATAAAGATATAGGATAAAGTAATAGGCAGGAATTCGGCCATGGTCTTTTGTAGGGATCATCCCGGTATTCGCCTGGAGTGATTTCGGGAAGCCATGGATGGTCTCAGGGATCGGGGAGGTACAATGGGCCTAGGTTCATATCCCGGACCTGGCGTACCGTGTTGTTGCTTGTAGGCTGTTTCCCGCAATTAACTGGACGAATATTGGAAAGGTCCAAAATCTCAGCCTCATATCACATATATAACATACACTTATCCTACAGAACACAAATCTCACATTTCGTATACAGGTGAAAAGACATCCACTCCATCACTAGAATAATTTCTACTAACGGAGGTGATAGACCAAGACTGCCCAACCCCTGGACCGCGGGCCACGAAGTGTCCGGCCAGCGCATTTGAATTTTCCCACCAACAGCAGCGGTCTAGAATATGCTAGCTCGAAATCCTCTGGTTTTTATTTTTTGATATTAATTTAGAAAACCTCTACAAAGGTCCCATTAACAGTTATTACTTTTCGATTGTAATTAAACTGTGTTACTTATATCTTTGTTATATTTAAATATGTTTTTTAACTATAAGCAAGTATTATGTGGCCCGCAAGCTAAATTAAAATCGAAATCGTGGCCCCCAGGATAACTTAGAATCAAAATTGTGTCGCATCTCCAAAATTGGTTGGGCAACCTTATGGTAGAAGCTGGAATTGAACACCGATGAAAAAAAATAGAAAAGGTTCATTTTACCGTGACCCATACAAGTAAGGAGTCAGCAGTAAGGTTCCCACTGAAAAACTTTTCTATTTATTTAGTTTCCTTCCTATCACTTTGTTCCTGTGTTTTTTTTCTATAACTTTTTGTTTCTGCTTTTTTTCTGTAGCTGTATTCAGCCTCATTATTAGTTTTCGAGTATCTAATAGTTATCTCTCACGTAGCTATTTGCTTTTTGTGTAGTTTCTGTAATTATTTTTTGTTATTCCTTGTTTTCAGGGCAATTATATTCGATTTTAAGCACTGATCATTATGTTTAATTTATATTATCATGTAATATTTTGATATAAAATGGTTTATCAGTTGGAACAAATAAATAATTAGTACTTTCAATAAAGTCTGTTCAAATTTATCCTGTTTCGTACCGTTTTTATTTAATTTTGAATACTCTTTTAATTCCTTCTCCTCCTAGATATTTCACCAGATTTGTCAAATGCTGTTCTTTAAAAATTATCACCTGCCTTATCGCGATCAAAAACTTTTTTCATTCCAACACACAGTTGTCCAAGCATTCCTAGTCTTACAGTTCAAATATCAACAGATTACGTGAACGCTTCAATCTTGCGGTAAGGCGCGAGGCAAACCGCAATGGGGAAGACGCTGCGGATGTCCTGGTTCAAGTTTCGACGTCGAACATTTGTTTCCTTTCGGAGAAGTGCGGTAGGTCAACAAGCTGTGGGTTACATAAACTATCAGCGCACTGCTGCAGCATACATCAAACTAACAGTTTCACTGTATCGAATTAACATGCGTAAATACAGTCTGAGAGAAATTTTTGTTTAAAATTCCATCAAAATCTGTTCGGTAGTTTTTCGTCATATCATTATAAACAACGGACCCAGCTCAGTGCAATATAGATTTATACATTCAAAGATTTATATTTAGTTACAAATATTGTGTCACTATTAGTTAATGGCTTTAATGTTCTTACTGGCCGGAAGGCATGGGAAATAAGGCGTTTGGCAGATAGTAGATAGATATTTTAGATAAGCCATTAATCTTGTATTCAGCGTCATTTAACATCTTTCTGCATGAGATATAGATGTGTATTTCACAGATTCAACCGTTTAGGCTAGCATCGTCCAGAAACCCATCATCAAGTCTTCTGATGTCGTATGTCCATTACCAATTAATGAAATATGATTGCAGCGATCGATGCATGACCCTGTGAGCTATTGTAGCACTAAATGCAGAGTGACGAAATATGAATCAGAATCTCTGGGCTAACTCTTATATAGAGACAACCACAGATGATTCATTCTTTGCTGCCTACGGCGAAGGAACGAAATTTTCGAACGTCAAATCTCGTGCAAGCTTTTAGCAAGTAAGTCGTGTTTACGACCAAGGTCATCTGACCCTACAGCTCGGATGAAGTCACTGATGTTGACAGGTAAGTAGTAATGTGTGGTGTTATTGACGAGTCTGGCTGAAAATCCCATTGAGAAGCAGGTGTCCTTCAGACCTCGTAGGGTAGGAGAGAAGCAACGGAGACAAAGGTATTTGATGCTGAAGGGTTGCTATGAACTATTTAGCGTAGGGTCGTCTCCACATACAGCGGGATGGTGTGACACATTCTAATATTCCGAGTTTGTAAATGGTTTATTAAAATATGTGTATAATACAAACTGAAACATGGGAGCTGACAGTATGGTTTAATACGCCAAATACGATTTTTTCTCCTTGTTTATTGAAAAAGTAACAAAAACCATAGTTATTTAACTTGAAATTGTTTTATAACATTCTCACATTCTATGTATACTTAGCACTTATAAGTCTCAGTATTCGTTCATCGATATTGGAGATCACTGAATACATTTAAATAGGTTTGATTACTTGGAATATAAACTGCTGATAAGGTCAGTTCTTAGGATTGATAAGATATTAACCTTAAAAAAGTAATCTCACCAATCATTGTATCGTATGTATTTTTTAATTTTATTTTCAGTGCCTGTAAAGACTAAATGCGGTGAATGTTCTGCCATTTATTACTATTTTAAGCTAATTGTTTTTTAATTAGTCACCATAAGCTTTCCTTTCTATGTAGATAATATTCAGCATAATTTGATATGGACTCACGCGTTTTATTTATTTTTTGCCCTCAACAGCATCACATTAAGATCACCTGTCTTTTCATACAGCCGTATATTTATTTCACACTACGCATTGAAATGTGCAATGGAATTCTCAATGTCACTGAGTACCACTTTTTTATCGCAAAATACATAACATCAGAAATTCAGTGCATCACACAGTTTGACACCAGACATAGTCATGAAATATGCAGGTCAGTAGAGGTAGAGAGTGTGAAAATTTTGGGTTAGCATACTGATAGTAATTTAAATTTGAGGGTGCATGTATCTGACTCAAAGAATTGATTAGGTGTAGCCACATTTATGATTCATATAATTTCAGCAATAGGTGATCGTAGGGTTAAACTAGTCTATATTGCTTATTTACACTCCATAATGTCATATGTTATAATATTCTGTGGCAATTCTACTTATGGGGACAATGTGTTCAGAGCCCAAAAGCGAGTAATAAGAATTAGAAGTAGAACTTCATGCAGAGAACTGTTCAAAACGTTATGGATTTTAACATTGGTGACAGACTATATATACACATTTAATTCCTTTTTATTTAAAACAAATACTAAAATGAACAATTATGTCACTAGAAGTAAAAATGATCTTCACAATGATTACAAGTCGTTATCGTTTGTTCATAAACGGGCCCGATGATCAGGAATTCATATCTTCAATAAGCTCCCAACACATCTTAAATGATGAGATTAAATTTATGAAAAATTAAAAACATTTTTTATTTAGAACTCCTCCTATTTCGTCGAAGAATTTATTTCTAAGATATCTACAAAATAATTGACAGTAGTTTGTGTAAATGTGGTTGACTTAATTAATGTACTACGTATGCTGAGACTGTATATCTTCTGGTGTATTTATTTATTTTGTTATGCAATTGTTTATCTGTAAATTGACAACTTTCCACATCGCACATAGCCACTCTCTTATATTAAGATTTATGAAAAATAAATGTACTGTATCTAATTGCAGATAAGTTTCTTATTCAAATTTATGTTTTTACAAAGAGATCGCAATAACTCAAGATTTCCACATTGAAGTAGTGATCAAAGATTTTCCTTTATTTTATATATTATTATTATTATTATTGCAGCTATATCGATCCTTATTGCAGGATGTAGCCTCTTTAAGTCTAATCAGCAGTCAAAGTTCCTAAGAGCAAACCAGATCATCGATAAAAAAACAGCAAATAATTCATATATAGATAAATATGTATGTATATTCTGGTCTGTGGTTGCCAAGGGGAAGCTAATTTTTTTTTATTACTCAGTAAGCGCTTTCCTTTTTATGTAGATATTATTCAGTATGGATATGAATATACATATAGGATATGAAATCACAGTTTTTTTATTATTTACAACATGAACATCTTTATCCTCTCCAGTTCAATAAAGATAGAACTTAACATTAATTTGTATTATTAACAACACACCAATCTTCTTATTTATTAATAATAATTATTCTAAAAAACACAACAACCCAGATTCTTATTTAATAGTAATAATCCAACGATCTTCTGACCCCCCTGTCCTTCAGAGATAGTCATTCTCTACAGTTTGCCTTGCTTCGAAGACCGCCACTTAACTAAAATTAACAAAAGTTAATAATATTATAACAGTACACAAACAAAAGTTAATAATATTATGACAGATAACTTTTGTCGCGTTACTTTTTTTTTTAGAAGAGTCTTGATAATAATATAATTCCATGAAACCTCCCAAGCCGATACAAGGTTCAAACCGAATCAGCAACGAATATTAACGACTTTTAACATAGTGATATGCGTAGTTAGTTTAGCTACAGCCACGTCACAATCTCACATATTTAATTTTTGTTACTTTAACTTAAAATAATTTTCTTTAAGGGCTTCATGGCTTGTCGACTACTTCAGAGGCGATAAGGAACTGGGAGAAAGGAACTGGAACATGGTCCGTTGAAGGAACCATCCCGGTGTTCGCCTGGAGAGATTATGATTCCGGGAAACCATGTAAAACCGAAATCTGGTTGGCCGGATGGGCATTCGTACCCCTAGCAATTGCCAGGTTTGACCGTTAGCTGCTCAGCCACCGTGCAAGGTATCTAATCTAATTGTCTGATAATATATCTATAGTTTCAAAGACAAGAAAAAACGTGGTACTTCTGATATCGGCACTTTAGTCTTCATATTTCGTATGGTATAAACCTATATAACTGACATAGGGTTGCTTATCGTTAAGAAACATCAGTCGTACTACGAATGGCATGAAAAATGATTCACAAGTCAGCCTGTTCGAAATATTTGTTATAACACAACAGTTTTAGACAACAAGCGATGCTGACAGACAACAGCATACGAGTATACTTGTTCTTCCTCTTTGAAGAGTTTGTTTATCATAATTCTGGCTGCCGACAGCATATGAACAGACACATATGACGAAGCCATAAATTATTATATGAAATGATTCCTTACAGATAAAATTCAACTACATGTTCAATGAAGAGTTATATATTCCTGCTTTTTTAATACATTAGGATTCCAGTGATTGAGAATTAAGAAATAATGCTAGTGGTGACAAAATCTAACTTTTCTTAGCTATTTGAAGAAACAAAGGAACAAGAATGAACTATTATTATTGTTTGTATACAAACATCCTAAGTCCAACATATTTTAAAACTTTTTCTGTAACAGTTTTTAATAGAGGGAATAACTTAAAACTCAAAATTTTTTACAGGTTAACATTTCATTCATAGCCCTCGCCACTCTTTACAAAAAATTTCCAACAAATGCCGATTCTTTTATTTTTGGTGACAACTTACTGTACGTAACTAGTCATTTATGCAATACAGTCCTTAGAACATTATTACTTAGTTTATGTGTTATATGAAAATTTTATCTGTCTAGTCCGAACCTATAATCATAATCAGCCTTATTTTATTATCTGTGTACCTAATAACCTGACTCTACGTTGCATGTTGACCTACCCAGCTAGATATCCTGTCCAGGTCATCTTACAACTCTTCACAGCCTTTTTCATCTTATTATATAATATTATGTCATCTGCAAACAACCTAACTTTTGACTGTAAACCATTAACACAATCATTCATTAGAATAATTAATAGCAACGTTCCGAATATACTGCCCTGTGTTAATTTCATTTTTACATCCACTTCTTTTGATACTGGATCTCCTACCCTAAGGCATTGATTTCTACCTTTAAGAAATTTCTCATCCGCTCCAATTGTTTTAAACTTATTTACTACCATTTTATGGCTCATTCTGTGAAGTGCCATAGAAAGATCTAGTGCTACGCTGTCAAATTGGCCTCCCTTGTCCATTTCATCCGAAATATCTTGCAGAAACTTATAGCCAAGTAGCCGAGATTCACATGAATTTACTTCCCTAAAACCATCCTGTCGATTTGAAAACCAAATTTTTCCCCGCAGACATTTCTGATGTGGTTGCATATCAACCTCTTCATTAATTTACCTACCACATAAGTCAAACTGCCTATAATTTTTATCCTATTTGTCACCTAACTGTATTGACTGGTACAACTGCATTTTTCCAGTCCTGTGGTAAGCAGCAAGTATCTAGACTCAGTCTAAATAACATTTCAAGATAAGGTATAGTGTCGTATCCTCCTACCTTTAATACATCTGTAGTAATATTATCTACACCTGCTACATTATGCGTTTTTAGCTTTCTTAGTTTCTTTATAACAGGATAAATTTCAAACTTTTTAGTCTGCTCATTTCTCGCTGTGCCGACAGTCCAATTCTCTCATTCACATACTTCCATTCCAGAATCAAAATCCCTAATGGTCGCATCAGACTAGTTACCTAATATCTCTGCCTTTTTCAGTAACTTGTTCTCCATCTTTATCCATAATTGTCTGAATACCTTCCAAGTTCTATATTGCTTCTGTAGTAGATGGTTTGCCTATCTGAAAAGTAAATTTGTATCAGATTCAAAAACACTCTTACAAAAACATCGATAGTGAAGAAAACTTCCATTTATCTTATTTTACCATCGCCATGATCTGTTTTCCCACCTTTACCGCATTACTAGTCTAATAGTACACTGATTTAGAGAACCTGAATCTGCAGGACATACATACTACATGAATTGTCAATGTGCTGCTGCTAACGAGGTGTTAAGTAATCTAAGTGTATGGAATCAATTTATTCTTCTGTACTCATTTAATTCCAATTTATATTCGGACTGCTTTTGTAAATATTATAAATATGTTTCTCTCAGTTCCCTCATTCCACAAGCTTACTAATTAATTCATGCACCGGATGAACTCAATGCTGTGTGTAACTACGAAGACGTCAGTGATTAGTGAACAATAAACCACAACCTGACCAAAGACCTCACGTCGCAATTGAGAAAACCACGCTTAATGTCTATGTGGGAAATCCCGGAACTGTAAGGTGTCTCCGTCGTGAGCGCTAGACTCGTGTCAAACAGGTATTTCCATATTGCAGTACCAAACAAAACCAAGGAAGTTTCTTCCGGTAGTTGTCAGAAGGATTATACTACCCTTTAATATTACTGAGTTCATAAATATACGCATACAAACACTACGTAAAAGAAACCGTCTTCTTTTGACGTTTACTACTGTTATTTTGCTTTATAATGTTGTGGAAGATACATTTTATTCCTCTTATTTAAGGACTATATGCTGTTATCATCCGATGAGATTAAGCTGTCTGAGTTGATGATAATATTAACAATAGAGCTTATGCGCAATGTTACTATACATCCACTACGGCAATACACGTAACTCTTTCAGTATTCTTCGCCCAACATCCATCAAGGCCTCATCACCAACATGTATTTCCTTTCCTGTCACAAGTCTTTCTACTAGTTTGTGGAATCCTCCATTACCTCTTCTTATCTTGAGCTAAACTCTTTATCTCATCATGTTATTACAACCAATTATCAGTTATTTGCTCTATATATTCTAATTTTTTTCTTCTTCTTCAGTTTTTCCTTCAACTGTTGCCTCCATTAACAAATTAACCAATCCTGCATGTATTAAAATCTTATTCGCCATCCTGTCTCTTCTTTCACCGAGACTCTCCCAAAAATTTCTTTCTTTGCCCATCATTTTTATGACTAGTACATTCGGTACTTTATCTGTTCACTTAATTTTGAATGCCCTTCTATATTACTACATTTCAATTCATCCCGTTTCATTCTTTCTGATATTTTTAAATTTCAGTTTGTAGTGTTTTAGAACATACTATGGCATATTGTCATGTAAAGTCATGTTGCACTATTCGTTGCAATTAAAGTTCGGCAATTATCTGATTAATTTTATTCTCCTTTCTCTTAAATTTAAGTTGCAACACGAGTTTAACAGCGTACATGTAAATATCAATTTCCTTAATGTACACTTGAATTAAAACTTTAGTTATTTCCATCATCTTACTTGTTACGTAGTCCGTTTTAGATTCTCTGATATTAATTCCTTTTTTTCTTGTTTATTTCCTTATTACTACATTGTCTGTTAGACTTTTTTGTTTCTCCCCGGCTCCTTTGATTTTTCATTTATTTTTTGGTGTTTAAAGCTAATTTCAGTTGCTACTGTTCATTTATTAATATTTTTCATTTTTTGTGAACTACTTGGCCTTTTTTTTGTAATTTTTCCTATTAGGCTTGCGAAACATATTCGAAAGCTTCAAAATATGTTTACAATTCTCTTGTTTTATTTCTCTGATTTTTAAATTTCAATTCACTGCGATTACTTAGATAATTCTATCATGTTGTTGCTGTTTCGTTTTTTTATGAGCAGGAGGTAGACCTGGGTAGTTCTTCTGCTAATTATTTTGTATATGGCTTGAACGCTGATGTTATATTGTAGGTGTATCCTTCTATTATTATTTTTTATTACATCTTGGCCACATTGTTGATATATCATCGTTAATTTTCCAAGGGTATCTTTTTCTAATTGTTCAAGTGAAACTTTATTTGGTGCTTTAGATGGCAAATAATTTTATTTAGCAGTGTAACGGAAGCTCGTGAGTTCACCGAGTGATCGACGATGTTCCTCAGTAAAGTGAGTTAGTTAGCAACTGTAAACAGAATAATGGATGTTATGTGAAAAATAAATTAGCAATGTAATTGTTCCAGTTTGCATTATTTTTATCCGTCAAAATGACTGGTTAGTTGATTATTTTCATAACTATATGTTCCACAGATCTTCGTTCACTTAGATTTTTTTATTTTAGAAAGTGTTATGAGATAAATTAATATCTTCTACCGAATTACTCGCAGAAACAATGTTACCTCCGTATTTAGTCAACGGATAATCAAGAATTTCGCAAATGCAATCAGAAAACTTAGAAGTGAGTTTGATAATGATTTGTAGTCACAATAAAAACGAGTGTAATTTATCGCAATATATAAATGTCTGTATAAAGCGCAAAGAAATCAGTGGTTTTTCTAACAACAATCTTTTTCTACTTTTTCTTCTAGGTTTGCACCTCGTCAACGTCAAGGCCATCCGAAGCGGGAAAGGATTGAGGGCAAGGAACTGAAAGGAATTCGGCTATGGCCTTTTGATGGAACCATCCCAGCAGTCACTTGTAGTGATTTGGGGAAACTGTGGAAAACCTAAGTCAGCATGACAGGAAGGGTAATCGAACACACATCCGCCCGAATGCGAGGCCAGAAGGACACAGCTTATCTAATTTTCAGTCACAAGATTAACAACCATTTTTATTTGATATTGCTGTGGATGATGATCCCTATTACCTTCCTTCTGATCATTGTATATAACACCTTCATTTCGTTTTACAAATTGTGATTTAAAAATTAAAACCTTCTTTCATTTTCTGTTCCTGAGAATTTCAAACATCAGTAAAACTATCAGACTAATTACTAAGCATTAAAGAGTCAAGTTTAACCTAACCTATTATGTTCACTACAGTTAAAATATTATTCACTGTTGGCAGCATTGTTTACTGCAGTGGTAACCGGGATGGAAGCTCAGGCAGTAAATATTGTAAACTGTAACAATTTTCAGCTTGAAAAATAGTTGTTTGGGTGATTATCAGCTCGATTTCCTAAAACTTGCAGAATTATATTGGCATCCAAATAAAGTTGTTTTTTAGATGACAATACTATTACTATTTGTCTTGTCACAGTATACTAACATATGAAAGTAGAAATTAATTGCTTTCTAAATTTAATGAGTTATTCATGATTGCATGAATATCAAATCACAAAATTTAACTGTAGTTTTCTTTAATCTTATCTGACTTATAAAAGAGGGAGGTTATTTGTTTGTTAACAATAGAAAACAAAACGGTTGGACATATGAATCAATAGTGCCGGACATAACCTTGCTTAATGTAATAGTGCGAGCATATTCCATTTATAACTCGCGACGCAAGCTGTTCGGTACTGCCCCTGCAGGCAACTACGTTTGTGATTACCATATGTATAACTTGACCTTAGCGACGTACACTGCTTTATAAGGTAGCGTTGTAGCTCTTTCAAGCAGCGTCTAATTCAGTGACCCAGATGCTTCAAGAAGATACTTCCACCGACTTGGTGGGAAGCACTTAGCGTTGCAAATACAAAGCAGGGTAAACAGCGAATTCAGTCACGAGTAAACGAATCTTTTAATATGTTACACTGCGACACCAAGAAACGTGGAGAACACAAACATAGGGCTAAGATCGTAACTACAAATTTCAGTATATACATAACTTCCAACAGGATCATAAATGAAACGTATTTTGGCACCTCTCAAACATAACAATCACAATTTTTTATTCATTTTATGTACAATCAGTACAGTGTATTTCACGTAACATCTTGAGAGGATAAAAAAAAATGGTGAAACAAACAACAAAACCGTGTTCAAATCTCCGTTGGTGTTCTCCATAGTGAATTCAAATTTTAGTCGGCTTTCAATATTCGCCTCTTGGATGTCCCAACTATCCGTCCTGAAAGTGCACATTAAACAATTATTATGATACATGTTTAAACAAAGTTTCACGGTTCTCAGAGAGGTGGCGACACTCCTCATCGTCCTTTAGTCTAGATCATATATGGGCAACCCCCGGCCCCCGGGCCGGATCCGGCACTCCACCAACTTCAGTCCGGCCCGCGAGATTCAGAAATTTCAAATAACTCTTCTAACTCAAGTCTCCCAATAATTTTCATTTGATTTTTCTATCTGTTTTGTTAATTTAATTTTTTATGTTTTATTATCCTACTGTAATTCTAGTAAATAAAAAATGTGTGAATTTTTATCGCCTTTTTATTCACTACTATCTATTTCTTTCTTACCTACGGGTCGCGACCTGATTAAGTCCGGCCCGCGACCAGATTAAATCCAGAAATTACGCCATTAGCTAAGCAAAGGTTGCCCATACCTGGTCTAGATCCTTAATGACCCATCGAATACTGACTAAACTTATATTACAAGTAATGCTCTCGGGTGACTAGCCGAGTTATAGAAGTGTTATAATAGTCACACAATATTTCGGCACTCTGAATCGTTGGCGCCATCTTCCGGTGAAGTGAGGTCAGGAACATGCGAAGCTGCTGAGCTAGACCAGATTCCCGCTGCTAACCTCTGATTGTTTTGCGGACACCTGGGGTATATAGCATTAGTTGCGAGTGTGGAAAGAGCTACATTGGCCAAACGGTGCGGTGTGTTCACCAACGTTGCCTAGAACATGCACGACACGTTCGTCTGGGGCAGAAAGAAAAGTCTGCGGTGGCGGAACACAGTCTAGAACATGGCCATGGTTTTGATTTCGAAAATACCAGAGTACTGGCGCATACTGGTAGCTTCTGGAATAGCATCCTTACAGAAGCAGTAGAAATTCGTCTCGCGTCTAACCTCGTCAACCGCGACAGCGGGTACCAGCTGAGTGAAGCCTGGACGCCAATCATCAATACTATACGTCGACAGCGGGACCGAGACGCATTACACGGCGCGTCCAGATCAACGGAAAGTTCGGTAGTAACATAAGCTAGCAATTTGTTGCTCAGGCATTAATGATCAGCTTATGGGTAAGTTTTTGCCTTTCCTTCTACCGAACGATGAGTTACTACGAGGCAGGACCCCGGCTACCATTGGTTACAAATCTGACCAATCACGTGGCAGCATGGCTCAATATGAGGCCCGCAACGGATTCGTGTTGACCCATCATTTGGACAAACAATTTATCGTGAAGGCTTTGTTTTCGGATATCTTCTTCGAAGGAGCGGTGATTTTAAGCCCATCCGCTATATGTCATGTGAAAAAGGACATCAAATCTAGCCGTAACTCCACCTTGGCATCGATTCTAGGGCAAGGGGGGCAAGGGCATATCATGTCGCAGTCTATAGAGCTGCATTGTCATCCTTAGTGCCAGGAAAATGTATCCTATTACTAATGTCTAATTTGAATTTTGGGGCTGACTTTCTGCTTTTGTCTTAAGTTGCTATCCTATCTCTATTATGTTTTATTTGATTTAATTAAAAGTTAAGGGTGGGTTATATATATACATAAAGGGACCTAGCCTACATTCTTATGTTAATGGAGGATAGTTTTATGTACATGCAAGGGGCCTAACTAAGTGGGAATCCTACTTATACTAAAGGTGGGTAATTTAATTTATTTTTACTATTTACAAGGGGACCTTACTTACGATAATTTGGGCCTACTTCTACTTATAACTACTGGTGGGTTGGAGGGTACGTGGAGGGAATTAGAAGGGGAATGTTCTAGTTAGCATCCTTTTGGGATGCCTTCTAGGGAGCATTTCCTCTTCGATGTTTCCTATTTCTGCTATTTCTGCGTAAGGAGAGTTTCTGCATCGAATGTAGAAGTTTTCTGATGCTTCCTTTAGGGTTTCAGTGAGCGGAGGGAAGTGTAAGTCTTGTCTGATTATCCAATTTGGTAAATAGCGGGGTGCATCAACAATTGTACGCAGGGCTCGGTTTTCCAATGCCTGCAGCTTTTTGATGTGGCAGTCGGCGGACATGCTCCATATCTCTGAGCCGTACATGAATGTTGTTTGTACTATTGCACGATAGATGAGCAATTTGGTCTCTACTTTTAATCCGTCGCCTCTAAGTATTGAATAGAGGCCGGTGAGTTTGGCTTTCGCTTTTCTCTTTGCTTCATCTATGTGCGATCCCCACGTCAGGTGCTTATCTAATCGCAGACCAAGGTATTTGATATCTTTTTGCCATTCAATGTCTGTATCTTCTGTGTGGATTTTATATTTTGTTTGCTTCACTTTTTTATTAAACATAATTGCTTGTGATTTTGCAGCGTTAATTTTATTTTCCAGATATTGCACCACTGCGTTAATTTCTCAAAGTGACGTTGTAGTTTTCTGGCTGCAAATTCTGGATTTTTATTGCTGGCATATACTGTGGTGTCATCTGCATATAGGCGGATATGGCTGCCCTCTAGTTGTGGCAGATCATTTACGTATATGCAGTACAGTATTGGGGCAAGAACACTTCCCTGTGGCACTCCTGCCTCAATTTGTCTTACTGTGCTGTTTGCCCCTTCTTGTTTGACAAAGAATTTCCTGTTTGCTAGATAGGAACTGAGTAAGTGAGTCAGGTAGTCTGGAGTATTGTATTGATGCAGTTTGTAGATTAGGCCTTCGTGCCACACTTTATCGAAGGCTTTCTCTATGTCCAGAAATATAGCTGCTGTGCTGTTTCCCGCCTGCTGTTCTGAGCAGATATGCTCCACTAGCCTGGCACATTGTTGTACGGTGGAGTGGCCTTTTCTAAATCCAAATTGACTGCCAATGATAATTTTGTTTCTGATTATATGAGTGTTGAGTCTCATTAGTATAATTCTCTCGAACACTTTGGCTATGATTGGAAGTAAAGAAATGGGTCTATAATTTTGAGGAAAAGTTTTGTCTTTTCCTGGCTTAGGCAGTGCCACCACCTTCGCAATCTTCCATGCATCAGGGAAGTAGCATTGTCTAAGACAAGCGTTAAAGATATGTTCTAGGCGTCTGATGGCTTGTGGAGGCAGGTTTTTAATTTGTAGGGGAGTCAATTGATCATATCCGCTGGCCTTTTTTGATTTTAGCCTGCGAATAATGGACTCAATCTCCCCTGTATTTGTGAGTTGCGCTTCAGTCTGCGGCTCTGTCGCAAGGATGTGTTCGACTTCACGAATAACCCGCTCTTCGTGGTCGTCGCTCTCCTCATCTTCTGTATTGTTGGTCTGGAATTGATCCTCAAGTGTGTCAGCTATGGCCTGTGCCTTTCCTTCCGGATCATACACAAGGCCACGTCTGCCATGTAGTGGTCTGATTGCTTCTTTCGTTTTACTGACCGCTCTGGTTAGAGCCCACATCTTGCGACTATTATTCTGCACTTCAGCTAGTTTTGCTTCCCATGACTCACTTCTCTGTATTTTTAAGTTTTCTCTAATTTCCTCAGCTAGATGATTTACTAATCTCTTGTCAGCTGGGTCACGCCAACGCTGCCATCTTTTCCGAGTTCTGTTTTTTAGATTAATTAGGCTGATTATATGTGCTGGTGTTTCTGTGCGTTCGTATATTATGTCCCGCCTTGTAGTAACATGTTTGGTGCACACCTTAATAATATCTGTAAAGCGTGAGACAGCGTTGTCTATGTCTTCCACGCTATTTAATTCCGGACTGTCGGAAAAGTGTAGCGCGACGTCTTCACGATAGTGTTCCCAGTTTGTATCATATCTGTACCTGGGTCTCGAACTATCATGTTCTTGTAACATCAATGACAAGAGTACTGGGTTGTGATCTGAATTGAGCTGATTTGGCACGGATAGTTCCCGTGCCCAGCGCAGCCCCTTCGTCACGTAGATGTCAAGTACGTCGGGTCGGTGTTCCGCATTGTTCGGGAAGTAGGTAGGCTCCCTCGGGGCTATCACTTCAACATCATTGTTGTCGTTCAGCACCCTCAGGAGCCCTCGCCCATTTCTGTTCGCCGCGCGGCAATGCCAAGCTGGGTTTTTGGCGTTCAGATCACCCCCCAGCAAGACGATTTGGTTCCTATCTAGCAAGTGATTTATTTGTGGTGCTGTAAGTACCTTGGTAGGCGGGTTATATGCTGCGATCAGATGCACAGTTTCCCCTTCGATTTTAACCTCGATGCCTGTGTGTTCTAGGTCACCTAGTTTTGTTGATGGTAATTCCTTGTGGGTCAGTCTTTGCTTTATTATTATCGCGGTTCCACCACCTTGTGTTGCCCTATCATCGCGTATGATGACGTAGTTCCTTAATCTGAAGTCCAGATGGGGCTTCAGATGGGTTTCGCTGATAAGCGCTACGTCAATATCGTGTTCAGCTAGGAAATCTATAAATTCTAATCGTTGGTTTCTGATACCATTTGCATTCCAGGCTACAATGTTAAATCTCTTATTTTGCGCCATCTTCGGTTTGCAATAGTGTTAGGAATGTCTGTGCTAGGACTGTTGCTTTTCCTAATATGTCTGTCTGTTGCTTCATGCCTTCAGCAGCTTGCCGTAGAGCATTTAGCAACTTTCTTATGTTTTCGTCCATGAAGAGTGAGAGGATTTCACGTAAGTCTTGTGCCAGACTCCCGGGGTCGGGGGTCTGGTTTTGTTGTTGGGTATTGTTGTTTATTCCCCATGTAGGGGGTTCTGTTGGTGGTTGTCTTTGTCCAGGGAGTGGTGGAAACTCCTCATTAGTGACTTTTTGATTTGACAGATTGTTCTGGTCTTTGGTGGTTTCTTTGTTCTGTTTGTTTTCAGCTTTGGTTTTCCTAGCCTTCATTATTTCTTTATACACAGGGCATCCCCGGTAGTTAGCTGGGTGCTGACCCTGACAGTTATGGCATTTTGGTGCCTCATCTTTTGTTTTAGTGCATGCATTTGTCAGGTGTTCCCCAGAACACTTGACGCATCGAGGGTTAATTCTACAATTTCTAGCCGCATCGAGATTTGACCCCTGCTACGACTGGTTCCACAGCCGACCAATCAGAGGTTAGCAGCGGGATTCTGGTCTAGCTCAGCAGCTTCGCATGTTCCTGACCTCACTTCACCGGAAGATGGCGCCAACGATTCAGAGTGCCGAAATATTGTGTGACTATTATAACACTTCTATAACTCGGCTAGTCACCCGAGAGCATTACTTGTATTGTCAACGCCGAGAAAGACTTCGTAATTATATAAACTTATATTCCCATGAACTAAAAGGAGGAAACTTCAAGTTAAATTTCATTCGCTCTGTGCATCTAAAACAATTTTTTTTCGGCTGAAACCTTAAAGTATGGAAATATTACTGTCGATTTTTGAATGCTTGTGAAAAAAAAAATAGGACTTCGGTATGCGCATATGTAGTGACTTATCAAATCTCATTTAATCCTTGTTACCCACTGTTTATGGTAGATTTACTTGAAAAATATGAAATTTTAGTGTTCACTTAGGAACAGTTTCTGTTTAAGCGCATCGAATGGTTTATTTAGTTGCAGGAACAAATTAGTTTTCCAATAGTCCCTGGACTCTGTGGAGTAGCGTCTGATTTTTTTTCAGTTATGTTCTAAATTTTACTACTTTTATAAGATGCATATTGCTGAGCAACGAGAATTTTTGAAATCACTGGACTTACTAAAAACATTGAACTTTCTTGGCCTCTGTTTAATCGCTAGCAAGTAGCCTACTGTGTTAACTGGGTAACTCCACACCGATTCTGTTTATGACAGTGACAGAGGTGTTGATTTACCACTATCGGCAAGGCTTGGTTTTATGTACTAGATTAGTGGTTCCCAATTTTTTTCCGAGTACCACGTCAAGAAAGAGATCAATCTCGCACACCCCTTATAGCTGAAACGACAAATAAATAACTGCGTCCAACCCAATCGAACGCTTTGCACGGCTACTGTATTACAGTAATATAATTCACACGCGCAGTTTATCTTAAAATATGTTTTGGCGATATTAATGTTTGCGTTATTGTTTTTTCAGTTATCTTAGCGAGTACCTTAATTAGAGATTGCCGCGCGTACCCCATGAGGCAGCCTCACGTACCCTTCGGAGTACGTGTACCTCTAATTGGCAACCACTGTACTAGATCATCTCCATGTGACTGTGTGACATTGCATTAGTGACTTCTCCCTTCAAAATACGTCTGTAATTCAACTCTTAAACATTTATTCATTCATAAATATCGGAGGTTATGGAAATATCTCACAAAGATTTGTTTTTTACTTATCTTGTGTTTTTTCTTAATTTGAGCACATTTCTTATTTAGCTTTAGGTGGTTGATATAAAAAAATATTTTTAATTTAATTTTTAACTAAACTATTTAAAAATTTCAGTCATTATAGCCTCTTCACTCTTCTTTTTACAATATTTCTTGGTAACTTTAAATTTTAGAAAGTACTGATTTTGTATCTACACTTCTACTTCTTAAATGTCTTGACAACGTTCTAATACGTGATACGTACTAAGAAACGTGTGTAGTAAAATTGCAGGTAAATGTTGATATGTGAGATACCACAACAAGACGTTTACCGACCAATAATCATTTAGCGCAATAATAACTTCAATGTCAAATTATTGCTACACTACGTTTTCTTTCACTTTTTGCGAATTATTTAGTTACATAATACGTGCCAAGGAAATATTATACCAAATTTCAGACCAATAGCGCAATTCATTCCCACAGGATGCGCCCGAACAATTAGTCTTTAAACATTCTGTCGTAGCATGAATTTAATCAATGCTTTCCTAAGTATTAAGTTCCCATTAAATAACATCCATGGTATGGGGATCATGCCGCGTCTTGATATTAAATTCAGACGTTTCGACCGAACTGTTTCAGCCTTCTTCCAGGGCGAAACTTCACTGAGATATGTTTCAGACGCTCTACTAAGTACAATATCCCGTCCGCGAATGCATTCGATTGCTTCCTATGAAATTTTTACAAAGTAAGGTCCCTTTGTATCAGTTACTACGCATCACTGAGTATTAGTAACAATCTATTTACTCTGGTCGCATGCAAAGTTATCAAAATTAATAGACCTGTGTCCTACGTCTAATCTTCCTGATAAGCACCCCTCACCTAACGTACAAGAAACATATGATTTTGGCGTTTCGGACTTACAAGGAGACCTTACTGTCTAGGAAATTCAGTTTGGGATGAGACTTCGCAGGGTAGTAGTATACCTTAAGGGTGTCCATCCAGTAAAGTAGTAAAGCACACTAGCGGAAGATTCCGAGAAAAGTGGCTCTGAAGTTTTACGCGCAGCTTACATACTGTCGATTTGTATGTTATACCAACATAGCTAAGTGGCAGAGTCTGCAGCGAACTCGCTTGCTGCGCGGACGATGCGTGTTCGATGCTACCTCGGGGAACTTTTTTTAAATTGTTTTAAAAATTATAACAACTTTTAAAAAAAGGCTATGACCTAAAATATTATAAATTAAACTAGCTGGTATCCACGACTTCGTTCGTGTTTGTAAAGAATTTAGATTGACAGCTACCGAAATCTAACCACAATAGTGCACGATGGGAGACCAGATGCTATTACCACACACAAACGCCAGTCATCTGCGCTATGTAGTTTAGGCAGCAAAGTAAAATTTACAGACATACATGTCTTTGGTCGAAATACGAAAATATCCTTGATCGGCCACTTTCAACGACCATATCTCCCACACTCCCACAGTTACTGAAATTCGGCCAACGTTGTGATCTAACGGTGACCCTGTGTCACTACCACACGCAAACGCCAGTGATCTGCGATAGATAGTTTTGGCTGAAAAGTGATACACCAAGACACACGTGTCTTCGGCAGAAATATGAAAGTGGCCCAAGTTGACCACTTTCAACCACCATATCTCCCACATTCCCACAGGTACCGACATTTAACCATCAGAGTGCACGATGGGAGATGCACTGCTACTACCACACATAAACATGAATGGTCTATCCTATGTATTTGTGGTAGTAAAGAGAAGTATAAGGAGACACAAATTTTTGATCGAAATATGAAAACGCCCTGCATTGACCAACTTTAATCATCATATATTCCACATTGCCACAGCTATCGGAATTCGGCCAACGTTGTGCACGATAGGAAACTTCATGCTACTTCCTCACACAAACACCAGTGATCTGTGCTATGTATTGGTGGCTGAAAAGTGAAATATAGAAAAAAAACATCTATTTTTATATGTATATAAGGTTATAATTTTTTATTTATGAAATTACTGTTGCAGCTAATTAAAATGTAAATTAATGATAATTTTATTTTTAAAAGGTTGAATAATTTCAAAAGAATTTTTAATGGAAGTAAATTAAAACTTTAATTACTACTATAATAAAATTTCGGATAGGGTTTTATTTACGTAAAAAAATTTACAATATCATCTTTATTTGTCAATTTTTTATTTTATATACAAGCACCAGAATGATAACTATCGTAATTTTTTGATTTAATTGATAATGTTTTATGTCATTAATTTTTTCGAAAAGTTGTTATAATTTTTAAAACGATTAAAAAAAGTTACCGATGGTAGCAGCGAACCCCGATTACCCACGCGATAACCAAGTTCACAAAACACTCAGCCACTTTCGCTCTGGTGACATAGCCTACAAATCGACCAGTATATGAGCTGCGCGTAAAACTTTATGAGCCCTTTTTCTCGGAATCTACTGGTAGTGCGCTTTACTACTTTACTGTGTGGACAAACTTAAGGTATACCTGCGAAGTCTCATATTCTACTGAATTTCCGAGAACGTAAGTTCCCCTTGTTAGTATCAAACACACAAACATGAAATATGGGAGCATTGAAGTATGTAACAATAACCTTTAAGCCGTCAGTTCTATGCAAAAAAGTCTTTATAAATAACCATCTTAACCATCTTCAACCGTTAGCCAATACGTAAAGTTGCGGAAAGTCCCTAGGATAGATTTTTTTTTTTTTTTTTTTTTTTTTTTTTTTTTTTTTTTTTTTTACTTATGGCTTTACGCCTCGACTACATAGAGGTTATTAGAGGCGGGATGAAACTGAGGATAAGGAAGGTATTCGGCCATGGCCTTTTGAAGTTTGAAGGAATTGAAGGAAGCATCCCAGCATTCGCCTGGAGTGATTTGGGGAAACAATGGAAAACCCAAATCTGGATCTCCGGACGGGGATTCGAACCAGCGTCCTCCCGAATCTGAGGCTAATGCGTTAACCGCTCACTCACCATGCTTGGTGGGATAGAGAATGATCTGTTCGACACATGCTCGAGGTGACTGTTATGTACATGTTACGAAATTAGATGTAAATACAATAAGGTCTCTTCCGGCTGCGGCAGCCGAGTCAGCCTCTCGTAACTTGAGGTTTGTTGTGGAGCGTTTCTGAAAAGCAGGTCGCGATGAAATACACAGCTCTTCCAAATATGGGCCGCGATGCTCCTCGCTGGACATTCCCTCGTGACGTTTGACTCACTTGGTGACTACAGACGGCGAATAACGGACCACCGTCTAACTACTGTGCAGTGATCCCCGCGGCAGGACAGCCATCCACACATTGGTTACGGGGCTACTCACTCCAAGGACCAAAGAGAGGGAGCTAACAGTGTTCCTATTAAGCGACAGCCAAGATAGTAGTTGCTGGTTTGGCCCATGAGTGTGTGATTTCCGAATTATTTGTTTATTCTATTGTGATAAATGGAACTAAAATTAAGTGGGTTCAAAATTTTAAATTTCTTGGCGTAGTTGTAGATAATAGGCTTAAGTTTATAGATCATGTAGATTACATAAATAAAAAAGTAGTAGAAAAGGTAAATTTATTATACAAATTGAGAAAAGTCTTATCTAAACAAGGTGAACAGCTATTGTTTAAAGCAATTGTGCTGTTTCACTTAAGATACTGTTCTACATTATTAATCATAGTCCGCAAAAGAAAAATTATGAAGTTGCAAAATAGTTTTAATAAAGGAATGAGGGCTCTTCTAAATAAGAGACGAATTGAAAATGACAGTAAGATGCTTAAGGACTTGTGATATTTGTAAATTGAAAAGGAAATAATTAGAGATGTACTGACTTTTGTATATAGGTTATAAAGTGGATTATTACCAAGATATATGTCTAGATTAGTACAAAGGAATAATGATGTACGTAATTATAAGACAAGGCAGACAAAACATTTCCATTCAACTTATAATAGAAGTAGTAAAGCACAGAAAATGGTGTTGCACAAAGGTTTAAAAATATATAACAAATTACCTGAAGAAATAAAAGGGACTAGAACTGTTGCAAGTTTCAGAGAAAAGCTAGGTAGAGGAGAGTAATTGTGATATTTTCTCGTGAAGGTTTCGATGAAATTAACATCTTGTTTGGTTTTTCTCTTTTATTTTTAATGTGATGTATGAATTTTATTTATATATTAGCCATAGGCTATTTGAAAATAAATAAATAAAAAATATAAAATCTGTTGGTGGTTATTCTTTACAGCTAGCGAAACCTAAATAATGCTAAATAATGGCTATACGAACAATGATTGGATTGGTCAATAATGTAACACAAGATAGCGGTTCCTATCAAACATCTCTGGTATAACACTTCCCTCCAATAAACATTTGTTCGGCCTTGCCCAGAAACCAAAATGAAGAAGCAAGAACATACAGAAGTTTGCAAGATCTTCTTGTAGAGCTGACGCAAACATTTAGCATATCAGCAATGAGTCTTGTATACTTTGTAGATGTCTTATGAATGTGAAGAGTTCACATAAAAAAAATAGAGATCGTGAAAAACCAAATTATTTATATAATACCGAGCACCTCCAAGGCTACTGTTTACCAGTTTTAAACCACACGGAATCATCTTCTACTAAGTTCAATTAAATAAAAAAAAAAAAAACAGTCACAGCCAGCATCAACAAATTTATCAACATTTTAACATTTTTCGGCTGCTTCGCCCTCGCCGACCTAGGCGTACATAGTTACGCTTTTTCCTTTTGTTTTTCTTCTAGGGGCAAAGCTTAAAGGTTGAAATGAAATGTCACAATTCCATTAATCTTATTGGAGTGTAATTCTTTAATGTAGCGGTTTCATTATATTTTCCCGTGTAATATAATATACTATATTTTAGAAAACTTAATAAAATACGAGGCGCGTCCAGAAAGTAAGTTCCGTTTCAATTTATCTCCGCTGCAGCGCTGCGATTGCAGTTCCGCACATGCGCTGTAGACGATGTGTATCAAGGGGAAGAACGTCCGCCATTTGGAGATCGCTGTCAGTTACGTACGCTTTGTTGTGCTTGTTTGAAATGTCGGCGTTGATTGAAAATCCCGCCGCCTGTGAAATCAGGTCTGTGATTCGGTTTCTGAATGCGAGGAAAGTGAAACCAAGTGAAATTTATTGGCAAATTTGCGATGTTTACGGACCAAATGCGATGAGTGATTCGATGGTGAGAAGATGGGTCCGACAGTTCAATGGCGGGCGTAGTGATGTGCACGATGAAGAACGAAGTGGGCGTCCACCTTTGGTTACAGACGAACTGGCAAGACTTTCATCTGTTCTTACATCTCTAGTCTTTCCTTGGCGGTCATCACTTCACCAATGACGACGAGCTGAAAGAAACTGTTTCCAACTGGTTGAAGACACAGGCGACAGATTTCTATGAAGAAGGTATACAAAACCTGGTGCCACGCTATGACAAATGACTGCAAAATTTCGGCAGTTATGTGGAAAAGTAGTTTAAGAGTTGTAGAATTTTGTGCAGTAAAAATTTCTTCTGTATCTGTGTACAATTTCATTTTATTACCAAACGGAACTTACTTTCTGGACGCGCCTCGTAAAAAACCGAAGGTAAATATTAACTTAATAAAATTGATGGAGTGTTTATGTGTGTTGCTTGATCGTATCTTGTAAATCAATGCTTTTTCGCGATGTTTCTTCAAACCATCAGACAGATGCAGCTCGCTTCTAGGTTTGTAATATTGTAGATGATACAGAAAGCTTCAATTCTTGCCTATTATAAAACCGTCATATTTGTTGTCTCTGCCAAAGATCTCACTGAAAACGCGTATCACAGCAAAATAGCTTCGCTGATTCAACGCACAGACCAAGCTCCAGATATGTGGTATTCCAACTCTAATCCCAATAAACCAAATGAAGGTTTTAATTATCTCCTTAAAATCTGGCTGTCATTAATTAAATCAAATCCGGTGTTTGAGAGGGAAATGGGAGAGTCTTCAGCTTGGGACTGCAGAACTGAATCTCACGCCATCAATCACACAGTTTTTACATACTCCTACAAAGCCTGCCAAGGAATAATTTAATATTTAATATACGAGTTGCCAAGAACAATCGATGAATTAGAGAGCTTGATATTCAACTTTAATTCTGCATCCCATCTTATTTGTGTTAGATCCTTCTACAATATTTTGATTATGTTGATTGTTTATTTGAACAGTTGTCATGTATGCGACCACACGTAACGAAATAAATAAAACCTTCAAAGTTCGTTGTTCCCTGTGATTTGAACTATTCAACAGGGTATGTATTCTTTAGTTTGCCTGATGGTACCTAGCATTTGGTTCCGTTTAATAGACGGTCTGGTATTGTGATTGAAGTTGAAGATATTATTTTAGAACAGTAGCGTCATTCCAACGTCATTACATCCTACTCAAACACGCCTTGAAATTAATATAATATCAGACACCTCCAAGGCTACTCCAAACTATTAAGTACTAGTTTTAAGCCATGGACTGGTGATTCACTGATCGCTCCACAGTGGATCAGAGCGCGATCTCCCACTGGCTGACTGTAGGCGTTGACTGAGTCGCATGTTGCGCAGATATAACTAGTTAACTTGACTATTGAAACTTTAAAAGAAAATAATTTTCATTAATAAACATGTTATCCTATTTGGATGCATAACACTGATGAATCAACTTGGCAACTATTAAATTAACCAACCATCATTATAGTCTGTGGCTGACTTTTATTCAAAACCGATTAAAGTTATAGGTGCCTAATTTCCAGTTATTACTATTGCAAAAATAAAAAATATCAAGAACCATAAGCTACAACAGTGAAAGAAATGTAGCCAATAAGATTTTCTAATAGGCGGAACTAAAAAGTTTCTTACTGAAAAAAAGTTTTATTTCCGTGTAATTATAAACTTTAAGAAGACATAAAAATCAGATTTATTTGCCATTAACATTATACACATTACTGAAGAGTTTTTTTTTTTTTAAGTGGTCTTAACATGCTAACGAGAACTTGTAAAATTACTTTTACTTCTTAACCAAAGATTCAATACAGTAGTTTATAAATCAAATGAGAATATTATTATTATTATTATTACACCTTTAACAATCCTTGTTTCAGGATGTAGCGTCTTTAAGCCAAATGAGTTATATACTACAATTCATTTGAATTTAAAGAGAATATAATGAGAATATAAAGAAAAAATTATCTGGAAAGTGAGAATCTAAAAGTTGTTTTGGTGGTATTATTAGAGATGCAAAGAACCATAAAGTTATTTAATTACTATAAAATTAGAAAATTATTTATATCTTAATAGTAAGTTACTTTAAACGGTTAATATGTCATCGACTAGTATTGAACCAACGTTAATTCAGTTACTATTAGTTTTCTCGTAGAGTTACTAAACGCCACCTTGGGAGAAAGATCATTAATAGCCGCTTTAAATAATGAACAGACAGGAACGATGCTCAGTGAAGACACAAATAGGAGAACCACAAACAGTGAGGTTCCTCACAGTATCTTTAACTATTGATGTGGTAAAGTTTAACAATTGTCTTCATCTAAAAACAAATCTATAATTCTCTAAGAAATGCAAGAAAACCCGTTCTTTGCAAATGTTCTAGTTTCGTCCACGCCTCTGCTTCTTCATTTACGCCAAGTCATGTTCTGCATAAAGCGCGAGCTTAGCTCTACGCTGTCGCTACTACAAATTTCTAAACAAACTTATAGAAGCAACTTGTGCACTCAAAATTTATACAAGCACAAATTCATCTATGAAGGATATTGAAATAAGAACATATTTTTACCTGACAAGATCATTTAACATGGCTGCAAAACCTGGGAGCATTGCAGAATCCAGATTTGTTCATTTGAATCACTGACACCCAACAGCTTTCAGATCCACGTCTTGCCGTCTATAACACACATAGTTTAGGATCCTACCTCTAACTCATAAGTTATTAATTTTCAAACATTATCGCGCCTGAATTTAAGGAAAATTGCAAAATAAACTTCCCTGAAATTGCAAAAGACAGGCATCATCGTTAAAACTGAATTCTCAGATAGACGAATTTAAAACATGTAAAAAAGAAACATCCTATAAAATTATGATTTTTTTTTTTTCAATTTACTTGTTTGATTGTTGTTCCAGAGTAAGACAGTCCCGTTAGCAGATGTGATTTCCTTTAATTAAACCTGTAAAAAAATGTTAATGAAAAGCCAATTATATTTATTAGTTGTACAATTAAATTAATAATAACTGTATAATATATAAAACATTGGAAGTTCGAAGTGGTAGAATGAATCTCTAGAAAATGATTCTAAGAGATTGGAGCATTCTAATACTTGTCTGGTATCTTTACAGTGAATATCATAATCTCTGGAAAACACTTTAAAGCTATTTAATACTATTTAATCAGATACAATGAGTGACATGCATTATATTGTATTATATAAGAATACAGTTTTTATTAGAAAGATTAGATTGTACTATAGCCAGAAGTTATATTACTAATGCATCTGTAACCACTGATAAAATTGCCAGAAATAGACTCTATTACTCCGTTTTTAATTTTATATATATTTTATATTTATTATTATTTTAAACACTGGATATTAATTATCAATAATATTATTAGTCTTTTACAACATTATAAATACAAACTTACACTCTATCCTACATAAACCACATGTAATCTTTATAAATGATAAAATTCACAACAAAAATTAAGTACACTTGAATGCAGAAGCAAATACTTCTGCCTCTTACATTTTTAATACTGGTGTTGAATGAAAAGGCAGACGTGATAAAATTATTTAAGGACCTCTTTTTGTACAAATTTGGAGCGATTGCGTAATAGTCCCGATGTTTTTTTTTTTTTCAAGATTGTATATCTTCATATTAGATAAAATGTGCAAATTATTTTAAACTTTCTCTCACCAGTTGCGTAACTAGAAAGATTTCTCACGCACTTGGCAGTAAAATTAATACTCCAGACTCAGTTTGTATAAAACATTTCTTTAATTAACTTTGAAAGTTTAAGATAGCTGCATGTATTTCCTAGTAAATCATTGTTGTCATTGGAGGCTGCAGGGTATCGAAGCCAAGAAAGTGGAATAAATCCAGTGAAGGTCTTTATGAAGGAATCATCCCACCGTTCAGCTGGAGTGATTCCAAGAAATCTTGATGGACGGGTTGGAAATCGAACACACTCAAGTCTCGATTGCCACCGCTCGTCAACCAAACTCTGTCTTGTAAGGACTGGTTTAGGTTGTAACTTCTCTACTACTTTCTCTATATCCTTTAATAAATCCAAGAAACATTTTACAGTACTAAGATGATTGTAAAACAGAGCTAAATACGAACAGCACTTCGATTATCTCCTCAGCTGTAGATGTTGTGTTACCGTGTTTGCCAACATTTCTCTGAAGTTTAATTTTAGCATTCAGCAACAAACAGTGTAAGGTATTATCTGAACACACGTGTTGGCGGTTTTGTGACGCTTTAGCTGACCGCCAGTAAACAGGTCCAAGGTAGGCGTGATGGTCTGTATGCTCGTTATCTACAGTCCGACTTCCAACCGGGACATTGTTTCCGCAAATAACACAGTGAGATAATTGATGCAACCTCTCCAAGATTGCAAAACAAAGTATATAGTATGTAGGGATTTCTACAGCTTTTAAAAGACAAAAGTCATTGTGAATCCCTTTTAACGATTGGCAGATAGAAGCACCACAGTACGATGCTCAAATATCCTTCATTAGAACTTGTGAATCTGCAGGTCCTTGCAGCGTAGTAGCTAGCGAGCTGGCCTCACGTTGTAAGTGTCGTCAGTGTCGAGTCCAACCGAGGGCATGGGTGACTTTAATTGAGTGTTGTGTCCTTCCTGAGTTTCCCACACAGAGAAGTAAACGATAATGACGCTGATGGTGCATATACTCTAGGAGAAACAATGTAACACAATTGTATCTTGCTGAAAGGGCCGAAAAACAATTTAAAAACCCTTGTGATTCCTGACCACATCTATGAGGAGCTGAGGCAGTGGTCAGAATTTTTTATTTATTTTTTTTTTTTAATATCTGCAGCTGGAAAAAAAATGTACCTGTTGTTGTATGGTTTTGGTATTGTATGGGGCAGATAGTTACTCCGTTACTTGGCTGCAGAAAAATCCTTCCGGATTTCCCAGTTGACATGCCACGAGTATTTAGCCGGGATGCTTCCTTCAAAAAGGCCATGGCCGAATTCCTTCCCATTCCTTGCCCCCATCCTTGCCCCCCATCCTTTCCCGTCTCTAAAGACCTCGATGTTAAAAAGAGACGTAAAGCAGTTACAAAAAAACCCAAAAAAAAACCGAGTATTTACTTTAAAATCGGGGAAAAAAAGTAGTTATAAATCACCATTTATTGTTCACTGTATTCACTGTAGATTCATTATACCCAGAAATTTGAGTTATTCCATAACTCACTCTTTGCATGTTGGTCATCACAATCAGTGTCTTCAGGCGGTTGTCTGCAGTGATATAGATGCGCGCTCTGCTCGTTTCCAATTTTACGCATAAAAAAGCAAAACTAACATTAAAACATTCGGACATTTTTTTTTTGTGCCTTTACGCCTCGTGACGACGATGTCTTTAGAGGCTGGAAAAGACTGGGGGCAAGGAACGGGAAGAAATTGGGCCGTGACCTCTTAAAGGAACCATCGCGGCATTGGCCTGGAGTGATTTGGGGAAACCATGGAACACCAAAAACTGGATAGCCGGACGGGGATTCGAACCCACGTCCTCCAGAATGCGAAGGCAGAGTGTTACCGCTCAGTCACCACGCTGGGTATTTGGACAAAAGTTATAGCTTCATGGCTTTAGATACACAATGACGGTTACACCTACCTTTTGGATGAACTAATCTTAGCGATCTCTGTTATTGCGTAACAAGACGTCCAATTTCACATACACAACCAAAAAAGATCTAAATGCTTTAGTCAAAATTCCCCTGCATATACCACGTGCAGCTTCAGCGTGTACTGTTTGATATTCGGGTCTTGAAGTTACTTTGCAATCTTGGCCCTGTCCATGTGAAGATTACCGCTTTATTTGGTTATTCTTCTACGCTATTTGCCAGGCGAGGGTCACCAACTAATCGTATACACTTGTCGCTGGGTGCAAAGCTGGATACCTGCAAGCAGAAAGAGGCTGATGGCTGCTTTCCTTTAAGCCAGATGAGTCACTCTGCAGTTTCCTTCTGTTTAAGGCCGCAGTGACGTCTCGCATACAACTTCTCTCCTTCCGTATGAATGAATGTCGCAACCAGTCGACCGCATCAATGGATCCCCGACCACCTGGAAGTCGCTTTGTGTACGGCATCACAATACTTCTTCCCGCGTTCATTCAGCTGAAACCCTGGCCGTGACGCTATCTTGCGCTGTTGGGGTAGCCAATTCGAGTCCGGATTCGGGCATGGTATTACATGGTTCGTGGTTTTTATTACATATAATAAAATAACTAGTCCATGATCAAGTTTCAAATTTTAACTTTTTTTATTGCTAGTATGCACATCGAACTCCAAAGATTCGGGAGACATGTAAATAACTCCAGCGATTACATTCACCACCTCTTCCAAAGACAATACAGTCATACCACCGTGTTCATAAACTCGTCGAAAAACTAAAACTAACTGTCTCTGCTGATAGGTTTATATAAGTTCCATCGAAAGTTCTAGAACACTACAAAGGCTTCCGACAGATATTTTTCGAACATTAACAATACTTAAACACTTGAAAACCTATTAAAAAACAATCAGAATTAATACATAATTATCTACAATCATTACAAAATGCTTAAAAATGAAAATTAAAGATACTGAAACACAAAATTATCCACATAAATCATTTTAAACTGTAGTAAATCATTCTTTAAACATCCTAGCTCACCTTAATACCTACAATTACTAACATTTAAGTAATTCTGTTGCATAGTTCTGTCCTTGAACATATTAAAAGGTATTTACATAACTTCTTTTCACAAAACAAAATCCATTTACAATAAAATACAAGACAAATAGCAAAACCATTTTCAATCATAATTCTAGCTTGCTACAAATGCTTCATAAAATACAATTCCAGTTAAAGTTTAGGTTTGAAGGCTGTTACAATTGGTGGTTTTAATTGAATGTTGTATCCGTCCTGTTCTGTGGGAACAAACCGTAGGTATTGTAGAAATTCAATTATTCGAAGAATCGAAATAATACTTTAGTTGCCTGTATTGACTATTAACAAAATGCCAATTTTTTTTTTTTTTTTTAATCTAATACTTGCCATTCGACTGCTTGTTCCAGAGTACTGGGTTAAATATCAAAACTCTTCGAAGGGTGCATTAGATGAAGCTTACTACACGATTGGTGACTATTGGTTGCCTGGAACGAACTATAAAATTGGCGACGATCGAGTGTTTCTCCGAAGAATAATCTCGATTTGACTCTTCTTTTAACTCTAATACACATTGCGAACGACATACTATACTAAACACAAACACACATCATAGTAATCTTCAAATACAGCAAAACTTACTAACACAAACCGTACCAGGGAAGGCACAGCAAAACGATCCAATGCTATGAAGTATTTTTACATCCACACAGTCATCAAATCATTTTCTCAACGTGTCTAAATATTTCAGTTCTTATACAAGTTCTTATGGTTTAACACAGTAGGATGCGACATGAGGAACACACAACTAAATTAAAACCACTCATGCCCGAAACAAGACTTCCAAACAAAACGTCAGTGCTATAATCCCTAGTGCCTGAGTAATCCGTATAAACAGGATACTGTAATATATGGTATAGCTGCGAATGGTTTATTGGTAAACCATTCTTGCGGAGCAGTAAGGAAAACTATCATACTTAAACGTGCTGGTGCGTAACCGGTAGCGTTCTGTTATTTCATTTTTATTTGCTTCTGGATTTAGGCTTCTTCAACTTCGGGGGAACCAATAGGAACAAATACGCCCATTTTTTATTATTATTTTTTCATTATTTTTTTTCGACGGAATTATCCACGCACTTGTCTAGAGTGATTTAGAGGAACTATGGAAAATAGGATTCGAATCTGCATCCCCGCGAATGCCAAGCCCGAACGTTATCTCTCTCTTATACAACATAAACAATACACTACAGTGTGAACCCATACACTATTACAGATATAAATACTTACAGTAACATTTATGAAGGTTTTCACTAGGGTAAAGGTAACGGCGAACAGAGTCGTCTGGTAGCTCGGTCGTTAAGGCATCCGACTGGAAACCGAAAGATCCCCAGTTCGAATCCCTGTTCGGGCGGTTATTTTCAAAAGTCCTTACTTCAACCTTCCCCCCTGGCACAGCTTGCTTTGTAGAGTGAAGTACGCCAGAACGCTTCCGTGGTTAGGATTCCAGGTTAAGCTGTAGGTACTATATACCCATTAGGATTACTGGGTGAAGTTAGCCCCGACAAGAGGCGAATTGCGCGGTGAATCGAAAACTTTGTTACAGTCCGTCGGGATCTCCAGGCCAACAATGACACAAGATGATTTGAAACTTTGCTCGCTTGTTAATTAAAAATTGTGTTCTTTACCATAATTTTAATTAAAATAGCGTTTGATTTTGGAATAGTGGCATAGGTATGTTAGGTCAAGATCAATAAGACTACGTTCCGAGGTGCATGAAGATGCTGGAAACTAGGCAAGAAGGAGAGTTTGTACTGCCA
Organism: Vandiemenella viatica; assembly: GCA_031002005.1. NCBI lineage: Eukaryota > Metazoa > Arthropoda > Insecta > Orthoptera > Morabidae > Vandiemenella > Vandiemenella viatica. The sequence goes on from CM061920.1 coordinate 340,870,198, forward strand.
GTGTTTTCGACATGAACAGAGTAATCAACTTTTTTCCGATAATTCCACTTGTTGAGAAATATTCTGAAAATTTACAGTTTTGATAGAATAATGGAATATTTGCTTAGCTAGTTGTAATTATTTTGTAATGTCTATACAGTATAGTTTTGTGAGACGAATCGATTTTTTTTTTTTTTTTTTTTTTTTTTTTTTTTTTTTTTGATACAATTCATTAAATTCCCGAACAAGCTCTGTCAGACGTTCTTCGTCCAAGTTGATTTGACTTGGCTGCTGTATGTTCACCCCAGGGATGTAACGGATATCCGCATCCGCAAGTGAGAAACTAGCGAGTGAAATCCTACCTCCGAATCCGCAATTTTTAATGCGGATGTTTAGCGGATTTTTTTTTTTTTTTTTTTTTTTTTTTTTTGTATATTGAAATATATATGATTCTTTTGTCTTTATACGAGATTCCACCCACCCTCGATTAGCTAACAGCAACTTGTTTGTTTTTTTTCTTACGATCTTACATTAAAAGTAAAAATGAACTGAGCGGCGTTATTACCCAAGCGACGAATTTACAAATTTGATTTGCATGTAAAGTAAAACGGTATATTCACGGTCCAACCTATAGGGCATCCTCGTAGAAGTACCTTACGATGTGCTCACCCATTCACGCTACTTGAAGGGGTCCAAAACTGTTCCAAGCAATCCTTTCCACTCGTACTTTCTCAGCGCAGAAACAAACCTTACTAGGCACGAATCTCCCTTAAGGAAAATTCAAAACCAAATGTAAATACCATAGTCACCTGAAGATGAATCCACAGGGTCCGAAATGCATTGTGTAATACAATAAAAGTTGTATTCTAGTGACTGAAGGCTGTTTCTCATTCTACCTTTGTCTGATTAACACAGTCACGTCAGTGTAGAGAATTATGGATAAAATAAAAATAAAATAGAAGGATTTGATTACGCTTCGGTATTGCACTGTCAAGAACAGCGAAACTACAGGTATACGATTCGAGATGGCTCGTATACTGATATTTTTGGAAGGAAATCACCTTAAAACACTCTGGAAATCAGACAAATCTGAATTGAGCAGAATAGCATTAACTTTTTAAACTGTGTGTTAAATTTGCCACGAAAATTCAAGAAAAAATCCAAATTTCTTCTTTGTTTCATAATAATTAAGTTAATCGTCCATTCTGTTTATTATTAAACAGTTGTTCGTATTTTCGGTTGGTGCATAGCCACCTGAAAGTTCTTTTCCGTTTTTTTTTTTTATTTTTTTTTCAGAAAAATATATAGAGCAGTAAGAGAATAATCCTGGTTTACTAGCGGATTGGAGTTGTACATGGCTTCTCCGTGGTTACACATCAGCTGCCACATACACGGACTGGATATTGTTTTACAGCTTTCAATCATAACTGCAGAGGTTTATTCATTATTCAAATAACGTTAGGAGATGATAAGCGTAGCTGTTATCCAGTGTGTGTTAACCCTCCACAGCAATGTCCTATGGAGAGTGGAAAAAAGATGAAGCGTGAATTCAGGCTTACTTTTTCGGAATACTTCAAGGGGCTCTGGCCTCTCATTCAGGAGGACGCGGGTTCGAATCCCCGCTCGGCCATCCAGATTTGTGTTTTCCATGGTTTCACCAAATAAATCCATGCTAATATCGAAATAGTTCCTTCAAAAGGCCATGGCCGAATTCCTTCCCGTCGTTGCCCCCCTGTCCTTTCCTCCTCTAATGACTTCGATTCCGATGAGGCGTAAAGACATAAGCAAAATATAAAAGGTCCTTCAAGATAAAATACATCACCCGACGAACAAATCACCAACAACTGTGTCTTGTTCTCTTTCTCTATTGGCATTTAGAAGAATTTTATGACGGGATTAACATAAAACCGTGGAAGCCAATTTGGCCATCGGAAATCGAGCGCTACCACTTCTCCTATCCTGCTGACCAATTTCCGAATTTCATCGTCCATTGAAGCTCGAACCAGCAAACCCTAAGTTGAGACAACTTGGAACAAATAGAAAGCTTTAATACGTTACTTCTTTATTCATCCTTTTCATCCATTGGTAAAATATTTTAACTTCATTTTTTACACTAGAAAGTAACCATAAAGGTACAAAAATTCTTTATTTTCAAAGATTCACGTAACGTTAGTTAATCGTAACGCTTGTTGCGCAACTGCACTAACAGGCAGACTGCTGGTCACCTTGTCGAGCAGTGTGACGTCACAAGAACAGGTTGGTCGTGATTCGCGGTTCAAACACGTGTTTCAGTGCCTACACTGCATTTAGATTTCTTGGAACTCCGACCACGATGAACATCTTGCAAGCACTGGTGTAACCGCCGGCCACGTTGTGAATGACCTAACAGTTCATGGTCAGCATGATGGAAGTGACGTCATGAGTGTCCCTGAGCCAGTGTAACGCCTTCATCAACACGTGCAATATTGCTGCAATTCATGTTGTTATCGTACTGCATAATGCACAGTAACCTAAGTGGGAATAATGAGGGACAGCTATCAGATTTCTTTCAGAGACTAAAAGGTTGCCAGTTAAGCCAAATTATAAGCTAAGTTTACATAGCTGCCACTTCCACCGTCTCAGTAGCATTTTGTGCATGAGTTAAGCAATACGCTCATCGATTTTTGTCTGTTTAAGTTTGAAGGAAATATTACCATCAAAGTTGTCGGTAGTAAAAAGCGCATCATAGAAAAATACGCAGTTTGATAACGTATACTAACTATATTGAAAAAGAATACTACACTAAAAGGAATGACTATCTTAAAATTACCGATCGTGGTGGTGTAACGGTTAGCGTTCTGGCCTCGCGTTTGGGAGAACGGCGGTTCGAATCCCCGTCCGGGCATTCAGATTTGGGTTTTCCATGGTTTCCCAAATCACTCCAGGTAAATGCCGGGATGCTTCCTTCAAGAGGCCATGGCGGAATTCCTTCCCATTTCTTGCCCCCCATACTTTACCGTCTCTAAAGACCTCGCTGTTAAGAGACGTTAAGCAGTTAAAAAAAATAACTATCTTAAAATTTGTTTATAATTAAAAGCACAATTTGCGAGGTTTTAAGGAACACATTGATGCAGGGAGAAAGATTTTTACCTTGAGAAGGCTAGCGGGATACTGAAATGAGATGTTGCTGAAGATTATAGAGCGAAAGGGAACAACATGATAGAATGTCTTAAAATAAGAAACTAACCTTAAATTCTTAAGGGAGACTAGACTAAACATCAACACATCATCACCAACTTAGCTGTGAGAATTCAGCAAAAGACTCGTGTAGAGGTTAATTCCATAACACAGACCAAATATCTGGTCACGTCATCCATTAATAAAGCCAAATGGACTGGGAGCTTGGACTGGGCATGTGATAGGAAAACGTTCAGTAATCTTGCATTTACTGTAGCGGGTGGTAATGCGGGAAAACACAGCATAAGTGAAGGAAGCGATGGAGCTGAGGAACAGAGCCTTTGTCATACGTTTGTTTGAAAGTGGTGGGGCAATACAGGACCAACAATACAAGTATAAAATACTGTGTTCGAAGAATGTAAAGTAAGGCATTTGGATTTGTTTGAGGAAATTACCGCAGAACGAAATCTGTAACTGATATGGGAGTCATTGGGGAGTAACTTGAAAACTGGATGTGGGTGAAGAGTGTGGTTTGAAGTTTTTAATGTTTATATTGGAGATGAGACATTAATAGATATTGGTAGAAGCATTAGTGTTAGTAGTATGCGAGATCGCCATCTAGCACTTGGTTTCATGTCTAAGCCTCGACAGAGACAAACTGTAAGGCAAATTGAAACTCCGTCAACAGATCTTCAGACCATACTTTCATAGCTAAGGGAATCAGAAACTGGTATAAATTACCGAGGGATGTGGTGAAAAATTTAACTAAAACATGCAAAAGAATAATTCGTGAAATCCAAAGTAGCTGAGCGGAGAAATTGCCATCGAGGCATTATTGTTATTCGCATCGGCAAAACAGGGATCACTTCGTCAAATATCCCCGGATTAAAAACAAATATGTCTGTTAGTAATGACGACTATAAGAAACAAAGGAAACTATAAACTTAGAACCTTTACAATCGGTTTATCTAACAAGCTTGCTGAATTACTATATCCCCATTCTTCAAATATGTAAGGTGCGACAAAAAACATTCAACTTCCTTCCAGTATTTCATTGTAATACTTTCAAGATACTGAAACAATTGATACCTATCCAGCTCTCTTAAACAACAAGCTGGTTTCTGTGCTGAAAAATCATTATATCGCCAATTCATAAATCTTACGCCGCACACTAATGCTGCCATGAAAAGTCAATGACTTTTCTGTTGATACGCATGCCACATGCGACAGTGCTGATGACTAGAGGCCACTTCAGGGAACAATTAGCAGGTTTCAGACCCAGGATAACGCCTTGAGATGCATGTTCGGTTCGTCTAGAATAAGAACGGATCTAATTCAAATATAATACAAAGGTGATAATCTAAACTGACGATGTAAAGACGACTGGATAAGATAATAACGATGCAGAGGCTGAAAAGAAGTTCAGAATTTGAGTAATTTCTCCAGTACTACGACACAAAGCATTTCAAACCTAATTCCAAAACGTTGCTACATAAGATCGGGTGAGCAAAGTAGGCAAGGTGCTAATGACATAAACATTGACACGCCCTTAAGACCTGATAACTGCAACAACAGCAAGGAAGGAATTGGACACAAAATTATATCACTGTACGACACACGGATGCAGTACTGGATTGCGTGCTGTCTAGGCTGTAATACTTCAATGGCTGTGGTAATACTGCCTCCCGTAACAGTGTCATTAGGAAGCTGGCTGGGAGGTACCTGTGGTGGCGCGACTGGTACTTGAGGACGCCACAGGACATGCAACTCCGGCTCATGCCGGACATGTGGACATCGAGGTCGAATTACGATGGGTTAAATGATTCTGTATTTTCCTTAAGGTTTTATACCACCTCGACATCAAGGTCATTAGAGAAGTGAAAGAACTGGGGGCAAAGAACTGCAATAATTCGGCCACGGCCGTTTGAAGGAACTATTCCGGCATTTACATGGAATGGTTTCGGGAGACCATGGAAAACCGAAATCTGTTTGGCTGGCCGGGAATTCAAGCCTGCTTCCTCCTCAGTCTGTATACAGAGCGTCGTCGATCACTCACCAGCCCATATAATAGTAGGCTTCGAGATACATAGAATAACAATTTGTTCTAAGTGTACTTTCTGTTCTGCTTATGGCTGTTTGACGAATACTGGCAGATTGTCTCCGCGAAAGTTTTCACAAGCGTAATAAAATAAGACGTACTTACAGCAATATAACACAGTTTTTATTGTCGTACATATGAGTTAAAGACCCTTGCTCGTATTTAAAAAATTAACTACCCATCTTTAACTCGTACGACCTCATCTATTAAGCTAAAACTTGTTTATCAAACTTTCGATTTAAAATTATCTGAAAGAAAGTAATAATTATTTGGTAAAGGTGGTATATCTTAGGGAGTAGAATAAAATGTTGATAAACACGACGCACTGTTCATTACGTAGTTGCCAAAACATTATGATCACCTGCTTATTAGTGTGTTGGTCCATCTTTGGAGCGCAATATAGCAGCGATTCGGCGTGGTATGGATTCGAAAAGTCCTTGTTAGGTTTCCGGAATTATCTGGCTCCAGATATCTACACACAGGTCACAAAGGTTCCTTAAATTACGGGCCGGTGGTTTGTGGGCGCGGCTACTGGGAACGAGCATCTCGGAAACGGCGAGACTGGTCGGCTGTTCGCGTGCTACTGTAATGAGCATCTATGCAGAGTGGTTGAAGGACAGTGAAACAACGACTGGGTGACAAGGTGGTGGACCTCCACGCCTCACCACACAACGTGGAAGTCGGAGGCTTGCCCGCTCTGTAAAGCGGGACAGGCGGCGATCTGTGGCAGATCTGACAGCAGAGTGTGCTCCGAAACAATGCACCAGCATGGTATTCTGCTGTCATCTACCACAGATCGCCGCTTGTACCGCTTTACAGAGCGGACAAGTCTCCGACCTCCACGTTCTGTGATGAGGCGAGGACGTCCACCACCTTGTCGCCAAGTCGTGGTTTCACCGTCCTTCAACCACACTGAATAGATAGTCACTACAGTAGCATGCGAAAAGCCGACCAGCCTCGCCGTTTTGGAGATGCTCGTTCCCCGATAAAGTGCCCACAAAACTTAAGGGAATTGTGTGATCTGTGCGTAGACGTCTGGTGCCAGACAACTACAGAAAACTAACAAAGACTTTTAGAATCCAGGCCAGATCGAACCGCTGCTGTATTGCGCTCCAAAGATGGACCAACACACTAATAAACAGGTAGTCATAATATATCCTTTTAGTATCTACTTCGTTACAGACCACATTAATTTGCTTAAAAAAGTTACATAATGAATTTTTTTAATAATGCGCTATGATAAGCTCATGTTTTGCAGTATGTAATCCTTATTTAGCTCGCGCCGTTGCATAAGGTCTTTGTGGCACGGTGTTTGTATACGCGCCTGCAACGGGATTAGCTAGCTCGAGCCGCCGTGGTGGTGGAAGAAATTTTCTCCACCAAGCCTTTACCGAAAGGGTAGGAGGTATGGTGGTGTGCGAGTCCTAATCGCCAGATCGTGTACCAAATACCTAGGTTAAATCCCAGTTTGCATGAAGCAGGAGCATACCACACCGCTAGTGGCGATTCGTGGGACGTCAAAGGCAAACCCTCTTATTTGATCTCCCCAGGATTTTCTTATGGTGGGGTAACGCCATATATTGTGAACGAAATGGCTGGATACAGGGTATGGGTAGACACCTTTGATTTCAAATCATTATTTGCGTTGCACATGTCTTTACTCTCTACTTTTTTATTTTTAACTAGTTGTTTATGCCAAGTTTCATATTTAAGAAGTTTTCATTACACTTAATTGATCAAAGATCATACACAATAATAAAAAAATTAATTCTTGAGGAAACTGTTCATCATAATCGCTAATTCTAATAATACTGCTGATTTCTTTTTGTAAGTTTGATGTTTCATTTTGCAAAATTTGATACCTTGTATATCCAAACAAACAAATAACGATGTTTTAGTTATCAGCTTGGAATGACATGGTATCAGTATGCATAACAAATTAACTGGGATTTTCAGATGGGGTCATATATGCAATGGAAACAACAGCATGCTTCGACCACGTCCATATTTGTACTGCGTCACCACACGAAAAGTGATATAGAAGCGATTCGGTACTCCCAAAAACGTCACACCTATCAGACATTTTGAAATAGATGCGAAATACTTATTCTTTAGTCGCAATGACTTCCTGACAACGTTGTACCACAGAGTTCGTATTTACGCGAGGAGTATGTTGTTGAAGACGTTTTCTCAAGTAATTACCATAATTTTTTTTCTATTTTGTGGTCTAAGAAGGTGATTACATGGTTATATGTTTAGCTTCATATAATCCTTGCTTCATTTGGAGTATCGTATATGGGTCAAATAAGCATGTATTGATCTCTGTTTCGTCGAAATGCAACATCGACAGAAATCTTGTTTCAAACAACCTTTGAGTGACTCTACACTTAAACTTTCGGGGAATTCGTGATTATTAAAATGTGATTTAATGAGATATGTACTGTAGTAACCAATTTCCTGTATATTTTACTTCACTTCAGTGATAGCGTAACAAGGATTGTCATCGGCGTAAGAGTCCAAAAATATCTGTATTGTCGCCAGAGAGGCATTCCGAGACACGGTAAGGCCCGCTTTGCGGGGTATTTACCCACGTCATATCTTCACCCACGCTTCGAAATACGTTGTCTTTGGAATGCACTTCTCTTGGGACTCCCCGGTCTCCTGTGAGGCAGACCGACCCGCAACGCGATGTCCTGCGTCACAAAGCTACGCCCACAATTGGCGAGCAGAGAACGTTTCTTAGTAGTATACCAACTCAGTATAGAAAGGCATTGTTGTTATTAAATCATCATCACAATAACAAAGAATCCTTCTGAAATTCTTAGTGGTTTTAGACCAATGTTAAGAAGAACTCAAAAGGGTCCATTTACTAGCAGATATTACTCGATCCTTGGTTTTCTTTTTTAAGTTTTATCATTCAAACCGAATTATTTTTCACGAAACGAAAAAAGGTAATCATTTACACATTTCAATTACATAGAGAAAAACTCTCAATTACGAAATCTAAATATTAGAAGAGACTGGCTCTTCAAGGAAGCTGAGGGGAGGAAAATTGTAACCACGATGAAGAAGGGAAAGATGAAGTGAATTACGCACAGTATAGCAATCATTTACACATTACACCTATGTCAGGAAAACTCTCAAACAAACAGTGTAAATCATAGCACTTCAATGAAGTTAAGAAAAGTAGAATTCTAGCCGCGATTAACAAATGAACAATGAAGTTAATTGAGCACAATATAACAACAGAATATTTGTGAAAAGAAGTTGTAAGGGTGTTAGCCTGAGGTTGAGATATTAGTAATACAGACAGGACTGGAGAAAGAAGGCGACTGTATGATAAAATCTACCATCGGGCGGAACCAACAAATAACAATACTACTATTTTCAAAAATAGTATTACATAAAAGATGGCAAACGTGAAATTTTCCTTCGGACAATTCCGTTTGCAATTTATGATTTCAAATAATTTTTTCCTTGTGTATAGCTTCACAAATTTAATCATGTTCAAATTACTCATTATTCTAGAGTATTGAAATTAGTAGTACCTGAGGAAATAACCTCTATCAATGATCATTAATTGAGCTTTCCAGAATCTTAATTATTCCATAAAACAATTACCAATTTTCTCTATAAAACATCACTGTACAATTCGTTTATTAAATTAATTTTAAGTAGCTCCGCTTTAGATGTTACCTGATCACCTCTGGAAGATTTTTACATGGTTAAGGAACAGCCGCATCGGAAAAAAAATTTGAACTCTTTATAATTTCAAAATGCTATTCAACACCTAATTGAACAGCAGATAACTGTAAACAGGAGTAAGTATTTTCAAAGATGCAGAAACTCAATCCAATTCAATTCAACATGAAATTAACTTAACGGGAGACTATAATGTATATTAGGAGCGTAATTTAATTAATTGAAATAGTCCTAAGGTCTAGAGTGTACACTACGTTAAATATTAAAAACACATCCAAGTTATTCAGACAGGGGCGATTAATATTATGTCTCCATGTTTTCACAAATGCTCTACTAACTGATAACAAAAAGTTGAATTTAGTTTATTTTTAAGATTTTCATTCTGTTGGAGAAATGTCACAATGATGTCAAGTATCAAGAAAAGAGTCTTTCGTTTCGTGTGTGGAATAAGCCCGGAGCCATTAAACAGAAATCCAGTAAAACAATTTAATACATTCGTAATGCAAAAGCAGTTAGTATACTTGCCTATTATTGTGCTCCTACACAGCCACAAGGTATACAATCATAATTGAATGTTAAAATGGTAAACGTTTCTGCAGCTAACATACTTAACTTCCTCGCATCGTCCCTTGAGTAAAATGTAGATTAAAAAAAATTAATAAAAATTGCAAAGGTTACTGGTTCATAAATCATTTTACTCATTAAATAATTTTTATCTCTGGCATAAGAAATTTGTTGAACTGAAATACCAATACATGTGTGATTTAGTCCAAAAAAAACCAACATATTTTTAAATTTAAATTCAGTTTTTTTTTATTGGAAAGTTAAATTTCTAACTGTGGGAAGTGGTAATTAGTAATGTGACTCTTGACCGTTAATTATATTATATTCATTTCAACAGATACGTATCTTGCTCTATTCCACATCTTCAGTAATCTAATTTTATTATATAGGATCAAAGAAGCATTGTTTTCTTTTTCACTCAGTGATGAAATTCATTAGCTAAAGATCATTTGGTAGATAATATTACTTCTTTAGCACGTCTTTGAAGAAATTCGATGCTTAACTGACGAACATAATCTGGCGTTAACTCACAGCTATCAGCATGAGTTAGCGTACTAAGAAAAAAAACACGGAGTTATTGCAATTTTTGGAAGAAGTAACGAACAAAAGGAATATGCGTAGAAAGTTTTGATATTTAATTCAGCATCTTTTCTCCTCATTGGTTCATTACATCTTTGACATTAGCATGACATTCACAATCAAACATACATCATGTAAAATACCCTCAGCCGAAAAAATGTTTAGTTTTTATATTCTGTAACAAGCCCAAATGTCTGCGTACTTTCTGCTCGTCAAGAGAAGGAAGCGAGAGGCATTGGCATCAATTCCGCTCCTGGGAAATCCATGTCATAAGAAGAAAAGCCATCGCACGCTGTTTGAAGGCCCGTCTAGCAAAAGATTGCTTCTTGTTTATAAGGCATGATGCAATTTCTCTGTGCTTCGGATTTCCTGTTAAACTGTATGTCCAGGAGGAAAGGATTCAGCATCCTTCCTCTGACGCAATGGTTATGTCGGCCTCCGTTTGGGGAATCCGACTAACTCTCGGATTAAGGACTAATTTGAAGTCCTCTAGAACTGAGGTCGAGCATCCAATTTGCCACGTCTATTCTGACAACAACCACTCATTCTATACTCCTTTACATTCGACTTGTAGCCATTAATCTATATCTTCCTTGCCATATCTGATACTTCACGGAAATATCGTTAGTATCGGCTTCCTTCGTTTTATCAACTTTGTGTATTCTCCCTCAGTGTTTTCTCCAAGATCTAAATATTTTGGACAATTCTTTGTTCACGCTCAGGGTATAATAATGAGTAACTTTCTTGAGCATAATAACATTCATTCCGTTTCAGGGTCTGTAAACTTTAGTATGAGGTTTATTTAAACTATGATGTTTCTATATGTTCCGATGTGCATCTTAAATGATATTAAATAAGATTATACACAGCCTATAGCCATTGACTGGCAGATTTTTGGTTTCTGGATCTGTGTGTGTGAGGAAACATGATACTGTCTAGCTGATATCTACATGCTTCTCTTGGAATTTTCAAGACGATTATTTTAACCCTCGTAAACGAAAATTCCTTTGCACTAGTTCTTTGTTCCGTCCTACGATTGCAGTGCTCCAACGAACACGCTGTATACATTACCTTTTGTTATTTTAAATTTGGCACTTACATTTCAACTAATGTTGTTGGTGCAAGAGTAGTTTAATATACTTCATTTGGTACAATTCTGTCATTCAATTGGAATTACAATATCTATGTGAACTTAATTCAACTAATTCTTGTAAGTCTCTAATCCCCTTTCTTTACTGATATTTTACATCATGCATTGAGTTTGGTGGGTGAGCGGTAACGCTCGAGCTTAGCATTAGAGAGGATGTGGGTTCAAAAAACAGTTTCTAAAACAAAAATGTAGAATCATAATTTGATACTATGCTCCTAGATTATCAGAAAACATGTTATACTGTGCCAGATTATTGCCGTTTAACAATTAACCGATAATTGATATTTAATATCATAACAGATTTCCAACTGGACTCTCGCAAAGAGTTTAATAACACCACTAATTTTTTTGGTTTATAAAATTATGTATGTAAATTTTTCACTACTGCTACTGTTATCAAGGGAAGAAATAAAAAGTTCTTCCCACAGTCCAAAGATGCAAACGTAATCTTGACGATATTTCAGCATTAGAGCTGTAAAAGTAATGATGTCTTCGTTACTGAGTAACTGGTTCGTCGCCTGAGTCGAAGTACCGAATCGTTACTCATAAATTCATTTCGTTACTCCCATGTTTCGTTACTCGCATTGTCGTATGGATACGAACACGTTTTAGCTCCTGCAGGTAACTAATTTTTCAAATGTAAAGACTAATTTTGTACTTTTTATTTTGTTAACATTAAAATTTGTATGGATAATTTGAGATAGTTACTGTTTTTCATTGATAGTCATTAGTGAGGTTTTTTATTTCAAACATTTGTGAAATTTGTTTATTTTAAGAATTTATACCTTCTATTTTATTTTATAGTGTAATTCACAATATAAAAGAGTTTTCTAATAGTTTTTGATATACATATCTGAACTTGTTATGTTCTAATAATATTTAATAAAATTGCAATGGACCGCACGCTCCGGTGGCAATTTCCCTACACACCCATCTTCCCCCCTTTCCTGCATCCACCTACATTCGCCCTCTACAAATTTTAATTTTAAATTCTTGCAACGTTTTTGGTAAATTATTCATAATTTCGCGTGGTAACTTATTCCAGTCCCTGAAACCCTTGCCTAAAAAGAGAATCTACCTAAATCCTTGTGCCTGAAATCGAGTGCAAGATTGTGGTCATGGTCATCTTTTACCTTCCAAGCATTACTTTTAACTCTTACACCAATCTGTTTCCAAACCTCACCATCTATATACGTCCCATGACCCTCTTAACCATCCTCCTGTCTTCCAGTGAATCATATTCCAGCTCTTTTATCATATCTGTTACTGATTGCATTCTGTGATAATTGCCATAAACAAATGTAGCAACCCTTTTTTGAAGTTCCAGAATTCCATGAACAAAGAATAAGTTACAATGACTTTATTCCTTTTGCTTGGTGTTAGTTATTGTATTATTACCGCAGGATCCATGTAAGCAATCATCAATGCGGTTCTGGCTTTGATGTTTAACGTTTGTTGTAACCGCGACGCAACAACAATTAATCTAATCGCATGTTTGTCCTGAACCTTTGTTATTGATTTAAAAGTTTTGAATATTGATAGTTTTAAAATGAAACAATTAACGCGGGAGTCAATAGTATTTTGCCTGCAGGCCCGATTTGATAGTATGTCCACATTTATTCTAACAAACCTATCGCAAAAAGATTATATTTAAAAAAAATTATATGAAAACTGTAATGGAAGACAGTGGTGAATCCTCCTATTTAAAAATGAAATAATTTGATGAGATTATAATATTTGTTAAATACATGTCCCAGGCTTCTGTGCAGGGTTTTGAGCAGGCTATTTAAAAAAATAATCGCCATTAGTTATTGTCACTGTCAGGTCTTTTTTCTTTTTGTATGCAAACTGGTGTATGTTTTGAAATTGGATTATTCTTTCGTATATACGAGCGTAATATTCATTACAGTAAATCAAGTGTTCATTCAGAGCTTTTCCGTAAGATCCATGTGCTAATTACTTGACTTTAAGTTTATCCGAATGTATAACTCAGCTAAACTTATTTTATTAAATAAACAATTTACTTTAACTTTTACCAAGTGCGAAACAATGCGATGCAATGCTTCATGCTAGTGTTCGATTGTACCGAAAGTAACGAGTAACGATTCGAAAGTAACGGGTATTGATTGGTTTAGTAACTAATACATACGGGTACAGAATTTATCGCTACTTTTACAGCGCTATTCAGCATGGTGTGATAAATGGCTACTCAAATCAAATTGCCGAAAGTTCATGGTAATTCTTCATCTACATCTACATCCATACTCCGCAATCCACAGACTGTGGGTGGCAGAGGGTACTAAGCACCAATCTTAATTCTGCGCACTCCAATCCCGAATAACACGAGGAAAGAAAGAATACATAAAAGCATCAGTACGGCATCTTACTTCACGAATATTATCCTTCCGGTAATTGCGACCTAAATAGGTTGACGGAAGAAGTATCTCACTAAATTCGTAGGTCATAGAATTTCGCATATTCTCCAATAAATTAAAATTCAAATGACGTCGTCTGTCTTCCAAACGATCCCAGCCCAATATAAGTAACAGCAGTAATCCAGATGCGGGCGCACTAGTGTTTTATACGCCATTTCCTTTGTATGAGCATTACAATTCCTTAGAATACGACCTATGGATCGTAATTCAAGTAACGAGTGAAAAAGAAGCCTCTTCTCGATAAATGCTACGTAACTTGATCAGCACTCACTAAATCCTTTGAGGGTGTAGTGCGATACAAAACAACAATACGTGCGTCAGAACATACTATCGGTTGTAGTGAAAGATGTAAGGAATACTTCCTGCTTTGTTAGCTCGCTCAGTAAGATGTGATAAAGCTGGCGTCTAATTGTTGGTCTAGTATCTCGGTAGACTTTAAGTCTCAAGGAAAGATATTTTGCGACACACTTGGCCCAATGATTAAAAAGTTAAATCTATTTCAATAATTTTAGCCAACAGAAATATATTACAAGTTCGAGGGGAAATGGTCAGTTCCTGAAGAGGCTGGCTAGCGGGATGCAAGTTATGGAATGTGCGGATAAAAGTTGTCTGTTCTCTAGGACACATGTTATTGAGAGGATCATAAATTTTTAATATGAGAGAAACTGAAACGTATCTGAATGTTGTAATGCTATCGGTTGTTGTAAGTAAATGGTCTGTATTGTGTTCAGTAATGGATGTAGAAGTTGCTCTCCCTGCTAATTTAGTGAATAGTAGCAGAGCCCTGGACGAAGACCTGTCAGTGTATCTCAGTGCTCTGAGGCGACAGGACAAGGCACGAACCTAGGACCCCGCGTACCTGTCGTCCTGACTGCGGTAATTATGCAGTTTTTCGCATCATCATGTCGAATACCGGGACGGTCCCCAATCTCCGCCTCATAAAACTACATATCTCTCAAACAAAAATACACTTTTCATCGACAGAACATAGTTACACATTTCACAGACAGAAGGAAATACTTCATTTCATCCTTTAATACGTAGTTTTACCTGGCATTAGGTATAAAATGCTTGGCATCAGCAAGCACACGTAGCCGTAAAATCAGAGCTCCAAATGATGAAGAAGAAGAAGCAGAGGTCTGGACGAACAGTAGACCGTTGTAAGGTACGTGGTTATATGCATGCTCTTTGCAAAAATAATTGTAGACTTAGATCCAAAGATCCAATTTTAGAAAAATATTATTTATATACAAAGCAGATGGCATTACTTAAGTCCTGTACTTAGGGAGCGTTCATAAACCACGTAGCTGCACTTTTGCTTCCTGTGAACCCCGCTCCCCCTCCCCCCCCCCACGTAGCACGTAGCTTTTTTTCCTTTTGATTCCAGAAGACATCTTGTACTGTTTTCTCTTGTCAGACAATTGTAAATTACACAAGGAGATAATTAATTGAGAGAAATAAATATTCACATGCTGTTGTGAGTTCTGCTCCTCATTTTAACTGTTATGAAATGAAAGCCGCGTGCCCAGGCTCGAAACCCCCTCCCCCTCCCCCACGTAGCCCAACCTAGCCTTCCAGCCAACTACTCCTCCCCTCCTCCTCCCTGGACAGAGCCACGTAGTTTGTGCACGCTCCCTTATATGCCTGTTGTACTGCAGCGATTAATGAGATCCTTATCACAGAGCGTTATTTAACACTATCGAGAAATTACAAAGAATATCATCCAGCTACAATAGTTCCCAGAAAGATGTAGATTTTGCGCTGGGATAGTATGCCAGGCAGATTAATTATTTAACGCTTGCCTTTAATGACTAAAATGTGAACATCCACCTTAACTTATCAAGGATGTGAATACTTCTTCATTCAAAGCTAAACAGGCTAAACAAATCATAGTTACCTGTTAGTATTCTTTTATCATCGCTTTTACTAGGAACTGGCATGCACAAAGGACCTTTGACATACACAACTTTGTCAATAGGGGACCGGACAGAAATTACAAAAAAATCTGAAATTTAGTTACAAATAATATTTATAAATTTAGAAACATCATCCAATATTTTTTTTCGTGATACAATAACGATTTATATTTGTAAATTAATAAATAAAATCTTATTTTTAGCCTATTCCTCACCGTCAAACGAAACACTAATCACAGCGTGTGACGTCATACGTAAAGAAACAAGCGATACGGTGCTGCTTTAACTTGTGTTTTTTTTTTTAAAAACTGTTTCTACATTTATTTGAGTTTTTTGTCACAGGACTGTTATAATAATTAGCTATAAGGGACGTGATAACGATCTTCCAAGTAGACGTTGTTGCAGATTCTTTAAACCACTGTTATCATGAATCCAAAAGTTACTAAGGCAGACAGTCGAAATCTCCCGAGAGTGAATATAATAATGGATTGGAATTTCTTTGCCACTAATTTGGATTGTAGTGCTGCTGAGTTTCGAAGTGTGAAAACATTTTTGTAAGTGCAGGATGTTTGCCAGGAAACGCTATCCACCTACTGTCTTGCCGACGGCATCTCACTGCGAAAGGCCAGCCCGCGCCTAACAGCAGAGTGAATGACCGGGGAGATTAAACAGCAGCCCTCCACCAATAGTCAAATCACGCAATATAATGCGAACTTGTTTAGACCGATTTCTTTGCGGTTTGGCTGGTTTGTGACTTCAATCTCTTACTAACGAGTATTGTGTGTGAACGTTTCTTTGCGGTTTAACTATGTTTGTGACTTCAGTCTCTTACTAATCTGTACCGTGTGTGAGCGCGAGTTGAATTATGGTACGTTATAGTTTGGAACAAAAAATATTCCTGTATGATACGTATGTGAAGAAAAAGTCGTTTAAAAGGTGTCGCAGTAAATTACGTCGCAAATATCCTGGCACTTTACTGCCAGCTAAAACAACGATTCAGTGTTTAGTAAAAAAAAATAAGAAAACTTGTTACGCAGCCGTGGCTTGTGGCGCCAGATCACCCGATTTAAACCATTGTGAATTCTATCTTTGGGGAAAGCTTATGGGAAAGGTGTATGAAGGAAATCCACACACGTTCGAAGTACTTGAAAACAAAATCTGTCAAGTAATAATGTCCATGGAGAGATGTGAAATCTAGCGTGTGTCTCGAAACATGTCAAAAAGACGTCAAATGTGCATTACGCAAGACGGGCTACACTTCCCGCATCTTTTGTAAAGTAAGTTAATGAATTATGTATTATTTATATGCTTTCACATACTTGTATATGATACTTAATATTTCTAAGTAGCTCCGCAGTTGACAGCCAAACTATGTGGGAAGCTGGTCGCTCGCTCACCGCGAACAGTTTCTTCGTTGTAATCTTTATATACAGGGTGTTACAAAAAGGTACGGCCAAACTTTCAGGAAACATTCCTCACACACAAACAAAGAAAATATGTTATGTGGACATGTGTCCGGAAACGCTTACTTTCCATGTTAGAGCTCATTTTATTACTTCTCTTCAAATCACATTAAACATGGAATGGAAACACAGCAACACAGCTACAGAACGTACCAGCGTGACTTCAAACACTTTGTTACAGGAAATGTTCAAAATGTCCTCCGTTAGCGAGGATACATGCATCCACCCTCCGTCGCATTGAATCCCTGATGCGCTGATGCAGCCCTGGAGAATAGCGTATTGTATCACAGCCGTCCACAATACGAGCACGAAGAGTCTCTACATTTGGTACCGGGGTTGCCTAGACAAGGGCTTTCAAATGCCCCCATAAATGGAAGTCAAGAGGGTTGAGGTCAGGAGAGCGTGGGGGCCATGGAATTGGTCCGTACAGTACAGTACATACTAACGAAACTAAAATGAGCTCTAACCTGGAAAGTAAGCGTTTCCGGACACATGTCCACATAACATATTTTCTTTGTTTGTGTGTGAGGAATGTTTCCTGAAAGTTTGGCCGTACCTTTTTGTAACACCCTGTATAAAGATGAATGTATGTTTGTTTGTTTGTTTGTTTGTTTGTTTGTTCTTTATAGAAATCCACAGTTTTCATCCGATCTCGATGAAAATTTGCACACTTATCCTTTGAAACAAGGAGAAAAATACTGTCTACATTTGGTTGAAAAATTATCTGTATAAATAACACATGTTATCTCATAACTTCGAAATACGGCGATAGACAGACACGTTGGATATGGACGTCTCCGTACCGTGTTTTCGTGTAGTGGACTGCCAGCTCAGTGGTTAAAGCGCTTGCTTAAGAACTTCGTGGTCTCCGCTTCAAATCTCCGTAGAGGCTAAGATTTTTAAAAATTGTTTTCATCGTAAGAGTCAGGCCTGGGCCGTAGGTTATTCAGATTGAATGTTAAACTGTAGATCTTAGAAAGTTAGGGGTGCAATGCGAGGCAAATCGTAGGTAGTCTTGCAATGTTGTAGGTGTACACTTTTTAACGTTATGATGATCCCTCAGGTGTTGTTCGCAGTCAGTGTGTGAGTGTGAATCACAGTAATGTTATAAATACAGAAGTAAGTCTGTCTTTTTGTTACGATTTTACGACTAAATGGCTATGTCGTTGTGATGGATTTTTATAAGGAAATCTGTATGAGGGGCAAAGGATATTTTTTCCAGTATGACTAACAGTTGTAGTCACGAAATTTTGAGACTTTATCGAATGGTGACAGAAATATGTTGGAATTTGATTCTCTTCAAGAGACAGGTTCAACTTTACAGTGATATAGTGATAGCTTTCCTGTTATATTATTCCGACTCTATATTGTTTGGGACCAATCCTTCGTTACCAACAACTTTCTATATTTAATTCTGGCAAAAAAAATTCTTAATCCACGCGTACGAAGTCGCGGGTACGAGCTAGTGCTATATAACAGCGGGTAGCGTTTCCCGCCAAACATCCTGTATTACAACTATTTGCCTAATTAATTGAATTTTGAAATAAAATAAAACATAACCTCTACCGAGTGCAAATTCAATCTTTGTTATGAATTTCATGTGATTTTTTTATGTATTAGGATGTAGACTTAAATTTTTTATTTCTCGTATTTTTAGATCGCCGAGACAATCCTATGTTGCATAGTATATTCACAATTTCGTCGTGATTCGGATATATGTACTATCAAGTGTAAGGTGTGCTTGGAACACAAAATTCATTCGAAATATTATCCATTGAAATTCCGTCGTATTGCTAGTTGCAACCACTGATTTGTATTTCTGCTTCTCGTTGTACATCAATTAAGTAATTTGTCTAGAGAAGAAATAGAAGTATTCGTACTACGCACCAACGATATGTCTTTCGTTTTATTACGACTGTAACTTCACTAAACGCTTAAAATCACTTTATACTGTTGGAATAACAGATAGCAGATCAAGTTGCTTTACACATGTATGACGTCATGCGTGACGAGATCACGTAATATACTTTTTGCGCCGTAAGTTAAACAGTTTAACATTTACACATGGTTTTATGTACTTCTAAAGCTTTATTTAAGTAAAGTACTATTTTTCTCGGCTAAATATATCCAAAAGGGACAATTTAAAACACTTTCTGAAAATTTGTGAGATGGTGCGGATGATCTTGATACATAATTTCTCTGACAAAATCTATATCAGTAGTAGAGTCTGCGAAAAACGAAAAAAATAACAGCAAAATTGTAAGACAATGCTGTGCAATTATTGCGATTATTGCGGTTGATGGGCTGATCTGTATACCAGGTCGCCTTGAGTCCTTCCCTGCAGCAGAGCAAGGCGATATCAGACACCTCCGAAAATATCTGGAATTTAATACAATAATTAAAACAAAGTCTACGGAAGGCAACGCATTGTTGAGCACAACCGCGTGTTAGTATAATAGATAAAAACTTCTTCTCTTGTTGCTTTACTAGTCCCGGTTAGGGGCCATCCATAAATTACGTCGTGTAACAAGAGGGGGGGGGGGACGTGTCATAAACTTTGTGACATCACATGCATAATATGTATCACTTTTTGGCTCGTGTCGGAAGATGAAGTTGATGTTGACATATCGAATGTTCCCAACACTATCGAAATCAAGAATGAAATGATTATTATGCCAATAATAAACAGTATCAAGGTATGGGTTCAAAATCCATGGACACATGATTGCTCAATTTTGTATCATCAATTCGAGTTTTATGTTTTTTTTTATATTTTCTTAAATGTTTGATTTATTGTTGATATGATTTTTTAACTATAAATACATAAATAATTTTGGAAGTGCTGTTTTAATTTATAATTTTAACATTGCAAAATATGTGACGTCACACCAGGGGAAGGGGGGGGGGGTACCACAAATGTGACAACCTGTGACATGGGGGGAAGGAGGAGTCCAAAAATCATTAAATTATTGTGACGTAATTTGTTTATCCCCACATATTCAACAATGGACCAGGCGCGCACAGTATAGGTGGTGACAGCCAGCTTGTGGCAGCTAGAAGAGACCTGACACCTGTTGAAGACAGCAGAGCTAGCTGTCGTGTTTATACAACACCATCCATCTGGACACCAGAGAAAATTATTTTGCATGAAGGGGTTCTGCCTTAGCTTCTGGAAGAAACGATCGCAGCATTCGCCTTGTGTGGTTTGTGGAAACCATGGAAAACAGAAATCTGGATGACCGGACGGAGATATCAAACCGCTTCATACAGAATCCCAAGCCCGAGCATTATGGCTCCCTTTAGCCATCACATCCGATGGACAAATCACCATCAGCCGTGACGTATGCTATCACTCCATAACTACCGCGCAGAGTTTTAGGAATGTATTGAATTGTTTGGTACACAATCTGTTGATATGAAACTGCGCACCGCCATATATTTCATGTCACTGGCTTACTGCCTTATGGTGAAAATTTCTTGATGGGGTCATAGCAGACACGAACCAACCAACATTTCGTCATGTGACTTGCAGTGTCTTGGTGACTCAAGTCTCTAAGCAGTCTAAATATTGCCTTCACTCATACTTTATTTGCTTTAAATTAATTTTCTTCTCGTTACCCATTTTAATAATCAGTTAATCAGTCAACACCTATATTGCTCTTAAGAGACGTTCCATCGCTAAGCAATAGGGTAGTAAAGCATGAGGTGAGTTTAAAACTTTATCGATCATTGATATGTATGAAATGTAGAGGAAGAACTACCTAATTCATTATTATTTTTGAATTTGGTCTTATGTAATGAAATCATTGTTTATTTCTCTTGGGATTAAGCGAAGAAACAAATAATACCGAAGATGTATTTGTTTAATCAAATTTTTTGCTTAAATTCCATCCCTCGCAGTTGTAATCACAGTTCTCTTTTGGCCGGTCGGGTGAGTCAGGGTGTCCCGAGGGAATACCCTCAAAGAGATGGATAGCGTGCGTGGTGAATCTCAACAGGCTCTCAGCTTCCGAAATGCTGACGCCAAACCGCATATTACCGGAATAGCCTTGGAACAGCCGGAAGGGACTTCCCGTCGAGGTTGTGATTCAGAGCTTTCACATTCCGTCCCGCGTGACAGACATAACCACGCTGGTTGGAGTCCCCGCTCAGCATACACTTTAATCTTAGCTCACACTTAAATCGCAACACAACGGAGGAATACCGTCAGCAGTTACTGGTTTATCTGTATGCATTGATACGGTATTTTATCAGTCACACGGTTTTCTCAACCAATCTCGTAATCAACGTCTCCGAGACGCAATAATCGTACCTGACTCTGGGTTTGCAGGATCGATTTCCTGTGGTGAAAAATT
>CM061920.1:340892594-341079854 GCA_031002005.1 Vandiemenella viatica
AACTACCCGAGCGCTAACCACCATTCTTCCGGGTCGGCACCCGCGATGCCTACAGTAGCAGCGGATGAGTCCTACCAAGACCGCAGCAGAGGGGTCAACTACTGTTATACACATATTGGCCAGCATTACGTTTCCTTGTTCCCAGTTTCCTGTGTATTCCTCGAAACTATATGTCTCATAAACAACAGTTACAAAATATAGAAACAATCGTTCATTGTTATTCATTATTGATTAGTATCAGCTTCTAAAATTTTCGCACTTGTTAAACTTCTGGTTGTATTCTGGGTTACCAGTTGACTGGTAACAATTTCACCCCTCAAATCAGTGCAGGTTCTTTACGGACTACTGTCGGAAGAGTTCACCATAGTATTAACATCAGAATGGAGTGAAAATTTGGCCTACTATAATAACTTCAAGTAGCAAAAAGCGTATAAATCGCGAAATAAACTAATGATTTCAAACGTGTCCGCTAGCAATCGCAGCAGTTCGTTAATTACCAAATGTTTTAAATCCACGTCCTTGGATACTTACCAATAACGTTTTCGGTAAGAACATCAAACCAACGTTTCACCTGTCGTTTGAGTTTTAACAGCACCACCCACAGAATATTGCTATAGTTAAAAAGGCGTATTAGATTTTTGTTCTTTGCCTGTTTATGAACCACCACTAAAACCACAAAGGTGACAACAATTTGTGAAATTGTGCCTTCAACTACTGACCCCTCATCATGTTTTGTTTTTGTTTTGAAAAGAGTGTTCATTTCGCCTTAAGCAGCTTTCGTTAGTAATGGTAGGTGAAAATAAGTTTTTTTTTTTTTTTTTTTTTTTTTTTTTTTTTTTTTTTTTTTTTTAACGCTAAAATACTGTCGACTCAGAATGCGTTGACGACAGCTCATGTCACCGACAACAGTCATTTAGTTATAATTTTTTCCGTATGTTTCTAAAATAATTTTAAATGTGGTAGTAAGGGAACAACGTCTTCATAGCACACCGCAAAATTAACTAACTAAAATCTGTAATTATTTGTCAACGCACTCACCTAAAACTATCTTCACATGGCAAATATTGAGTTTATCTTTAATAGTCAGTTACTTTAAGTGAAAGATGATCGGTATAACGTCTTCCTTTCTTTTGACGCTAGCGTTTCTTCAAAATTAACTTTTTGTTTGAAAATGTTAACTTTTAATGTTCTGTACGGACACGTAATTTCTCTTGAATGTTTATAAAAAGACTAAAATGAAGTGCTTTCAATGTCTGCACAACTCTTTTATTAACGAAATACAATCCATATTTTCGTTTCTATAACGAATATGTTAAAATATTTATGTACGTTTTCGCGGCGGCAATGCTTGATGAAAACTTCTCGGGTTTCAAGCCGCGTCAGAATTGAGCCGTCTGGCGACGTTTCGGAAGCTTGCACTGCTTCCATTGTCAAGCCCCCGCTTAACATCGACGTTTCGGAAGCTTGCACTGCTTCCATTGTCAAGCCCGCTTAACATTAATGTTAAGCGGGGGCTTGACAATGGAAGCAGTGCAAGCTTCCGAAACGTCGCCAGACGGCTCAATTCTGACGCGGCTTGAAACCCGAGAAGTTTTCATCAATGTTAAAATATGTCACGGTTTTTTGTGAGGTGGGTGAGTCTCAATTTTGGATATTAACATGAATGTACCACCTACCGGGTATAGTACTGTCTTGGTAGATGTGTATAATGGGTTGAATAAGTCCCAGGATGAAATGTAGCGATGTGCAATTCAGGTCGTTCGGATTAATATGAGCATGGTAGTACATTCACAGCACTACTAACTGATTATTTGTTTTAAGCTATTAGATTCCATTGAAGAGTAGCAAAGAACTTCGAAAACAGATGGAATTTTCCTAAATTCGATGGCGCATTTGACGGAAAACACATCAGAATTATGAAACCGCCGAACAGTTGTTCATATTTTTTATAACTAAAAAGGATATTGTAGGATAGTTTTGATGGCAATTGTCAATGTGCACTATGGCCGAGTATCTGACGGAGGCTTTACAGAGTGCACATCTTTCTACAAAAAATTGATTAATAAGAAGCTTAATTTGCAAACTATTGATATTAATATGAAAAACCTAAATTTTGTATTTGTTGCTGACGATGTTTTCGTATTACATGAAAATATATTGAAACCATATCCTCAAAAAAAAAAAAAAAAAAAAAGTGTTTCTGGTTTTTTCTTGATCAGTTAAAACAGAAACAGGACAGTTGCGGCGTATACGCAACATCTGCAGATGAACCAGAGTTTGATCCTATCACTTTCTTCAGTTCTTTACGAAACGTCCATCGCAAACTGTTAATTTTTTTCTTGACTGTATCTATCGTTGCTATAGGGGTCAATGTTTTGCAACAAGTAATTTCCCGTATACCTCTTCTTTAAAGCAACCCACGCACTTAAAGGCGAACTGCATGCCGATGCCTGTGATGAAGAACTCTAGGCTGATATCTCAAAGCACAACACACATAAACGACAACTGCCTGAAGGCGGTGGTCTGTACATGCCATGGACTGTGCTGTTGTCCAATCACTGTTGTTCGTGAACTTCATGCCAGAGGACTTAAGCTTGTGAACTTCAGTCTAGCGGACTACGGTTCAAAATCGATGAACTCGGGTGGATGCGTTTCAAATTCACTGTATCATTAACACAATTCACGTTCTTAATGGGTCCTGTTTTATTACGAAAAAATGTGCGGTTGCGATCTTGGATAATATGTTATTACTTGCAACACTGCGACGCTAAAAGAGGTTTCTGCATTATACAGTAGTAAGTAATTGTTCCTAGGTGACTGTTGCATGAGCTAAGGCAGTCACATATTGATAATATAATTAATACATTAAGAATGAGTGAGGAAAATTTCAATGAATTTTTAAGTTTAGTTAGTCCATTCATCATAAAGGCATTCACCCGAATGCGCCATGCAATTAGTGCAGAAGAAAGACTGAAAGCCACGTTGAGATTTCTGGCTATGGGTCACAGTGTTAAAGATTTGAAGTTTCCTTCAAGGATTTTACTACAAATATCGCTTTTTTGTCGTATCTATCGTTTCTGTAGGGATTACTGTATCTTTTTTTTAAAAAAAAATCAATTAATTTCCCGTATGCCTCATCTTTAAGTCGCTTATTCACCTTCCACAAACATGGAAATTCCCGGTATAATTCAATAAATGATGAAATTAATTGCGGTTTGTTGACCATTTCCTTGACAGTCCAAAACAGATTCAACAGCGCGAAAGATATGTTGAAAGAATACATGTAGTATTCTACCAAACTGAGATGAAAATACTGTTTGTTAACTTACATGGCGAACGTGACAGTGAGGCGGGGATAGATTAATAGCGGAAATCAATATAATAGTATTGTTTTCCATTTCCGTGAAAACACGCTGGAAGAGAAGTGAAAATTTGGTTTATATTGGAGTTTGAAACGAGAATCAGATCAAAGACAATAGTTCGTCAGAGAGTCTACAATATGAAGGAAAGCAATATATGGAGACGACGCAAGGGACCTTCACCACGCATTGATGTGACGCCGGTGGGAGATGAGTGGAGAGGCGTGGCTGCCA
This sequence comes from Vandiemenella viatica, assembly GCA_031002005.1. Lineage (NCBI taxonomy): Eukaryota > Metazoa > Arthropoda > Insecta > Orthoptera > Morabidae > Vandiemenella > Vandiemenella viatica. Next base: position 340,896,188 of record CM061920.1, read on the forward strand.
TATTACCTATCCATACAGACCCTGCGAATATGAGCAAAAACCTCAAAGGGATTCTGCGATAAACGTGACGCCGCAATCTGATGATGGATTATTATGTAACTCGATGAGACAAATAAAAAATGAAGAATAAAATTGTTTGACATCCTGTTTAGTTTTCGAGATATTCTATCTCAAATGTGAGATGTTTATGGTTGAAATTCAGAAGAAAAAATTGGTCATAGTTAAATTTGGTAATGGATTCTTATTTAAATCGACGAGAAAAAAAAGTAAAGAATAAAAATTTTCGATATCTTGCCTCGTTCTCGAGATATACTGTCTCAAAAGTGAGTTGAAATGCAGAAGAAACATTTTGCAGAAAGTAAAATTTGATGATGGACTAATGTAACACCACTAAAAAAATCGAAAGTAAAGATTAAATTTTTCGATATCTTGCTTAGTTTTCGGTATTTACTGTCTCCAAATAGCAATTGTATGGATAGGTAATATGGCCGCCGCCGCCGCCGTGCATGTGCAGTATCAGCCGAGAGTTAGAGGCGGCGTCACAGAATAAGCGGTATTTCCTCTCCATATATTTCTTTCCTCCATGGTCTGGGCAAAGACGACAAGAAGAAAGTACTGACAGTAAAGCGTCGCAGACCAGTGATGGCAGCGATAGCAACTATCCAGTCAAGAAAACACACTGCAAGGAACAACAGCTGGCGAACAGCGACGTAAACGCGTTTTCGACAAGCAGCCGGGTGATAGAATACAACGAAAAGATAGGAATAATAACCTATATATTACCCTAGTAATTCAATAACAATTCTTCTTGAATAGTATCCTAATTTCATTTTCTTTGAAATTTCTTTAAAATAGGCTATTTTTCCCATTCTGTCATCGGCGATGACAGATTACTTCTTGTCACAACAGACAAGGAAACCTTTGACAATTAGTAAAGTTGAACGTTGTTGGTTGATTTCGTTTAGACATGAAAGTTAAAACCTTGGTCATAAACGAATGAATAATTCTCTTCCATTGATTCTGCAATCTTCGGAGAAGAAGTCTGGTTATAGAATAATTGTTGGTTGGTGAACTCGCCGGAGTTTTATGTTTTTTTATGTTGAAAGTGAAAGAATAAATCTAGTGCTTTACTTGAACTGTGCAAATAATTTTTGTTAACTTACAATGTGGCTAGTCGTCAGGCAAAGAAAAACATATCTATCAGGCGCGATGACTGCAGTCGAATTGCGTGTGTGTGCCCGTTTTGGCCTTGACAGCGTAAACTTCAAAGATCGTAAACTGTGAACTGCTGGCAGTTCTGTTCCCGATCTCAGCTAGTCTGTCTGAGTGTTAGTGGTGATCGAGGGGTCCGATTTGTAGCAAGTTTAAACGCTTGGTCTGTCAGGGGGAAATCCTGGCGCGCCAGTAACCCTCTAACTAGAAGAATTTGTGAAGCGCTGTATGGGCGACATTCCGCTCCGACACTGTTACCATTGCATGGAAGTCCAGTCCTACTGCTTGCACAGATGCGAGTCGTAGTAGATCACCCGTCTTCTTGCTGCAGCAGTTGCTGATCTTTGCGATAAACACGCCGTCGAGATGTTGAACACAAGTGACGATCATGCTACAGTTTTCCGAAATCCAGAAATATAAATTCCATTTTTTTTGATGAAACAACTAATGATCCATTGAATGAATTGTTTTCGATTATTAAATTAATGATTTTTATTTCGTAAAAGTAAATCCAACAAAATCAACGTTTGTAAAAATGGGCCAAGTCTTGTGCAGTGACAAAAAGTTATGAGATCTTGTTCGGAGCCAAGTACACTTTACAGTATGTATTTACTTCACTTTCTGAAACAGAATGGTTTCCCTCAGTGTTATAAATCGTTTATTTAGAAAAAAAATTTAAATCAGTTTTGAAGGGGTGGCAATCTCAAGTATTTTCCCCAGATCGGATAATTCGTAGAACCGTGACTGATTGTAAATAACAAATACACGGAAAGTGATTATTAAACTGAATGAATTACGTGCGCTTTTGGATTTCAAAATAAAATCTACTATGGAATATGTGGCAATCAGTAACAGTTAAAAAGATATCTGTAAATGATAAATAATAAAATTATTGACACTACCAAATTTGGTTGTTTTAAAGCTTTTAAAATACTTTAATAACAAACCTGTGATAAACATAGCGCAACATTTGACCATCAATACTATTTATTTACTTATGTAAATATTTGTGAATTTAAAATTTTAGCTAATACTATACCACAAAGTTTGGTTATAATATACCTACCACTTCTAAACTAATCACCTACCTATAATCTGTTTCTAAATAAATAAAACTTGGGATGTAATAATTATCTAATTCAACAATGTGATGAAATAAATTGTATTCAAACGTAAATATTAATAATTCCACTGGCTAATAATATTTATATTAATTTAATTGATCATTTAATATCATGAACTAATTTATCCAACAAAATTTAGCCAGTTATACAATATCGGTAAATCGTAATTTAGAACATTGTCCGTAATACATTAGTCAAGAAATCAAGCTATGTACTGGCTAGAATGTACTGCGCGTGGAATACTTATAAAAATAAATTTTCTCTTGATAGTTTTCTGTGTATATAATGACTAAAACATACGTAGACAACTTTTCTTACTGCCAGAAAACGTTAACCAATGACTGTATCTATCTATGTTTTGTACAAAGGCGCTGCAAATTTTCACAAAAGACACATGGGTTTACACATGTCTGTATTATAAACACTGATTACAAGAGTTTATAATGCAGGTGTCGAGACAGTACGTAATTTTCGTCAGTAATTTCGTAGTATTCGACACTGGAATTTGAATATCAGGTTCGTCCAAAATAAATATTCTTACATGATATAAAATTTAAAACACAACAAAATTTAAAGAAAATAATTAACCCTTGTTGACAATATAATTTACACCGCATTACCACTGTTAATCTAGTGATATGGATGATTAAGGACGTCCGACGTCCCCCTTAAGTTAACGACACGGTTTTCTGTATGATGCCTTGTAAATTTCATTACTCAGACATCCAAGTAGTTAACAAATATGATCGTGCAAGTCTACAAGTTATATACGTTAGTTCTAAAGCTCATTATTTTTTTCCAGTAGTTTTCTTCATCAAATTTGTGACATCTATCGGTCACTTGGCAAGTAACATATCAGAGACAAAATGTAACATAGTGCTGTAGTCATCTTTTCTACTAAAGAAAAGAATTAGAAACAATTTTTAAAAGATGAGATGTGTATGCTAATTAATAAATTAAAATTAATAAATGACTGTCTTAATAAATCTATTTCTCCCATACATCTTTGTTTATTTTGTATGTGACATTTAGTTGTTCTTTATGAAATGGATGTTATAAGTGGCCCTTTACCTCTCATCACTGAGGTTTGCTTTCCATTCAGCGATGTTTCAAGTGATTAAAGTATCAAGGGTGTGCAGCGAAAACACTAAATGAATGTTAGTGTTGATTTTGTCTGCCACGCTATTTTGAAAAGTAAAAAATAATTATACCTGATGGAAGAATGGAGATTTCTCGGCGTATAATTGCAATGAGGTCTTCACCGGTGTACCACCGGACCTGAAGAAGATGACGAAGCAAGTCGTCGAATTATAATGTTTTCACAACACAATCCGGTGGTACGTCAGTGAAGATTTCATTGTAATTATACGTAGTTTTCAATGGATCAAGCTTACATCTTGATACAGTGAATTCCGGTGCACTGCCGTGCACCCGCCAAATCGAGTCAACCGCGGCACTGCCTACCCTTTTCTGGAAGTGATTCGGACCATTTTTGAACCTCAAGTCCTTCGGTTACATTCATGCTACATGTCTCAAATTTCTGTTATGCATAGATATCAGCAATCTTAGCAAACGAACTAAATTTTATTTTGTTACTGTTCTCAGTTCGGATGTTATTCGAATGCAAACTTCAGCGATTTTGTCACTCACTGACTGACTGATGATCATCAAAACTATAAGGAACTTCCCGTATCCGTTGAAAGCTGAAATTTGGTACACAGATAAAATTTTACCCACATGTTATAAGAAAAGTCTGAAACTCGTAAATTTCCACACACTTACACTCCACTTACCTACCCCTAACGTGAAATCGCTTTCTACACTATTAACTTTATATACCTCAGTTTTTCACTGTGGAGTGAGCTTACTATGTTTAACTAACGTGTTTAATTTTCCTTTTTTACTTTTATTACTGCAGAATTTATTGAAATTCAAAATTTTACTTCGCCCGACACCCCAACATCAAAATTCCACTGTACTTCCAGTAATCCTAGAAACAAGTAATTTGGTACCCATATATGATTTCATCCCTAAATCATAAGAAAAATCTAATATTGGAGTTTTTCCCCATATTTATTTAATTACAATCCCAAACATGAAAAATTCTGGCACATATTTGCGGCTTAATGGCTTTGCTCCGGATGAAGCTATTAACCTGATATTTCTATACTTCATAGAGGTGGGCAAGTTGAATCAAAGCCTTAAATTTTACTTTGTTCCTATGCTTAGTTTGGAAGTTACTAGTAATTTGGTTTATGGCGGTAGGGAAAATAACGGCAATTGCTCGGCTACGGCGCACACCCATTATTTTCAGAGAGTGGGTCATTGTTGGTAACGTATATTGCTGTCTTAAATTCTGAAATTTTCTTATTCCCCGATTTTCAAATGGAATCATTACATTTGAGCGGCGATACAGAATAAGAGATAAACTTTCAAAAATAAATGAGATACCACAAAAACAATTCTTGTAAAAATAGGCCAAGTCTCGTGTTTATGAAGTGACAAAAAGTTATGAGATCTTCTTCTGAGCCAAGTCTACAATTTGGCTCACAAGAAGGTCTCACAGCTTTTTGTCACTACATGAACACGAGACTTGGCCTATTTTTACAAGAATTGTTTTTGTGGGATGTATTAATGCCCGAGGTGACGAAGTTGTAGTTGTGACCTGATATTGCATAATTAGATATTTATATAATAGTTGTCATTTTATTATAAGATTTAATTATTTATGTTGTACAAGAAAGAGGCTACTTAATATAGAAAGTTATTCTTACCTGAAACTGGATGTTTGGAATATATTTTTGAGCCTATAGTCACCATGGAGGAAGGAAATATATGGAGACGACGCAAGGGACCTTCACCACGCATTGAAGTGAAGCAGGGCAGAGGAGGAGTGGGGGGGCATGGCCGGAGTGGAGAGGGCATGGCCGCTTCCATACAGACATGGGGAATATGTACAAAAACCTCAAGGGGACTCTAGGATAAAGGTGACGCCGCAATCTGGTGATGGATTATTATGTAACTCGATATGACAAATAAAAAATGAACAAATTTTTTTTTTGTTGATATTATGGAGTTACGAATCTACGATTTGTAAGACGAAACTCTTGTCATGTCTTTAATGCAACCAATAAACAACACATACACATATGCACGTTACATTAAAATAACTAATCAATGCGAATGTTAGTAATAATACTTCCAGCTTGGCGGCAATGTAGACTCCGTGTTAGCACGCCTCGCCAACGGTGTACTCTCTCTGTCTCTCACTGGTTGTTCTCATCGTTGCCCCGGTTATGGTCAGCGAGTATCGTTGATATTGCGTTAGCAGCCTCCGCGACAACGACGGAACTGCGCTGACAACTGTTAATGTAACGATGTGTTTCCGCCACACCAGCCCCCCACGGAGTTGATGAGGCTACGGCTGAAGATGTTTCGGGAACTTTACTCGGCGACCGGATCTTGTGGTTCCGGGTTGTCCGTTGTATCATGATCTTTAGTTTTTTTTGCTTTGCTGATTGACATACTAGGTGGTTCTGTCACAGCACTACTCTCAATATTAGGACAATCGTCATTGAGCAGAAAGGCAGGTTTCACTCTTTCAATGCTGACACGTACTGGTGTATCCTTGTTTAAAACGGTGAAAGTCCTATCCTGGCGATCTAACACGCGGTGTGGGCCAGTGTATGGTGGCTGCAGGGCACCACGTACCGAATCATCCCGAAGATACACGTGAGTGCACGTTTCGAGGTCTTTGAAAACAAAGGTCGAACTGTGACCATGTCTGGTGGCTGGTGTTGGACGTAGTCTGCGCATTTGTTGACGTAGTTTGTCCACGAAGTCGGATGTATCTTCCAGACGTTCTTCCGTCGCGGTGCACAGTAATTCACCTTGGAGGCGTAGTGGTTCACCGTACACAAGTTCGGCAGAAGAGGTGCCGAGGTCTTCTTTGTAGGCACTACGAATACCGAGAAGAACGATGGGAAGGGCTTGCAGCCAGGACATACCGGGATGGCACATAATAGCTGCTTTGAGTTGACGATGGAATCTCTCCACCATGCCATTTGAACAAGGGTGCCAGGCAGTGGTGCGCGTTCTTAGCGTTCCAGTCAAGAGACCCAGGTTCCGGAGCAGTACAGATTCAAACTGCCTGCCTTGGTCGGTGGTAATACGAAGAGGTGATCCAAATCGTGAAATCCAGCATGCTACGAATGCGTTGGCAACTTCCTCTGCAGTGATGCGTTCTAAAGGCCAGACCTCTGGCCAGCGAGTAAATCTATCGATGGCTGTTAAGCAATAACGATAGTTTCCTGACGCTGGAAGTGGTCCGATTATGTCCAAATGAACATGTTGAAACCGGGCAGATGGCATTGTAAAGTTCCCGACTGGTGCGTTTGTGTGTCGCGTAACTTTGCCGCGCTGACAATCTTGACAGACTCGGACCCATGCGCGGCGATCTTTCGCCATGTTAGGCCAGACGAAACGTTCTGATACCAAACGAGCGGTAGCTCTGGCGCCGGGATGACTCAGGCCGTGAACAGACGAAAAAGCTGCTTTTCGGAATGATGTGGTGATAAAGGGCCTGGGTTTTCCGGTTGAGGTGTCACAGAAGAGGACAATGGTACTGCCAGGTACTGGGACTTGCTCCAAATTAAGTGATGTTTCGCCATTGATGAAAGAACGGATTTCCGGATCGTCCTTCTGAGAGTCTGCCAGAGCGGAAAAGTTCAAGTTTCTGTCTGCGATTCCGTCGACCCGGGACAGTGCGTCTGCGACTACATTGGAAGAACCTTCAATGTGTTCAATATTGGTGGTGAACTGCGCAATGAACGATAATTGATTCAGTTGCACAGGTGGGAGCTTGTCACGGCGTTGCTGAAACGCGTACGTAAGTGGCTTGTGATCGGTGTAAATTGTAAACTGGTGGGCTTCCAAGAAGTGCCGAAAGTGTTGGACGGCTTCGTAGATAGCGAGTAACTCGCGATAGTACGCTGGCCATTCTGATTGCTTTGGTGAAAGCTTCTTAGAAAAGAAGGCTAAAGGCTGCCACGTAGCGTTTACCTTCTGTTGTAGACAAGCCCCTACAGCTGTGTTGGAAGCATCAGTAAATAATCCTAGAGGTGCGTTGAGATCGGGATGAACTAGTAGTGTCGATTTGGCAAGGCTGGCTTTGCAGGCATTAAACGTGCTTTCCAGGTTCTGATTCCAAGGTACAGGTTGAGAACCTCGTAGGTTGGATACTGCCGAGTGGAGAGATACTTGGTATTCTGCTGCTGAAGGTAGGAAACGGCGGTAAAAGTTCACCATTCCCAAAAAGCGTCTAAGTTCACGGACTGTCTGTGGAAGGGGGAAGTTTTGCAGAGCGCTGATCCGATCTGGTAACGGTCGAGTGCCAGCGGCAGAGACTTCGTATCCCAAGAAGGTAACACTTGGAGAGGCTAAAATACTCTTGCAAGCGTTAACGAGAATCCCATAAGATGACAGCCTTTGGAAAAGTAATCGCAGATGGCGCTCGTGCTCTTCAGGGTCCTTAGAGAATACCAATATGTCATCGACATAGGCGAAGGTGAAATCTAAACCAGATAGGACTTCATCAATGAATCGCTGAAAGGTTTGACCGGCATTCCGCAACCCGAAAGACATAAACGGAAACTCAAAAAGTCCAAACGGTGTGATAATTGCTGTCTTTGGAATGTCGTCCGGGTTCACTGGAACCTGAGTGTAGGCTCTGACTAGGTCAACGACAGAGAAGATAGTGCATCCACGCAACTGGTGGCTGAAATCATGGAGATGGTGAGGTGGATACCTATCTGGAATTGTCCGTGCATTGAGAGCTCGATAGTCTCCACAGGGACGCCAACCCTTGTCTTTCTTTGGTACCAGGTGAAGAGGCGAGGACCATGGTCCCTCTGAGCGGCGCGCAGTGCCCTCCATTAACATTGCTTCGAATTCTTTCTTAGCAATCTGAAGACGGTCTGGAGCGAGGCGACGAGCACGACAAGAGACAGGTGGTCCAGGTGTAGTGCGAATGAAATGTACGGTAGAGTGCTTTATTTCTCTCGGCATTCCAGGTGGGCGCGTGAGATCTGGGAAATCTCGCAATATTTCATGAAAAACTGTAGTAGCCTTTAGTGATTTCACACTAGGTTGCTTCCAGTTAGCCGGCTGTACAGGCACTGACAATCCTGTCAAGCTGTCAATGATACGCTTGTTGTGACAATCCGGGAGCAAGTGATAATGTGCAAGGAAATCGGAGCCTATGATAGGAACAGCTACATCAGCTATTTATTATAAATCTCCAAGATAAATCGCGCCGCAATCCGAGGTTCAGCTTGAGAAACAAAGTGCCATAGGTATGAACAGTAGAGTCTTTTGCCGCAACAAGTTCATATTTGTTGCGTTGATGACGCCCTTTTAGAAAATCTTTCGGGAAACAGCATAAATCAGAACCAGTATCGATTAAAAATTTATGTCTGCTATTTCTGTCAAAGACAAAAAGGCAGTTACCTCCTGTTGGGCAACCGTCTACCGCCATCACTGGCTGCCGTTGGGGTTTAACTGAAAGTTACATGGTTGTTGGCATATGCGAGCTTGGCCGTGAAAACGGCGGTGGTACCAGCAAACCTGAGAGGTGTCAGTACGCGGCAAAGAATCACGGTTGTTGTGCGGTTGAAATGCAGCCTGTACCAGAAAGGACAAACAATTTCTTATTAGTCGTTAGTAACTACTTAAGCACCATGTTAGTGACACAGCGTGTATCACGTATCGCTATGTATACTTCTCCCGTTTTAGCTCCTGACTTTTGGAGACTGCATATCTTGAGAACTAAACGAAATATCGAAAATTTTTATTGGTTACTTGCAATTTCTCTCGTCGTGTTACATAAGAATCTATTATCAAATTTGGCTTCTTCTAAATTTCAACCTAAAACACCTCACTTTTGCGACAGTATATCTCGAGAACTAAGCGAGATTTCGAACATTTTTGTTCCATAATTTCGATTTGTCTCGTCGTGTTACAGGAGAATCTCAGGCTAAATTTGACCTTTGGGAAATGTTTCTTCCTAATTTCAACCCAAAACACCTCACTTTTGAGACAGTATATCTCGAGAACTAAGTAGGATATCAAAAAAAAAAAAAAAATTCTTCATTTTTGGTCTGTCTCGTCGAGTTACATCATAATCCATCATCAAATTGCGGTGCCACGGTTTTCGTATGAGTCCCTTGAGGTTTTTGTGTATATTCCCCGTTTCTACGGCCGACCAATATGGCGATATCCCCACCCCCACTTCTCTCTACCTGGCTTGACTCCAGTGCGTGGTGAAGGTCCCTTGGTGTCGTCTCCATATATTCTTTTCTTCATGGTTATTTATAGGTTAAATTGCAATGTTATAGTTTACAACCTACTCACTTTTATGACGGCTGAGTGTACACCAGTGATGTACGGTTGTAAGCAACCAGAGACATTTAGAAATATCAAAAAACTGGTAAGGATTAATTGTAATCAGTGGCGGCTCGTGGTTTTGATGCTGGGGAAGGCTGCGAATCTTTTACCCCTGCGGTCAAAGTCTCGATGGGAAGAGTCCTACCGATTTTTTTTTTTTTTTTCCCCTATAATTCCGTCTAAAAATAGTATTTTTGGCAGCTGCTTTCACTGTAGGCCTCCTTCCTTTGTTTTCCGTCATCAACTACTTAAAATAATAAACAAACAAAAAGGAAAACAGAAACAAAAGGAAACACATGCTACCTGCAAGAAAAGATCTATACAAATAAGTATTTTTAAATGTGTGTTTTATGAAATTTCAGGTACATTTGTCAATGACAAATTCATGAGAGGAATATCGAACTTTTATGTGACTTCATTTGGTAAATTACATAGTTACATAAAAGAAATTAACACCACGAAGAAGTGGGGAGGTGACGGGAGAGATGGAGCCATGGACTTGGTGAGGACGTTTTTCAGGTAGGGCTAAAGACAAGCAACCAGCGGCATAAAGCGGAAGGCAGACCCAAACGGAGACGAATTCTTGTAGCGGCCCGAGATGCTTTGGGCCTGATGGCGTAAATGAAATGATGAATGACATAAATGAATTTTCTCCTTTTCATCTAATAATGCACGTTTTGCTTACCTTAATTAATTTGCTTATAAATGAAATCAGCTCGTCTCCCCTTCTGCGCTGCGAAATGGTCTATGACCATTTCATTGAAATTTGGTCGACTCAGAAGTTCTTTTTCAAGAGAACACATCGCAAGCGCACAAAGTCTGTCCTCGTTCATAGTATTTCGCACGAATGTTTTCACTCGTTTCAGTGTAGAGAAGCATCGTTCTGCCTCTCCAGTCGTCATTGGGAATGTTACTATTATCTGCAGAAGTTTAACGCTCTCAGGGAACGCTTGTGCCAAGTTGTTTTCATAAAGAAAGTTCAATAAGGTCAAAGCACCTGTTGCTTTCATGAAATCTTTTCGGCTGTACAACACATTTAGTTCACAACGTAACTCTGGAGATTTTAATTTAAACAAATTAACAGCTGTTTTTAGTTCTTGTTCTGGGAAAACAATGTGGTGTTTAGAAAACAATGACGGTTCAAACAACCGTGCAACTGACAAGTGTTCACTAAATCGGAATCTGTCACTGACCTGCGTTATGATACGATCACAGACGTCTAGTGCACACACCTTCCGTGATTCCGTGAAACGTCCACGTTTTGCAGCTGGTTCTTCCTGCTCCCAGTGGTTGTCAAGTTCAAGTGAGGCCCTAATACGTTGAACAGCTGCTGCAAAGTGAGACACATATTCCATTGTCTTCACTGCATCAATATTCCTTTGCTGGAGTTCATTGAATAGAATGTCACAATGAGGCATGACTTTGTTAAAAAACTGTAACCAAAAGAGGAAGTCATCGTCTTGCAGGAAACCCTTCAGTCCCAAAGCTCTGTTTATTGTCCTGTAATCATTACCATCTTCGTCAATAATTTTTTCCATACACTCAAGAATTTCATTTCTGTATTTATATACAGTGGTTACGCACCGCGATTTGAAATTCCATCTGATGGACTGAGGACAGGTAGGAATACGTTTCTTCATTATCTCGTCAAGAAACGCTGTGCGTTTAGGAGACTGAGAAAAAAAAGTAGAAATTCCTTCCAAGTTGCTAAAAAAGATCCGCACTTGTTTATTGCCTGTTACACAACGTTCGACAATTAAATTTAACTGATGTGCATAACAGTGAATAAAGTGAGCATTCTTATACACCTCTTTGATTTTAACTTGAACCCCACCCTTGTTGCCGCTCATGACAGGAGCACCGTCGTAACACTGAGCTGTTAATTTTTCGGGTGTCTCATTTACTTTCATTTTCTGTAGTTCGCCGAGAATGACATCACTTACACCAGCTGCACAGCGACTCTTTGGTTGTATGAAGGAAATAAATCTTTCATATATTTTACCGAGTAACTCATATCGAATTATCAGAACCAGTTGTGACAAATTTGAACAGTCAGTGGTTTCATCAACTTCGATTGCTAGGTAATTTGTCTTTGACAGTTCACTCCTGATAAGATTGAGACATACCTCATAAATCGATTCCAGCAATTCATTCTGAATTGTTTTGGACAGGCCCATGAAAACACGATTTTCTGATTTCTCAATGTGCTGCTTCAAGATGCTGTCCAGTTCTGACATTAGATCAACTAATCCTCGAAAAATCCCTGGATTCTTGGAATTATCCGTTTCGTTATGTCCCCTCAAAGCAAGCTCGAATTTGCCACAAAATTTTATGCAGTCAACCAGTTTACTCAGTATGTATCGATTTTTTGATACATTTTCATTGTATGTCTTTATGCTAAGGCGGTAGGCACTATCTAGCTGGCACATAATGTCAACTTTCCCTAACAAAGAAAACTCAATGATTCCATTCAAATGTTTTTCACTAGAATTATGTTTTTTCACTTTCGCGTGAAAATTCTTCAAGTCTGTAATTCCATTTTCTGTCCATGCGTTGTCATTACAATTCGTAACAAGACATGAGAAACAGAAAAATGCATTCTTCACTTCACAACCACACAACCACTCAGCAGCATCATACATTGCTCTGCTAAAATTGCGAACATACCCTTTCCTGGATTTGCAATGTTTTTGTTCTTGACTGATGTTAAGATCAGGTCTCGGCGCACCAAGATTCTTCGCTTTTACCCTAACCTCATGTTCCAAATTTTTTCCCAGTAAATTGCAAACCGAATTCATAATTGCACTTTCAGAACGCCAGAAAGCTGCAACTATTCTCAAAAACGAAAATATAACTCACAAGAGTTCAGGCTCCACAGCACAACACACAAAAACAAACTTCCAAATAACACTTCCTCGTGCAAATTATTTAGCAACTTAGACAATGAAACGTTGTGGTTGTGCGCCTATTGCATTAATTGTTCAAAAAATTCTCGCTAGGTGGTGAAAGTTATGCTACTGTATCTTGGTGCACTCTGGCGGAACTTTTGCAAACTTAGTGTAGTTGTACTAATGTTGACAGTGTAGCCAAAGCCCGAGAAATTAAATTTTCTTTTACATTGTCAAAACATTAATATTTAACGTCGCTTAGTCAAGGATGAAGGCATAAACTGGAGATACAGACACAGGGATTCGAGAGTAGAAGTTCAACCACACTGCAGACTTCCCTACGCTGTAACTAACGTTTCAAGAAAATAATGGTTGGGTTGGTACCGCACCCTTAGGCTACGCTCTGAGAGCCTAAAATGAGACCATAAGAGCAATACTCCGTAAAAGCCACGCCCACAATCTTCTGCGACGTACAGTCTTATGAGATTCCGAAGATGGAGCCTCAAAAATACTACCCATTTGAGAAACATTCATTTATATTAACAGTCCTAAAAATATTGACTGTCACTGCTTTTAACGTGTGTCTAAAATTCTGGAAATACTTCCTGTTATTTTAAATTCTGTATTACTCTATTTAAAAACATATTTTAATATATCTCTTGGGGCGGCTCCGCCTCAGAGCCTTTAAGGACGAGCCGCTACTGATTGTAATTAATGGCTTAGTTAGTTTATTTTAATAGAAAAGCGATCGATTAAATAAATCTTTGTTTTTATTGTATCGTGAACATACGAGATAGGTTTTTTTTAATAACGGTTGCTTAGTAATTTATCAAAGTAGAATGTTATAATATAGGTACTTTCTGTATAATCAAATTTTTTGTCGTTTTATGCTGTACTGACGCCTGAACCACTAAAACTGTTACAAATTTCTGGTTTCATTGAAGGATCCATTTATCGTTTATGCACAGTTAGGTTGTGCTGTGGTACAGACTTCATTCTTCACACTTTTGTTGATTTGTGATGAAGCCTGGACCACTCTGACGGTTACTTACTGATCGTTTCATAACACCACACATTTATCGTGTGTGAATAGATACGTTGTAATTGTCTCTGCGTTGTACTGTGGTCGAGGCTTCATTCACAAGGCATATACGATTCAGATTTCTGTTTTATTTTATTTTCTCTGTAGGTGCTACCTCGTGGTATTGCCAATAATTACTACTTTCTAAGATGTAATAAAAACAAAGATTTATTTAATCAATTTCATTTTTGTTTCAATATTTGGAAATGACTCTGGTTACTTACAACATACATCGCTGGTGTACAGTCAGTCACTGTAAAAGTAGGTAGGTCGTCAACTGCAACATTACTGATTAAATATTATTTTATCTGAAGTGGCGTTGGCGATAGACTTTTATCGAAATTTGGTCCAAAGTTTTTATCTTTTGATTATAAAGTACTTTAAAATTAATTTGGTGTCAGTATCTTTGATACCACCGGATCTCAGCAGAGTTTTTGTTCGTGATCTTTTGGTTAGAAAATGTATTATCTTTGTTTTGTTATATTCTGTCTGCGTCTCTGCTGTCTGCTGTCATAACATTAGTTAAGTCTCACACTGACAAAGCGTAGTTATTTATAGGCGCTTTGTCATAAAGCAATGATTGTTAGGAACTTTGACATTGCTTGAATTCATAGCGACAGACTAACTTCTAATGATATAAATGAAATTTGTGCAACAGTTATAATTTGTTGCAGAAGTCTTTCATTTAAAAAACTGTCTGAATGTCGTGGCTAGAGTCACTGAATCTTGGTTTTGTGCTGAAGGGTCTGTCACGAACTTGTGATCCAAACAAGGTAGTAAGTGTTAAATCAGAAAAATACAGTAACAATGTAATACGATGTAGAGAGGACTCTATTGTTTTGTACGGAGGAAGCGATGGAGAATATGAAATAGTTCTGCACAGACCTTGCACAGAATCAATCCACGAAGCTTACAGGTAAGTATTTCAGTGTAGCTACTATCAATCGGTTGCTGGTTATCATATCTTAATAAACCAAGTTTGTGTCATTGAACAATACTGTTGTGGAAATTTATCATTTGTAAAAGAAAGGTGTTGAAGGAGTGTGTCTTAACTATTTCCTTCGATTTTGTTAACAGTTTTCTTTTGACTTTTTTCATTGGTAATACACTTTGTGTTTGCTAGTAAGATGATTTTAAATTTGGAAAATAAGACTGGTGACCTCGAGGCAAGCAGCTTTAATGGTTTATCAAGGTTGATTTTGATCTCTTTAAGTACCTGTGACCAGCAAGAAGGAGATTTCGCTTTGCTTCATCTGTTACTTTGCATTTTTCAGCATGATGAGTTGTGACTTTGTTCCGGTATGCACTTATACAATACATTACGTTCATTTTCCATAGATCCCAATACAACAGACTGACTTTGTGGGATGTGAGAAGTTGTAAATTTACAGATAAGCAATCGGATAACAAAATAGATAAATACACCAGAAATATCTTCTGTCACAGCTTACATGGTACATGAGTTATGTCAACTCCTTTTGCCCAAACGACTTGTGGTTAGGGTCCCTTAGAAATAAATTCTTTGGTGGGGTAGGAGGAGTTGTAGATCAAAAATTCTTTTAATATTTTCCTGAATTTAGTCTTGTCATCTGCTAGACATTTCATATGTGTGAAGAGCTTATTGAAGATATGTAAACCTGAATGTCAGACTTCTTTTTGTACAAATGATGATGACTTGTTATCCTTGTGAATAATATTTTTACTTCTAGTACTGTAACTGTGTATTTTACTATTTCTTTCAATTGGGATATAATTTGTGACTATAAAGGAGATAAATATGTATATATACCCAGTGTTAAGGTCCCTACCTTCTTGAACAGCTCTCTGGAAGATGTCCTACTACAAACCCCTTATGTAATTCTTATTATTATTATTTAATTGCAATGGAGCACAGGCTCCGGTGGCAATTTCCCTGTATACCCATCTTCCTCCTATCCTGCACCCACCTACATTTGCCCTCTAAAAATTTTATCTTTAAATTCTTTCAAAGTTTTCAGTAAATTATTGGGTCTATTGGAGATCACGATTCCATAACAACAACATTAAATAATATTGTTGTAATATTGCTGCAGTCAGTAGCAAAACGTATGATTTGCATGCAATAATTCCGTTGTAATACAGTCAGGACAATTATTTTCAACCAGAAATTAGGTTGTAATGCAGCCTGGACTAGTCTGAAACAGTTAAATGTACTTCGGAAAGAATTTCTAGCGGAGTCTTGTGTTTGACCACTGCAGCATTATGATGCCAACAGCAGGCGGAGAATCGCGATCCCCACTAATCCCAAATTATTCATCATTTCTCTTGGTAACACATTCCAATCCCTGACACCCTTACCTAAAAAAGAGAATCTTCCCACACCCTTGTGCCTGAAATAGAGTGCCAGCTTGTGGTCATGGTCATCTTTTCACTTCCATGCACTACTTTTCATACCTATTGCAATATCTTTCCATGCCTCATCACCAGTATATGCCCTGTACACTCCCATGACCCTCCTCATCCTCCTCCTGTCTTGCAATGAATCCCATTCCAGCTCCTTTATCATATCCGTCACTCAGTTTTGGGCTCTGAACACTTTGTGCCTGTGTAGAATTGCCACCAGAATATTATTCCATATGACATTAAGGAGTGAAAATAAGAAAAATAAACTAGTTTTCTTCATATGGAGATCACCTATAGCTGAAAATTGTAATGAATTACAGATGCGGCTCCACTTAATCACTTCAGTTAGTCAAAGACATGTACCTTCAAAATATAAATAATGATCAATATGCAAACCTGGAATTTTTGGTTAATTCTAGATTGCAATACCCGCACAGTGCTGTAAAATCTTTCCATCGATACAGTTGTCGGTACAAAAATCATATCAACCTAAACTGTTTTGTTTTCTACCTAGCAGATTTTGGTAGGTTGAAATACAGCATGTACAAGGAGAAAAATTTCGTAAGACTCATAGAAATGCGTCTTTATTGTGGATACTTCTCGCCGAATCCATAGTGCTTTCGCTGTGTGCAAATAGCACATTTCTATGGCAAGATACTTTTAAAAATAATATTTGAAATACAAATACAAAATGTGTATTTTCCAAATACTTTGTAAAACTAAAATACTTTTTTACATAAATATTCTTTTTTTATTTTGTTACTTATTTGTTTGTCTACATTGTACAATGCATTCTTTAAAATTTTAAATGGGACTTAAGAGTTAAAATCAGTTCTTCTAACTTCTGATCATTCATTTCACTTCAATGGGGTCTCATTATCATTCATTCAAGAGGCGGAACCTGAAAAATAGGTTTTATATCTAAAAAACTTTTTTTTATTGTTATTTAAACTTTTTTATTGTTATTTAAACTTTAAAAAAAAAAATAGGCAATTTTCCTTATAACTTAGGTATTGAAGTGATTCTAATTCAGCGATGCTTAGAGTAGACCGTGTGTTGTTGCTACTAGTAGCATTCGCATAGAGGAATCGGAGTCCTCTAAAAACATTTAAAGGGGGTTGTCTTTTCTTTTATGTCCTCTCTACTACTCTTTAAAGCCTCTGGTTTATGTTTTCCAGATCGATTAGTTTTCCGTGTCTCAATCAGGAAAAGCTCTTTTACATGTTTCTTTCCTGACACTGAGGTTAATATTGAATTTTTTGCTGCAGGTTAAAGCTGCAAAAACTTTGAGACTTTTATTTAGATTTTCTTTTACATTTGACGAAGTGAAGCAATATTTTAGGTTTTACATTTTAAGACATTTAACCATATGCTGGAATCTCATTAGTTCAGCTAATAGACAAGTGTATTAGACGTCTTTATCCCCTTGCAGACTTCTGCTATTGGCTTTTAACAGTTAAAGAATTCACATAAAAATTCTATTTCATGGTGCTTAAAAGGAGGAAATTTAAGGTATTTCATGGTTTAAGATGCCCCAGCACTGCTAAAAGGCCTTTTATGGAATTATAATAAGAATTACATCAGTTTGTGCATAGAGAAGTTGGTAACTTCCCTATAAGTTTCACATGCTTTGGATGGTTTAGATCATAAACTCCCGAGACTCTGACACTTGTGTTTTTTCGCATTATTATCCCTTTGATCACTTATTTTTATCCCCTCATCAGCACCCCGTAACCTAAAAATTAGCACAGTCTTAATCCAATATTAACTGTAATTAGGATCCCCACAACTTTAGCTAACAACTCAGAAAGTGCCCCCTTCTGTTTAGGTGTAAGCCATGCCTATTGAAATCCCACTTACCAATGGTGTCCACAGGCACAACCGCAAAACAAAAGTAATTTATTTTCCAAGTAACTTCTCCATTTCCACATTTACCTGCCCCTCAATGTGGTTCAACTTGGCCGGTCATGGTTCCTTAAAGACCTACACGAGTTCCACCCTGGTGTGCTGTCTCTTTCATCACCGGTCACTTTCCATACTGTAACTTGTGTTCCCATCATATTATAGAAGGTACCACTGCTTCATCATCCTTAGTGAAATCCCTACAAAGTGATCCTATATCCTCTATTACCTGCCCTAATGTTGCACAAGGCTTGAAAAAGCTGTAACTACCACTGTTTTCCAATAACATCTCCCGAGCTCTGAAATCCTGTGACTGTCCACCAAATTTAGTTCAAAAAAGGTTTTGCATGTCACATCACAAACAGCTCAACCTATCAACCACCCCAAACTCTAAAAAATCAACCACAGTCCAGTCTAGTTCTGGCCTGGAATCAATTAACCGAGTCCTTTGCCAAGGCTTGATTTCCTTCAAGTCTGGCAAGAAATGAGTTCCATCTACTCAAAATTCTCTCTGGCCATCCTAGAACTTCAGTGACACCTAGTCCACAAACACAGGTTTCCTTGTAGGGTTCTTTTCCACGTAGCAGACCTATGTAGGAGGGGGGGGGGGGCAATGGTTGTATATTAGTTGATATATTAGATTGGAGAATTCACAGGCAGAAAGTCCTATGATATGTAAGCTTTCCCTGATTACTGGCCTGAAGGTGATGGAGGCATACTGCACAATTTGCAGTGGGATCTGCTACGTGGAAAAGAGCCCTACAAGGAAACCTGTGTTTGTGGACTAGGTGTCACTGAAGTTCTAGGATGACCACAAATCCACTTGCCATCAGAATGGTCGCTTGAGTGACGTCACACGTCTGTAAACTCTGATGCTGGAAATGGAGCGTTTCCTATCATCAAAGTTTTCAACTATTTTTATTGTTTGTTGCTGGTCATTTATTGTTATTAATTAAATTTAATTTTGAATACAAAATCGAGAGCAATTTGTAAAAGCTTACAGCAGAAAAAATATCGAAAATAGACGCCTTATTTGTGGGGCTGGCTATAGAAAAAAAACCCCTGACTTTTATTCTGCTGAGCTTAAAAATGTAACAGCTTCAATTTTAGACTCATTTAAATTGAAAGTTAGAGATTGATTGTTTTGCGTTAGCAAACCATACGTCGAAAAATTCTGTATGCGAAATTTGTGCATTCATGTTGAAAATACAGAAAAGTTGTATGGGTGTCGCAAATATGCTCAAACAAATTAAGGTATTTCTTGTAGCTAATAAACAGCTCTTTCAAATAAATATAGTAAGAGATCGGTATAATGAACTAAAACTCAACATGAAATTTGCTCAGTAGTTTTTTTTTTTTTTTTTAAATTAAAAATAATATCGCTCTGTTTTAATGATTGTATCACGGAAAAATCATGCGTAAACTTACTTTGAGGCTCGCCAAAAGCAATAGCAACACAAATCACTACTAATACGCAGAAACAGTGTAACCATCGACTAAGCTCAGTGGAATAGCGCGGCCCGACTAGAGCGCTTGATCGGCGGATCACAGCCCATTGTTCAAACTATTTTTTTTATTGTTAGGCGTGAATTCGTGGAAAATAAACCTTTGTTCTGAGTAATGTTGTTTATCTACTTGAATATAAATAACTATTTTGCCTGCGTAGACTATTATCAAAAATGACTTTTGTCCCTCTAGATTTAGAAAATATCACACTGTGCGGCGTCCTCCCGGATGCGAGGCCAGAGCGTTAACCGATGACTCACCACGCTCGGAACAATTGGATGTTGTGGGCCATTTTTATTAATTGCAGATTAAAAATTATAGATAAATGATATTTTTTTGTCAATAAAACTGAATTTGTTTGTTTATTCATTTACCTACCTCGTTTCACTTCATCTCACACGAAGAAACTGTGAAGTGTTTATTATTAACATAAAGAGAAGCAATTAAGAAGTAGTGTCCGGATAGCTGCGTCATTGAAGAGTGGTAATGGAATTCAGAACGTCCTACGTTTGAACCTTGGTTGGGATAATATTTTTTGCGTTCATTTTTTCCGTTTTTGTTTGCTGTTTTTTGCACTACCATGTTTTTATTCGAAGAATTCATAATAGTTGCTAAGCGTCATGCAAGCGTTTGACACAAATTACTACCATACATGAACACTTTTAATTTTTAAACTTACCATAGAGAGAATATCATGCAAAAAATACAGGTGCACGGCGGTAAATAGTAATGGAATTTATTTTCTAAGTGCAGGGCCGGCGTTAGGGGGAGGTAAGCGGTTCAAAAGTACCCGGGCCCCGCCGGCTGATGGGGGCCCGATCACAGACTATAGGGCCCTCAGGCCATGAAGCCAAGAATACACCCATTGTTGCCTGGCCATTTTGTAGAGCTAAAAAAAAAAGTCGCCCATTTTACCCAGGGCCCGAAATTCCTAGCGCCGGCCCTGTCTAAGTGACATCACTTTTAGAAATTTCTTGCTAATCTTGCAACAGTTCTGGAAAGCTTTGTGTCCTTTTCGTTGGAATTTTTACGTGTCGATACAATTGCAGGTTACCTTCCTGACATAATTGCGTCTATTAGCCTAGGCGGTATTTACTTTTAATGTGCATGTAATTTTAATTATTTTTTTAACCTGTTTTTCGGTGTGCAAGTAACGTCCAATTTCCTTTCTGAAATCTTCTTTGGTTGTTTCAAATGGTTGTAATTCGCTTGTTAACCAAGAAGTTGTGAAGCCCTCAGAAAAAATAAAAATTAAATTGATGTTTTGGTCGATTTTCGGGAAAAAATGATTATGCGATACAACTAACAGCAACTATTATCCAAAGAAAATGACAGAAAACAAAATGAACATATTCCGAAGCGAGGACCCTAACCCAAATAGTTCTTGCTTTAAACAACGTATTACATTTAACTCTACGAAATTGCAGTGTAAATGAGCTTCACAGAAAATCGTAAGTGATTTTGTCGCAATATCAAATTGAAGTTGTTACATTTTTAACCTCCACAGAATAAAACTCGGTGGTTGTTTCTATAGCTAGCCTCACAAATGAGGGGTCTACTTTCAATATTTTTCCGCTGTAGGCTTTTACAAATTGTTTTCGATTTTATATTCAAAACGAACTTTCATTAATAACAAGAAATAACCAGCAACAAACAATAAAAATAGTTGAAAACTTGGGTATTAGGAAACGCTCCATTCGCAGCGGCAGCGTTTACAGGCGTGTGACGTCACAACTGTCGTTGCACGCGCCGAGCAGCAAAAGAGCGTTTTGGCGGGCTTTTAAATTCTTCAAATTTTAACTTTGCGCAAAATAATGCACTTTCGTCAAAAAAATCTCTTCACTCGGTGAACAAGGTGTACCAGTAAACAATTCAAAACCATTTTCAAGAAGTAGTCAAATACCCTACTTCAATTCTTGCTTAACTGTTTGCACCAGGCCCGCCGCTAGCTGTTTGAGCGCCCGCGTGCAATACCGATTATTCCGCCCCCTGTCTAACTGCAGCCAGTTGTGGATTGAGGAAATTTCCGAACCGGGTCAAAAAACTGTGAGATTGCCACCCCTTCGAACATTATTTGTCGCCCTCATTGTTGCCATCCCGAGTATCACGGGCCGCCCGAAGCAGCTGCTCTGACCTAAAAAAAAAAAAAATCGCCCCTGTCGATCACTCGTTTTGCCGCCCCCCTCGATGTGCCGCCCGCGTGCGGTGCACGCCCGCTTACGGCGGCCCTGGTTTGCACCATCAGAGTCCTATCAGACAGAAGCAGCATGTCTGACCTCAAATGGTGGGAACTGACTTACCAGTGTAAACAGGGCATCAGACAGCTGCTGGGTCTTGACTTAAGATAACATCCAATAATCTTCCTTCTTTTCCCCCCATTTCCCACTCCCTTAATCCCACATGAACCATTACTCACCATAGCTGATTTTTTAGTAGTGTGGTAGGGTCATATGTGATCACATCGTGGCCCACTTGGGTGATCATTTCCGATCCTGCCAAGTGTGTCACCTATTTGCAAGAATTACATGTTTTCTTCTTTTTTGTGTTTGTCATCCCCAGCCTCTGTCATCTGTAGTAAGTGTTGGGTTTTATTTTCCGATCCTTGTTTATTTTCGTTCTCATAGCAATTTCCTAGTCATTATTATTATATATAGTCTCAAATCACTATAATGTAAGTGAATTTTTACTCGAAAAATATCTCATTTAAACAATCCAATCTCTTGGAGGAATAAAGTGGTTTCAGGTCAGGCCATTCATAACTCCTCTACAGCTACGCAAATTACTTAACCTTCATGGAAGATAATAGTGCAAACATTCATTACATTTATAGGCTATAATTAAATTTTGTAATGTAATTACAGGCTTATGGGGTAAATATTAAGGGGTAATATCAAGATGGGGATATCGCTGTGGCCTCATGTAGTAAACACGTATTTAGTCTGCATGTACCAACACAGTAACAACTATAGATATGATCTGAAAATTTAATATCTGCAATATCGTGCATTATGGTTACGTTTCACTTTGGTCCAGGCTGCATTACGACCGAAACGCATATTTATAAAATATGATTTCGTAAATTATCATTTGAGTCTATGTTGTAATGCAGCCTGGACCATACGTCACAATGCTGTCATATATACCATGTGATATGTGTGTTTACTACGCGAGGTCGCAGCGGTATCCCCATCTTGATATTACCCATATTAAGGAATGTAAGCTATACTAGACAACTAGTTAGTGTTACTAGGAGCCTTCCACATCTAATGAAACCTTGTGCAATGAAAAATTTAACACTTTGTTCACAATGAAGAAATTTTTACAACCATCATAAATTCTTTTTTTAAGTTGCTTGTTGTCTACAACCCATGAGAGTAGGAGGGTAGGCCTAAACATGATAATTTTATAAAATGGGCTATTTACGTAAACTTCATTTTCTGACAGTTACAGAGATAGATGAGAAATATTAAAAAAAAAAATGAAAGTTATGCTGTATAGCATTGACCACCAATTGTGTCATATCTCCACTAACTTAAGAAACATATTCCCCCCTCCCTTTTTTTTCTCATCAGTCTCTCAACAGGTTTGAAGCAAGCCTTCATCTGTTCCCATCTTGCACTAACCTCTTAATCTGAATATGTCCTTTATAACCAATGTCCTCAATTTTCTGCTTCATATATTCTGTCTTCCTCTACAGTTCTTACCATCGACTGTTCCCTTCATTAACCAATATTGGTTAAATCCCACATATCGTAATATGTTTTACACTATCCTGTCACTACTTTCTGTAACACTCTAACACAAATTTCTTTCCTCATCCATTGTTTCTAAAACATGTTCATTCTCTCTGTAAGACTCTTCCACAAACTTCTTTCCATATCCATTGTTTTCAAAATATGTTCATTATATGTGTGAGTGGAGACTTTCCCGGCGTATCGATGCAACAAAATCTTCACGGGTGTCCAGCCTCGACTGTCGAGGCAGAGACAGTCAGCTGAGAACATATCGAAGATACCTGATGAAGACAGCAGAGTCAGCTGTCGAAATGTCGTGTTTTTTCACCATCATCCGGCTGGACACCCGTGATGATTTTGTTGCATGTTCATTATATATTTTATCTGTCCATTTTATTTTTAGTGTTCATTTATAGCACCACATTTCATATTCTTCATTTTTCATTCTTTCTGGTTTTCCTAAAGTCCATGATTCACTGCCATAATGTGCTGTGCTCCACATAGTGTTTAAAAAAGTTCTTTCTGAGTCCTAAATCAAGCTTTGAAACTAAAATATTTCTCTTTTCTAAGAAGGCTTTTTCCCCTAGTGCTAGCCTTCATTTAACATAATTTCTACTTCAGTTGTCAATTGTGATTTACTTCCTTAGTGACAGAATTCACTTATTTCACCTATTACATCCAATCCTATATTTATATTTAATCTATTACTGTTGCTATTGTTTCTGCTACATTTTGTCACTGTTGTGTTGCTTTGGTTTATCTTTAGTCCAAAATCTTCCTTCATTCCATAACTTTTCGGGATCCTAAGTTTGTTCTACTAACAAGACCATGTCATCAGTAAAATTATAGCATACTGATTTTTTTTCTGTCAGAACAACTTATGCGACATTCAAATATTCCTTTACTTCCTTCATTGCTTCCTCTAGAAACTAGTTGAATAGTGATATACTACAATCTCATCTCCCTACCTCTTTAGCTGATGGATACCTCTCATGATCCTCTAGTTTTCTTATAGCTGCTTGGTTATTATAAAGTACTAGCCCCAAATGCCATCAAAAATGATGGGTTTAATGTAGTGTTCTGGCAATTAATTTTTTTTTCAGTTGCATAAGTAAATAGAATTGTTGTAAAATAAAGATCACTGTAATTTCTCGTCTCTTGTGCTGTAAAAAAACGGTTGTCGGCATGGTCCATGTCGCATTTCAGCCTAACCACAAACTCTGCTAATGCTTCTAGAAAAATCAAAGCTGCAATCACACGTGAATTAATACATTACCTGTATCACATTGTTATTGTTATCAAGCATCACAATATAAACTTGATTCAAAATCTTCACAGGTTTTTATATCTTTATTTTTTGTTATCTGTGATGCAAATCAATGTTTTAACGGCTGACACAGCTTACATGTGGCTGAAATAATGACCACAATAATATGAAGTCGGTGAAAACAAAGGATACCGTACCAAAGAAAAATCTAACTACTTACATTAAGCCATGTAGTATTAGTTTCAATTGTGGTGTAGGGCACATAGATGCATTCAATTTGGAACTAATTTCATTCAAATCAAGTAATGATTTCAGTAAAAAGAATCAAACAATAATTAATATGCTGATTTAAACAAAATACATACTTTTCTTTCAGTGTTCTGGCAATTCAGTTATTTGCAGCTGCTTAACTAAATATAAGTATTACAAAATAAAGTTCAATGTAATTCCTCGTGTCTTTCACTGTACCAAAAACTTTCAGTAGTCATCCTGATCCAGGTATAATTTCAAACTAACCACTAACTACACTAAAATTGCAGCCAGAAAAGCAATATATCAATCTCACATGTATTAAAACAGGGCGATATAGACTTTATCAAAAATCTTCACAGGTTCTTACACCTTCCTTTTTTTATATTCACGATACATATCGATACTACATTTGAATGGCTGACAGAGATACATGTGGCTTAAATAGGGCATCAGTAAAAGTAATGAAAATTAAAAATAAACCTTAATAACTTATGTCATTGCATGTAATATTAGTTTTAATTGTATTCTATGCTGTATAGATTGCAATCAGTGTGGAACTACTTTAATTAAAACGAAGTAAGTAACAGAATGCTCATGAAAACAATGTAATTATTATTTTTTTAAAAAAAATTATACCCGCTGCTGTAACTTCAAGTGCCAGTTCTGATAACGCTCTATCAGAACTGTTACTAACATTACTAATCGAAACATAAAGCTTTTATGTTACATATCTATGGCCAAAGATTTTAACGAATACTTTTACATCAAACGAATATTAATCAAAGCTTGTCAAAAATGATGGGTTTAATGGCGTGTACTGGCAATAGATTTCTTTGGAGTTGCTTTCATAAATAAAATTGTTATAAAATAAAGCTCAATCTTATTTCTCGTACTTTGTACTGCAGCAGCAGAAAGTTTCAGTTGTCAACTTGGGCCAGGTTGCATTTCAGCCTAACCACAATCTCCGCCAATATCGCCACTAGAAAATCAAAGCTTCAGTAACATGCGAATTGATATATTCCCTATATTTTATGTCAATGTTATCATGCACGCGATACAGACTTGATCTAAAATCTTCAGTTTCTTACATCTTTCTTTTTATCTGTGATGAAGATTGATGTTTTAAGAGCCGACACAGCTTACATCTGGCTGAAACAATGACCACAATGAAAATGAAGGATGCTAAAAATAAATCTTAACAACTTACATTATGCCATGTAGTATTAGTTTTAATTGTGGCTTAGACTAGGGTTACCAGACGTCCCCGTTTGACGGGGACAGTCCCTGTATTTAGCTCTCTGTCCCCTGACAGATTTCGTCCCCGCAATGTCCCCGAATTTTACTGTTGACACCAGAATTTTATTTTTTAATCTAGCGGAACTTTTTTAAAAGCTCCGATTTGCTAATGCATTCGTTTAAAGAAAGAAATCAATTAAATTTCTTCTTTAAAGGAATTTGTGTCAAAAGATAAAGTAGATGGATGGAATGATTCCAGTGTTGGTGTTTGCTCAAGATAAAATGAAGTTTATTCACATTTCCTAACAAAATGGTCCCATATGTTCAGCTACGCAGGTTAGTAGAACTGTCTTTGTGTCTTCCTGGGAGTAACACATCTGTAGAGAGAGTTTTCTCCTCAATGAATATGATGGGGACATCACAGAGCGTCAGAATGAGTACAGAAACAGTTGAAGCTATGCTAACTATATTAACAAACTTTTCTATGAAGTGCTAAGAATTTTCGGGCTCACAAGATCTTCTCAAAATGGTTCATTCTTCTGAGAAATACCAATGAAAACAAGTTGGAGGTAAATTCAGGTACCACATAATTTAAAATACAAACTATATAACAATGATAAATATGCAATGCAGTCATACGCCGGGAAAGTCTTCGTTCTTACAATGATAAATATGTTTCTTTTAAGCAAACCTAACCTTTAATCATATCATATAATTTATAAAAGTGCACCACATCATTAGGACAAATGCCGAAAGCGTCCCCGGATTTTGGTGAAAAAGTGCTGAAGCGTCCCTGGATTCGGAGAAAAAATTCTGGTAACCCTAGCTTAGACTGTATAGATCGTGATCAATTTCATTTAAACAAGTAACGATTTCAGTAAAAAAAAGCAACTGATAATTAAATTCCAATTTAAATTAACTTCATACTTTTCTATCAGTGTTCTAGCAATAAATTTCTTAGCAATTGCTGAAATAAATTGAATTGTTATAAAATAAAGCTCAATGCAATTCCCAGTGCCTTGCACTTTAGCAAAAGGTTTTCGTTGCTATCCTGGTCCAGGTTGTATTTCAACCTAACCACGTACTAAACTTGCCACAGAGAAACAATACTTCAATCACAAACATATTCAGTACCGGATTAACAACGTAGCAGTAGGTAGCAAATGCTACATGCCTCGCGCCTTCTAGGGGCTTCGTGCCTCCAAGGGGAGGGCGCACCTAGGCTAGCCGCAGCGACCTTATTTTTTAGCTCTACAATTTTCCGCCGGACGGCAAAAAATCAAGGGCCTCTTCTTCACATTTGCTACAGGCCTCGCGCTGTCTTAATCCGGCCCTGAGCATATTAATACATGTACTATATCACATTTTAGTATTATACATTGCAATATAAACTAAATCTTTACGGGTTCTTCCATCTTCCTTTTTTTATATTCGTGGTTCAGATAGTTAGTACAACCTTTGAATGGCTGACAGTTAAATGCAGCTGAAATATGGCATCAGTAAAAGCAAAGGAAATTAAGTATGGAAGGGGATACTCTCCACTGGCCCGAAACTAAAATTAAAAATAAATCTTAACTACTTATGTCAATCACGTAGTATTAGTTTTAATTGTAGTCTGTGCTGTATAGATTGCGATTAGTGTGTAACCACTTTCATTAAAATGAAGTAATGATTTAAGTAACAGATCACTCATGAAAACAAATTAAATTGTATTTTTTTTTAACGTCAAGTGCCAGTTCTAATAACAATCTATCAAAACTGCCACTAACATTGTGAAAATTAAAGCTTTTATCTTACGTATCCTTTTACAGTAAATTAATATTAAATAAATCTAAGCTACTAACAATTGTTATGTTGATTTAAATGCAATACAAATTTTTATTTCAGTGTTCTATCAGTTAATTTATTCACGGATGCTTAGAAATGTTATTAAATAATTTGCATAACCTTGAACAAAGGTGTGAAGCGTGCCGTCATGGCATGACAGATGATGTCATAGATGACCAAAACTTGTGTTTTATAAGTATAGATTCTTCTACCTTTAGATTATAAAATATTTTTTTAAAAAAACTTTGATCATTTTATTTCACCCAACACTATTGAAAGCTTTTTCAAAATCAACAAATGACATAAAAGTATCTTTTTTAAATCTGCTCTTCAGGTATTATCTTAAGCCAGGATTGCTTCTTCTGTACCACGGCTTTTCCTAAACCTAAACTGATCTTCACCTATTATCTCTTTTACTATCCTTTCTATTCTTTTGTATACTATCTTGGTCAGTGATTTTGAAGCATGTACCGAGCATGGTGAGTGAACGGTTACCGTTCTGGCCTCGCATTCGGGAGGACATGGGTTCGAATCCCCATCCGGGCATCCAGATTTGGGTTTTCCATGGTTTCCCCAAATCACTCCAGGCGAATGGCGGGATGCTTCCCTCAAAAAGGCCATGGCCAAATTCCATCCCATTCCTTGTCCCCAGTCCCATACCGCCTCTAATGACCTTGGCCGCCGATGAGGCGTTAAAGCAATAAGTAAAAATAATAATAATAATAATTGAAGCATGTTATACTTATAGTGCAATAATTCTCACAATTGTTAGCTTGTGATTTCTTCAGAAGCGTGAAGTTAATACTTTTATTAAAATCAGTTGGAATCACTTCTGTTTCATAATTGTTTGATATAGAGTTTAGATAATCAACTCCGTCAGGTGTGAGTGGATATATAATAAAATTGGTAAAATTTTCATAGGAATAGCATTCAAACTAAGAACAGTAACAAAACAAAATTTAGTATGTTTACAAAGATTGCTGATATCTATGTATAATAGAAATTGAAGTAAAAAAATGTCATGAATCGCTTCAAGAAAAGGGTATGTAGTGCTGCCTTTGACTCGACTTGATGATTGCACTTAACACACATTATTAAGTTTAATATAGCGAATTTTGTTGGAAATTATATTTTTTTTAAAATTCCTGAATGATGGTAGTTCCCTCTAAGCTTTGTGGAAATGAAATGTGGATATATGGAAATTATAAACATGCAGACAATAGGTTTTTAAGATTAGTTGTAGGTCCTTTAAAGCTGCAGGAAGTGACTAATTTTTTCAAGAAGTAAACATCCGTGCAGTCAATAAAAAGACAGTCGCCTACAAAAGAAATGTAAAATTTTTAACACAAATGCACAAATTATAATGTTGCTAAAAGCAACTGAATTTTTGGAAGTAACACCTGCTAAATAAGAATAAGTTGTTCACCACATGAAAGTCAGGCGTAGTGTAACTTCATTCCGAAGCATTTTTCTTAAAATTATTTTTGCTATCAAAGTTTTACATATAAATGTTCCATTACATTAGTATACCGAATTTTGTATCTGTAGCATAATACTGTCTGTTCTATGTAAGATCCTTTGTGTATCCATTCATTTGATGTACTCTCAAGTTTTCTTTATGCATATGTTATAGTAACAAGATATTAGTTTTTGTAAGCAGTATGTTTATTTCATAAAATGTTTTTGGCCCTCTGACAGGAGGAGTACATCAGTTTGTTGCTCTTAGACTTTGTCATCCAGTGAAGTTTTGTTTTCCTGTAGTGACTGCCACTATATAGACCACACCTGTCAAAAGTTAGCTGTGACATCAAGGTGTTGGTGCACATCTCCATGTGAATGGGGTAAAGTGAAAAGCATGGTTGGACAAGTGGGACAGGAGGTGTAGTAGAGATATATGCAGTGAAGTAAGTCACCAGGAAGTCAGAGTGGATTCTAGGATGATCTTGATGGCTCTCTCTGCCTTCTTAGCTGACTATACTATGTTCAGACAGGAAGGGCGGGTCAAGGTCACTCTGCTCTATCCCCACCCCGCTACCCCAGCCCCTACAGGCGAAGAGGAAACAGCTGCCGCGCATGCGCAAACATCATCACGACGTATGTGGTACAATATGTTGCATCTAATTTGATGATTTCTTCAGAAAATCCAACATTTTAACTATTTGTCATGACGAAAATGAGTGAATCGTATGTCATAGAAATTTCGTGTTTACCAATTACAATTTCATATATTAATAAATATAAAAATAATTTACATATCAATGAATAAAACTTACTGCTTCCAATCATTATTTTTAGTTTTAAAAGTTGCGGAAGACATTTCAACGATTAAATCCAATTTTTGGATGTCTTTCCCAGTGGAAGTTAATTCTCTAAACACGTCGTTTAAATTTTGAAATGAAAGTGATATTACACGAAGCGATAGTTTCTGTTTACAGAAATTGTTGATGAGACCACCATACCATTGCATTTAGTGTGTTGCCAAATAAACTTCCTTGCGTGATTTTGATTTACCCACGTCTCGTCAAGGTAGATGACAGATAGAAGAGGATGTTCCTTCCTTAAATCGTGCATTTTTCTTAAAATGAGGCCCTTGCTGCAACAATGTCTGTCCTTTCCATCAGAAAACGTTCTACCGTCATTACATTTTCTGTATATGAAGTCGAGTGCTTTTAATAATTTATACGCCTCCAGTGTAGTTAATTTTCTCTTTCAGTACCTCCCTCAATTTTCGTAAGGTAGGGTATTGACCTCGGTCATAAAATTCTAGAACGGAACGTCGAATGACATCTTTCTGAAAGTTATCCATCTCCGTGACCAGTTTTTCTCGGTGAATGTTTTTCTTTGGCTCAGCTGGGCTTCGCTACGTACACGCTGCACCGTTCGTAATGATACGCCATCATTTTTAGCGGTTCCCTAAAAAGTATATTAACTTTCTCTTCAGAGTTTTCTAACGTCTTAAAAAACTATACACACAAAAAAATAATCTCCCCTAATGTAACAACTATCTGATGCCATTTCATTTTTATAATGGTGTATCGCAATAAACACGACAATACTGCGACAAACGACAATGCCTGTATGCAGCGGTCTGCTCGGAGGGGAAGGCTTCTGGAGGGGGTGGTGAGGTGAGGCGCGGGACGAGGGGAATATGACCTTGACGTGCCACTTGAGAGTGAATATAGTATAATAAGTGGGTTCCATGCCACGCTGAATTTATATCTTGAGTCTCTCTTTACATCTTCTGCTTAGTAGGAGGTCTGAGGACATTTTATGCAGTTGATATGTCAAGAAAACCACCATTCATTTAATATATTTACTGGATTTTTTGTAAAATTAATTTTATCAATTTTATCAGTCTGTTTAGGTCAAAGGAGGCCCATGAAGCTGAACTGAGATTTTTGGAGTTGAAGGACAAAATTCCACGTATTGTCGAAATTTCAAAAGATGTGAGTATTGTTTTTTCCTCTTATCTGTATTGTTTCCTAACCATATTTGATCATCTAGAAACTAGACTAAAAAATATTTAATAATTTTATGTTAAGTAATGCATAGCTGTTAGTGTTTTTGAGACTGTGTGACTTGCTGCTGCAAGCCAGAAAACTCATTCAATACGTTAAAAATTAAACCCTTAGTTTATTGCTATTGAGGCTGGTGGATGTTTTTGTTTGTCTTTCAGGGGCCCTAAGTTTAATCCCAAGTATTTCCATTCTGATTTCATTTTTTCATTGTTTTGCAAAATTGCTCTAGACAAACTGCATGATGGTCCTGGCACATGGTTCATGGCTGATTTTTCTTAACCACAAACTCCTACCAGTTCTAAAGACATCATTTTTTGTTTTAAACATATATGTATGGCAATAATGAGCAAAAAACAAAATGCTTTAAGGCAATGAAATTAAGGAAAGATAGGGAAATCAGACCCAACACTTACCACAGATGACCGCAGTTGGGAACAACGCACACTAAAAGATGAACACAAGTAACACAATATTTTGGTGAGTGGACATCAGTGTGTGCACTTCTGACTCCTTCTAGTATTTCACCTGCTTGTAAGAATAAGGTTCATCTCTGAAATACTGTGTTACTCATGTTAGTCTTTTTTTGCGTTTGTCATTCCCAGCCAAAGTCGTCTAATGACAGCGGCTTAGAATGACATGTGATTGAGCTTGCACAGGTGCCTACATTCAACATAGTCAGGTATAAATATCACCCCACTGTATTTCTTCTGCTCCATTGTTGCTGAGTCAAGAGTTTAATGTATTTGTGTTAGTTGAAGTGTGTATATTTCAACAAATCTTAAAATCTTGGATATCTCTAATAATTATTTTTCCATTTATACTTGTTTGTGCACCTGGCTTCAAATTTTGTGCATATAGTAGCTTAAATAGTGTATGGATTTAGCAATGTTGATAAATGAATTGATACTTGTAAAGTGCTACTTAATAGAAATATAGGTTAACACTCTTGTTTCTGATAGGTTTCTACCTCTCAGGGTATACAGAAGGTATGTGATGCATTGCGAGAGCATCCTTCATGGACCTTAGCACACCTAAGTGCAAATTTTTCTTTGAATGACTGTTTCCAAGATCAAGTTGTACAGAGGTAAGAAAAATTCCATATTCAATGTGGAATTGTATTAATATTATTTTCATAGCACAAGTTATGAAGAAATAAGGTAAAAGTATAATATTATTTGGCACAAAGTTTGAGAAATTATCCAAAAATTACTAAAAATTAATTCGTCGCCTTTAAACATTTCAGAGGCACAAGACTGTTTTAATTTGCATTCATAATTTGAAAAAAGTAGATGTTTGATACCCAACAGTATTAGATGTATCATGCTCAAGAGTCTTGAAGATCATGTAGTACTGTCCACCAATAATTTGACAAAGCCTTTTTGTGACAAATGGTCGAATGTGGCTGAATAAGAGTACATTTTTTATGAAAACTGGAATTAACTTTGGTGTACTGGCCCATTTGTGGCCTGAAAACTGAATCGAATATTAGAATTCACTGCTTCAAGACAAGGCATCTGGACCATACAAGAGCTAGCAAGAATTTTAGGTCGGCTGGTTTTTTGATATGTCTTTTCTTATTTTAGTTGGGTAGGGATGTGATATATCTGGAGCACTCTGGAGCGGTTGCATTTACCTGTGCGCATCCCTTTTGTACAGGTGAAAATTGTTAATTTTCTATGTCTTCTTAGCAATATAATTTTAAATTTTACAAGCAGTTTCGCCTTTGCTAAAATTACACTAGATGCAATTAAAAAATAAAATAATAAATTTTAACATGATGTAGTTCTATAATCAAAGAATCGAATAATATAATATAAATTTTCCAGACAGAAATTTAGTTGCTTAATTATGAGCCCGACCAATTTAATTCTTGGAGAGAATAGGTGAGTTTGAAGAGTGCAACAATTAATTCGTGGGTTGCATGAGAGATAACTGCAACAGGGAACTTCATGAGAGATAAGCAGTCATGGATGCTATTTTTTAAGATGATGTTGAGTGCATATGTCTGTTTTATTGTGTTTTGTAAAATGAAAACTCAGTTTCATCGTGATTGGTGAAATGTATAAAAATACCAGATTATCTTTTATATATGACTGCCAAAATAATACAACTTTTTTTGTTTTGTTAATTTAAAATGAATTAGTTGCTGCACTCTTCTAGTTTCTTTACTCTCTCAGAGACTTAGGTTGGTCTGGTTCCAAATTAAACAACCGAATATCTGTCTGGCAAATTTATATTAGGTTCTTTGATTAAGGAACTAAATTACATTAAAATTTCAGCTACAATAAAATGATTTAAAAATTGTTTGATTCTTTAAGTGTATCTGCACCAATGTTAGCAACAATCTATTGCTAAGAAGGCATAGAAAATTATGAAAAACAGAAAATTTGTCGTAAAATGATTTCAAAATTAACAATTTTTACATGTACAAAGGTGATATGCAATGGTAAACACAACCACTACCAGGTGCCAGACATACCACGTTTCTACCCAATTTCAATAAGAAAAGAAATATGAAAAAACAAGCAGACCTAAAATCAAATTTTTCATGACGTTGCTAGTTCTTATACTAATAAGGCTCCTACTTTTTGAAACAGTGATTCAATGATGTCCCCTTAGGTGAAGTGTACAATATCATATACAGAAAAGCAAGTACAGATAAATTAATTTATTAAAACATATCAACAATATTGGTGTATTGTTCACAGTTTGATTAACAAATACATATTATGAAAAATATTATTAATTAGTGTAGGGGCATATCCAGGATTTTGGTTTGGGAGGGGCTTGAGCGGACTTTGGTTTGGGGGGGGGGGGGGGGTGGCTTGGCTTGAAAGGACTTTGGTTGAGAGTGCTTGCCTTCATTGGATTTTGGTTTTGGGGGGGGGGCCTTGAGTTGGGCAAGGGGTAGTCTTTATAGTCTCCGCGGGCCTCGAGTCCGTAGAGCTAAAAAAAAAAAGTCTACAAAATTACAATGTCAGGGGTGGATCTAGATACATTTTGGGGGGCTTTAGCCCCCCCCCCCCCTCCCTGGATCTGCCCCTGAATTAGAGGGCTGAGCTCTGTCTAATGACATCAAATTTTTATATTTGGTGCGTTATTTGTCATCAGAAATCTAAAATCACTGCATTCTGCTGTTGACAATCTGTTCATTTGGATATAATACTTGAAAGCAGAAGCCGGTGGTTGGTGCTCAACACTCCCTTAACTTGCCTTCGACCAGAAACATTTACATAATCTCTTCAACACCCATCAGTGGGCAGTACTGTCCCCATTGGGAACCACTGTGTTAGAGGATGAAATGGGAGTAGAAATTGTTAAGCAGATTTTTTTCTTTAACAGAATATATAAGTGATTGCTTCCTTGAAATATTTATTAATAAGTTTAATTAGTTTGATGGTGACTGGGTTAGACATTAAATATGTAAATTAAGCCTCTTGTGATATTCTATTGTTGAAATTTCAGGTAAAACACTTTGAAATCTGTCCCAGCTGTTAGTATCCATACCCTCTATTTTATATTAATTCCTAGTTTCCTTACCTACAGTTGCATTATCTATGCAACATTTCTAGGATTTTACCATCCTGGTTATTGAGGGTTTATTCTATATTCCCCCATAAGCAGTTACCAGACCCATACTAAGTTAGTTGAGGGGTGCGTCTGCCACATGAAGACCTCCAAATCTGCATGATGAAGTGTGTAGGAGTTTTCACTCCTAGCCAGATTGCCCCAATTTTTAGGGTATACAGCCCCACCTTTCATTGACTCCTATTAGCTGCACTCCTAACCGAGTCCACTGCCAAGGAGCAGCGTGTCTTTTCCGTCTGTGGTTAGCTACTAATTGAAAAGTCACAGAGGCGTTTCTCAAAGTTTTGTCAATCCCATTCCATTTGGCATATTTCAGGACTCTTCAGGCCATACCAGCAATCTCTGCATCAGATCTCATAATTTTACTTCCAAGTCCCACAGTATTCCAGAATACTAAAGGAAGTTGCACCAGTTTCCAGATTTTCTATTTCTTCCATCCTGCAACATTGTGAAATGTATACTTTCTATTCGTTACACTATATGTAATTACTGCTAGAGTCTGCTGCTTCAAAATTTTAAATTCTGTGCTGAGTCTAGATCATCAGTGGTAGTGTTTGGACTTGACATTTGAATGAATTTGAGGTTTAAATCCCTAGCTAGCCATTGAGATTTTAATTTGCAATGTTCCAGATTCCTGGTAATCAAAAGTTTCTACAACATTATTATTAGTTATAAATAAAACTGATTTTTAGACCATGGAGTTATTAACAAAATTAACATGGTAACTAATAATTATTTACAAATATGCATCAACATTGTAAGATCGAAGGATTGGGACAAAATAGTATTATCATAATAAATAAAAACCCAATAACTCTTTAACAAAATTATCTCACAATTTATTTTATGGTCTTCCAAATAAAATGCAAATCAATATTTATTTAATTAAAATATTCAAAAGTGTTGAAACAATTAAACACTCCCTTAAGACATAAATGCATATGATGTTTAAAGCATTGAGACTATCAGATGATATTTGCCAGTGTGGGTTTCAGTGTTATATTTCTACTTGCAATAGACTGTGGTAGTTAATGTTGTTGAAGGCCACTTACTGATAAGTTAGTGCAATGGAGCCATCCATTGTGTCTGGTTATTGACCTCTGTAAAATATCTTAACCTCTATTGCTACACTAGTAAGGAATTGAATGTGTAAGTGATATACATCTACAAATGAACAGCATCAGAAATAACAGAGTAAGCATTCTTTATATATCAGCTTACACTAGATTTGCTAGTGTATGTTGAGCCCTCTTGCCACATAGGATAGCATGAGAAGGATGAGTGTATCAGCAAAATATTTCCCTTCAGTTGATGCCTGAATTACTCTTGCTTTGGCAACCTTCTAACCAAAGACTATTGTAAGTAAGCAAGACTTCTTAGCAGAGACAATAATATTTCCACTCCCTGTCTTCTTTCTCAGGTGAAAACTCGCAGTCTTGTCCCTCAGCAATCCCCACTACACATCATCCAATCACATGCCTTAGGAACTACTGAATACTTTTGATTTGCCATGAAAATAATAACAAACTTCTATTTCATTATTGGATGACATAGTTCCCTCTCCTTTCTGTTACAAACACACATTTCTTATGGGCTGTAAAAAATCATTCCAACTTCTCACTTCCAAGAATTTAGTCACATTTTTGTAAATTATGGTAACACTGTCAGTTCAACCATGCCACATTTCCACTCAAGTCTTCAAATGCATAAAGATTTTTTAAAATAAATTGAATTTTGTAATTGTGTTGCCAAATATATCATTGTCAAAACACTAAATCCGTTGACCTATTCAGCAGTCACGGACTTCTGCGTGCAGTGCATTCTCTCTCAGGTACAATCTCATTTAGGCATGTTGTTCAATGCCACACCTATAGAAGTGTTTCCTAAAGTTTATTATTAGCCATGCTGCGGTCTGCAATAGAAAATAAAAACAATACTATGGTGTGAATGTTGATACAACAGTGCGAGATAGAGTTTTCATAACATTAAACTTATTTTCCCCATAGTGGGCACTCTTTTATGCCCAACGATAGGGATTTTGGTATTATTAGAAGAATGCCATGGAAAGAAGAAAGGTATTACACAGTGGATGAAGTTACACTTGTACAGAATTCCTCAAACAATCCTAATAAGTTTTCAATAGTTGAAATGAAAATTGATCATTTCATTGACTTCAGTTCATGGTGGCCTAAGTTTTACAAAATAACCTGCCTCATTTACTATTCATATGGCAGAAATGTCCCCAAAAACCAAAAGAGATGTTTCAGGATATCCAACTACTGGGAGATGAGCTTTTCAGCAAATGCAACATAAACATTTCTGGCTTGATAACGGACACTTTTAAGCTTCAAAACACAGATAAACCTTTAGCATTACCTACCAAGAAAGCCCATTCTATTGTTGTCCCTATAAATAAAAATAAATGGATGACATAAGGAAAACTTTGGTTTACATGCTTGAAAAGAAGTGGAGTTTTGGAATCCTATAATTTCATGGCCCATAGCAATGGCATCTTTGGACAAAATCGACAATGAATGAAAACTTCAACTTTCAAATGACATTCTTACTATATCTCTGTAGTAATAAAATGAATTTTTATTGAAATTTGATGTTTTTTAATCTTTTTTCCCATAAAGTTTCTTTTCAAAATCCTGTTTAATGCAGAAAGGGAAAATGTCAACAACACCAAAAAATTTCCCACAGCTTTGTTATTTGTCATTCAGAGCATTTAATTTAATTTAATTGCAATGGAGCACAGGCTCCGGTGGCAATTTCCCTACACACCCATCTTCCCCCTATCCTGCACCTACCTACATTTGCCCTCTACAAATTTTATCTTTAAATTCTTTCAAGGTTTTCGGTAAATTATTCATCATTTCTCTTGGTAACTCATTCCAATCCCTGATACCCTTACCTAAAAAAGAGAATCTTCCTACACCCTTGTGCCTGAAATCGAGTGCCAGCTTGTGGTCATGGTTATCTTTTCCCTTCCATGCACTTTTATTCATCATTTCTCTTGGTAACTCATTCCAGAGGATGGGGAGGGTCATGGGAGTGTACAGGGCATATACTGGCGATGAGACATGGAAAGATATTGCAATAGGTATGAAAAGTAGTGCATGGAAGGGAAAAGATGACCATGACCACAAGCTGGCACTCGATTTCAGGCACAAGGGTGTGGTAAAGTTTTAAAGCACATATAGTCAAAGGTTGCATAGTTACTTGATAATAAAATATAAACAAACAACAATTTATTATATGTCGGATTGTTTTCAGTTTTTTGTCTCTCCTGTAAAATTTAGAAATGTGGACATGTTGCTTTTCTGCAGTTAGTCATTCATATATGTATAAAACAATAAAAGCAAAGATGTTATAAGTACTTAATTAACAGCTCTGGTGAGCATAGTTCTGTAGGAAGATAAAAGGAATGGGTGGAGTGGAAGGAACATTACAGGATGTTATCTTAAAATAAGACCAGGTGGTTGTCTGTTAACCAATTTATAATGTCCACCAGTTCCCACCTCCTGATTTCAGAGATGCTGCTTCAGTCTAAGAGGACTCTGATGCCATGGATGTTGAAGCAAGAATTTAAATTGCTTGTGTCATGTGTGGTGACATGATGAGATACTGGGTGGTGAGGGTTCCAGGTAAATACAGTTTGTTTGTGTCTGTTTATTCTAAAGGCCAGTGGATTCATGGCCAGACCTATGTATGAGGCTGGGCAATGGTTGCAGGTTAATTGATATATTAGATGGGAGGATACACAAGTGACAAGACCTATGATGGTGAAGCTTTCCCCAGTTACTGGGTTGGTGAGGGTAGTGGAGGCTTGGTGCATGTTGCACAATATGCAGCAAGATCTGTCACACAGAAAGGAGTCTTGGGTTGTCTTGTAAGCGTGGGAACCCCATGTTGATGGACTAGGAGGTTTGGAGCTCTACTGAAGCAGGTTCTCTGAGTGTCAGCTTTCCTCCCACATCAAAGGCACACAACACTTCCTCCTCCATCTGCCTTCTGTGCGCAGACATTTTTCCCCCAACTTCATATTAGTAACCATTAATGTGACTTCCTTATACACCAAAATTCCCCACTGTCATGGACTTAGTGCCAGGTAACATTTTTTAATTCCATTTTAGTTAAATCAGGTTTTAGTATCATTTGAGACATATTGCAGGGGCTGCTACTTAGTGATTGTGGTGTAAGAAATACTCTTTGGGAAGTGTATTACTGTGCTTACATTAATATTGCTCTTAATTACTAATTTTTTCTATTGATTCTTTATTTAAACTACCTTCATTCTTGCAGCCAAATTAATGTGCCTGAACTGGAAACTGGGATGTCTCCACT
Organism: Vandiemenella viatica; assembly: GCA_031002005.1. Lineage (NCBI taxonomy): Eukaryota > Metazoa > Arthropoda > Insecta > Orthoptera > Morabidae > Vandiemenella > Vandiemenella viatica. The sequence goes on from CM061920.1 coordinate 340,935,495, forward strand.
TCAGGTGGCTATCAAAACTGGAAATTTGCGAACAGTTTATGCACTTTTGGCCTGCAAAGATATTTCCTTAGAGCACTTGGACAATGAAGCAAATTCAGTTTACCACTATGCTGCTAATACTTCAAAGGAAATTATACAGGCAAGTTATTTAGATTTGATGCACTACTTTTAATGATTAGTTAAGTCATTGATAAATGTATATCATCATGAAGATCTCATCCAATTTTTTTTTTTTCCATTTATGTGCATCCCTTAAAATAATTAAGACTGTATACATATATATATTTAAAACTGTATGAGATTAACTATCAAATACTATTAATTAACAAATGCCTAAGACAGGGTTACAACCTTTCTCTAATATTATTTAATATCTGTAAGTAAAAATTATAACATGGTGGAAAACTGATGTAAACGAGGTATTAGATTTGGGATTCACAAACTTTTTCCTACCAGACCTCCCTTCCATCAAAAGAAAAATTCTCTTGACTCCCATGCAAATTTTATTATTAAAGAGGTAAATGCTTACTTGTCAATACTAACAATTACATCCCAGAGGAAACACATTAAATATTTAATGTTAGAGTAAGTGTTTTCAACTCTTAAGAGGCAGTGAAGGGACATAGTGCTTTTGACAGTGTAGAGCAAGCATACCATTCACATACTATTCACATAGGTGGCGAAGCTACCTCACTCCCCCCCCCTCTCAACATGTCTTCATGCCCCACAAGGGGGAGGGGTACATCCCCCAAGTTGAGAACTTATATTTAATACTGTAATGTAATAATGTATCATGCATATATAAATAGTAACTTTTTGCTCATGACCCACTAGTGTGGCTCAAGTGTGCTAAGGTGCTGCACACTTTATCAGGGAGGAACAATGAGGCCGGGCTTAAGCCCATGTCCCCACATACTGTCCATGCTGTCTGAAGTTTTTAAGCAGTTTTCCATAGCCATCAAGTGAATACCAGGACAGTCCCCAATCTCTGATTCTTAAACTACACATTCTACAAGGAAAAAATACATATATTGTACATAGAACATAGTTACACATTTCACAGGCTTATCTTCCTCCGTTAGTATGTAGCATTACCTGGTGGTAGGTATAAAATGCTTCTCATCAGCAATAGCATGCAGCTATAAAAACAGAGCTCCAAAAGCTCTTCAACTGCTGCTAATATTGAGAAAAAGTGGTGAAGAAGGTTTGACCCTCCATCTCTTTCCCAGAACCATCCCCTCCAAATTTTCGAGGAGTTCCTGTCCACTAGTTTGACTTCTCCAACTTTCCTTAAATCCTTGGCTAACACCAGTAATTTTAGCCCATCTGAAACCTGCACCAGGAAACAACTCTCTAGCAATCAAAATCTCATCATCCTTCCAGTTGACTGGGGCTCAACCACTGTAGACATGAGTGACTATGTGGCTGAAGCTCTTCGTCAGTTATCAGACACCAGCACTTTCTGCCCCCTATCCAAAGATCCAACTCATGCTGTCAACAAGAAAATACAGGAATATGTACAGTTTAGTGGGCCCCTCCAAGGTCTTACCCTACAATACGTTTCTCTTCTTACTTCTCAAAATCCATGTATGCCTACCCTTTACCTCTTTCCCAAAATTCATAAACCTGGCAATGCAGGATGACCTATTGTTGTAGCTTACGGGTTTCCATCTGTACGCATCTCTGCCTTGGTTGACCAATACCTACAACATATAGTATTTCAGCTCCCCACCCATATAAAGGACACCCAACACTTCCTCTTCTGGCTTTCTACCATACCCACCCCTCTTCCCTCCAACTCCATACTGGTAATATTTTACATCATGTACTTGTACACAAACATTCCACACTGGCATGGCAACATTTTCTGGCCCTCCCAACAGCCTCTCTATGACATCTTTCCTCATCGAATTGGCCCACCTTATTCTCAATAACATCTACTTTTCCTTCAAAGGAAACATGTCACCATACCTGTGGCACTGCCTTGGACACCTGCATCACACCTTGTTATGCTAATATGTTCATGGGCGATCTGGAACAGACATTTCTGGAGGAAATCCCTCTCAAACCCCACATTTGGCTTCGATTCATAAATGATATCTTTATGATTTGGATGCATGGAGAAAACAACCTGCTAAATTTCCTGAACCATCTCAATACCTTCAGCATAATGAAATTCAAATGGACCTCCTCCCACTCCCAGGCAATTCTTGGATGTGGATTTGTCCCTCTCCAATGGCTACCTCAACTTCTCAATCTATATCAAACCCACCAACCTTTTACAGTATCTCCATTTTGACAGTTGCCACCCGTCACATACCAAACTTTCCCTCCACCTACAGTCTTAGCATTCAGGGTAGTCGTATATGCTCCAACCAACAGTCTCCCATGCATTATTCAAACAATATTTCACAAGTATTGATATCTTGCAACTACCCTCTGGCTTTGGTGAACAAACAGATTTCACAGGCAACATTACAACCTACTCAACCCGTCAGTCATCCAAACCAACCACAATCCAGTCCTGGTCACACAACACTATCAGGCCTTGAATCCATTAACAGAATCCTCTGGCAGTACTATGATTTCCTGCAAACCTGCCCAGAAATGAGATCCATTCTTCTCAAAATCCTCCCTGCCTCTACCAGAACTTGTTTCTGTAGGCCTCCTAACCTCAGCAAACTCCTAGTCCACAAACAGTTTTCCTTGTCCCAATGGCCAGCCTCAATGCTCTTTCCCATGCAATAGACCCCACTGCAAGATGTGCAACATACACCATCTCACTTTCACCCTGCCGTAGAGGAAAGCTTTCTTATCATAGGACACGCCACCTGTGAAACCTCCAATGTAATTTACCAGTTAACATGCAACCACTGCCTGGGTTCACATATAGCCTTGACTTGTGGTCCACTTTCCATAAGAATAAATTCCCCCCTTAGATGATATTCACAAGCAACCCAGTTGCTGCCCATGCCATGACCCATGACTCGAATAATTTCAACTTTTGTTTCACGGTCCGTGCTATCAGGTCCTCCCTAATACCAGCAGCTCCTCTGAACTCAGAAGGTGGGAACTTGCCTACCAGTAGCAACTGGGCACAAGGCATCCACGTAGTCTCAATATAATACCCTATCATTATTATTATTATTATTACTTATGTTTTACTTTTTTATAATCCTCTCTTTGCCTCCATCCTTACTACCTAAATTGCACCACCACTAATCTGAGGTGATGTATATATATTCTTATTTTAATATTTATATTTAGTTTTCATTATATTATTTTGCTCTTCCCACCTACCAGAGATCAGTTTTGATATTTATCTATGCTCGGGTATTAGCTCTGAAAATCACTGCCCCTGTACTTGCCCTCTTTTTGAATTTCCCCCACTATTTTCCTGGCTAACAGTCTTTCTGTGAGGCAGTGTCCCACAGCACCCACCTTCCATAATGTTCTGTTGACAAAGGGCTCATCCCAAAAATTTCTATATCATTTGTGTTTTTGTCTTTTCTGTGTGTTTGCACCCCCCATCTATCATCTAAAGTTAAGTGGTAGCTCATTTTCCTATCTTAATTTAATTCCTTTCCACTTCTTAGCGCCTTTGATTTCATTGTTTACACACACACACACACACACACTCTCTCTCTCTCTCTCTCTCTCTCTCTCTCTCTCTCTCTCTCTCTCTAGGCGTTGAAATTTTCGAGTATATACCCCTTCTTCAACATTAGAGTGAGGTTGCTGGATGATGGAGGCTACCAGCTAACTGGAAATCCAGATTGTTGGTTGGAAGCTCCAATTGAGGGGATAGGGTGGGGAATCAATATGGAGAGAAGTATGGGTAGGAGTGAAAGGCATAGACCCAAGCATTCTAAAATTGGTAAAAAATATTGTGGGAACGGCAGAAATTTTATCGCAGTATAACTTTTTTATACATATAAAATATAAGCAGACTTGAATAAGTTGAAAAATCAAAGACATTATACATTACTTGAAAATCAGCTCTGGTGAGTGGTAGTTCATGTGAGAAGAGAGGGAAGAAGAATAGTTGCAAAAGAAGGAAAATTATGGGTTATTTTAAGTTAATTTAATTTAATTTAAATAACAGTTATATAATCTGTCTTCATTGCATTTCTTTGTTTCATAGGCTTTGAGTGCTGTATCAACAAGGTGCCTGAATCAAAGAAACTTAAGTGGCTACACACCTCTTCATCTGGCATGTTTGGCAGATAAACCAGAATGTGTTAAGGCTCTACTGTTGGCAGGAGCTGATGTTAATATCTCTGCTAATAAAGGATCATCAGATGCAACACCTCCTGGATATGTTGCTCCATTTTTGCAAGATAATCCCAATAAATTGCGGGCAAAGGTACATAAATTTTATTAATCAAGTTATTTATTTTGTTAAATATTATAAGTAACCATTGTAATTCTTTTGACGGAGAATATACTACATGTACTAGATTTTTACTGTTTGCTGCAATTTGAATAATCCTCTGATCTGGTGATATTGCTGTTGTGGGCATACTATTTGTTGAAGTTATTTTGGAAGAATTTTAGGGATGAGTGACTTAATACTAATTCGTATAACCTGTGAGGCTTGAAAGATTTAAATATTTCATTTGGTGGCAATCCTTTGATGTAGGCCAGTTTGAAGAAAACTAATTGCTCTGTGTTGTACTCCTAAGTGTCACAAGCTTAACAGCAATGGCTGCACTTTCATTATGGAGTGTTGGATTATTTTTATATCACTCCAGCATATAAAAATATCTAGTAGCTCAAAATTAATGCACGAGATTGTTATTGCTAAAATGGGTAATGTGCTGTAGTTTTTTAATTTCTCTTTTCCATTTCATAATATATTGAAGAAAGTTTCTGCTTGGATTCACAATTAAATATGAGGCAATCGTGGAATACAAAAGAATTCACAGCTTATTTTCACTTGATAAAATATTTCTGATTCACTATAATCTACAATAGCAGTTGACCATTTCAAACTTCTTTACTGAAAGTTAAATTAACTGTAGATTTCCTTTAAATTTAATGTCCTACTCTTGCGCCAGCATCTCAAATATTCACATCACATAAATTGATCATCTTTTTATCCCCTTAGAAGTTAATGTTTCTTTCCTTGCCTCCCAAAATTATTTTCTCAGTACTAAAAGCCCGAAAATCAAGTAATGCCACAGATGTCTGCTATTGAGCCTATTGTCTCCTACATAACCACATTGTTGTCCACTCACCACTTGCTTCATGCTTGCCTAATTAGTACCATTGCTGCAACTGAAAAGCTCGGCCTCTCCACTTACCGCTTGTATTTATAGGCTTGCTGGAAAGTGTGACATTTTATGATGTTTCATCTGACGTATTTTTATTATGTGACCACCAGATGTATGATTTGAAGAGTTTTTCATCTCCCAATTTTTCCCACAAAAAATTTTTGCTATCGCAAAAATTCCCAGATATGCTTCCCCCCCCCCCCATGTTAACTATCCAAATTTCTTGATGCCCTTAGTTTTTAAGATTTCAAATTAAACTCCAAATTAAACTCTAAAACCTATATTAAATCATCCAGGCTGTGTTATTAATTTTAATCCTCATATCCTTCCTGAGATATTGTTAGCTAACAATCTACAGAGACCTTCTTTAATTATGAAAATGTTACTGATTTACATTTTCCCTCTAAATAGTGTATCTTTTTTGTATCCAAGAATATTTTCCACCCATTTTTTAACATGAAATTATCAGCCTTTTTCGTGCTCTACTATCTTTCTATAAACTCTCATTATGGTTAATTAATTTAAACTAATTCTTTTATTTAACTCCGGTAAATACTTTCTCTGTTTGTTAGGTGAATATAAGCGTTCCTCTGAAGTATCTTCTAGCAATAAACTCTATTCGTTTAACGTCTTTTGTAATTGAGATATTTCCACTTTTGTAAAACCAAGCCATGATGTCAAAATCCTCAGAATCCTTTTAAGTCAATTGTTATCATATCGAAGTATTAAATCGCTTTTATATTGTTCCTGCTCAAACATTAAATGTGAAAATCTTGGATAAATCTGAATTCAAAATATGTCTTGTAATATTTCTTTTAATAAAATATGTCTTTTAATATTTCTTTCTATAAAAACTCTTAAACCATGTTTCAATAAAACCTCGCCCTGTTGTCATTACACCATGGTCCAAATTAGTATGAAGTTTCGAAATTTGTCAAAGCAAAATACCCTTTACTAATCAACATGCATACAGGAAGTTTCAAACATCCATCCAGCAGAGTATCTCTTCTGTTTCAACACAGATCAGATTGTGCTGCAGAGGAGCAGCTCTTTCCAACTGCCGAGGACAAAAGAGCCCTTCTTGGTCATTTTTGCAGTGTCTGATGATACAGGGCCACTTTCTGCCTTCAGAGGACCCACTAGAATTTATGATTAAGGTGAATCCTTAATGGCTCATCACATTTAATTTTTTCATTTTCTGTGGTGAGGACAGTATTGGCCCAGTTAATGATGCGTGTCTCAGTTTGAATAATGAACATGAACCCTTCACACCAATTAAACTTTTTGTTCTTTTCTCTTCAATGACAGGTTTCCATCTGGATTGATGATTGTTTAATCTGTTTTAATTTAGGAATACATTTTATGTCTTTGAGATTCATCACCAATGACTGGGGGGAAACAGATAAATTATGCTATAGATAACAGTATAATTTTGTATTGGTGATCCAGGATTTTAAAGTTACTGCAAATGGAATGGTCATTTATAAATTCAACTCCTTCACTTTTATTTTATAAATACACCCAGTGTCTGTTAAATAGGTGTGACTGTTACAATAATGAGTTGAAATAAATCCCTTCCACTTGAATACACTTCTCCCAATGCAACAATAAAGTTTCAGTTTTAAAATGAGTACATAGAACATTAATCGAAGGAATCTATTTTACTTGAATGTACTTTCCCCAATGCAACAATCAATATCCTGTCTGAAGAAATCCTATGTAGATGGAAAGCCAGAAGTTAAAAAGTAGATCCATCACTTGCCCAAGCTGAATTTAGGAGGGCTATCGCAAAAAAACATGCACACACACATACAATATTTTAGGCTAGTTTCTTCCTAGTGAAATTAGAAAATTATGGATATTCTAAGTTTGCACAAATGCCTTTGATTACCCTTAGTCAGGCAAGTTCTTCCTTCAACTCTGATAAATGATGGGTCCAATTAATTTTTTATTTCCGTGATATGGCTCATGCCATTACTTCTGTTTTTGCTGGAATGCATTTTATTCAGACCATTCTTCTTGAAACACTTTACCAACCAAAACCCCCAACTGATGTTTAAAAAATCTTGTAATCTGTAGGTGGAACAGTTTGAAGGATAAAGAGGATGTCAGAGAACTTCTGCTAATTTTTCTACTGCCTTTTTGCAATGTGAGGTTTGGCATTGTTGTTCAACATTGGCTGTTGACACCAGAGTTTTTCATGCATAATAGCACTTGTTTGAATGTTCATACTATGGTTTTATTTTGTAAATGAATATTGCAGGATTCCCTCACTTGACCACCACACACAACATGGAGGTTTGGCTTCAGTGATTCATCTGTCTGCAATCACTGCAGATACCAAAAATCGTCAAAGAGGATTCTATAAAGAATGCTGTTATTTCTATTTCGAGAAAGCAAAGAACTGCTGAGTTCCTAACATCTCAACTGTTTCTTTTGGTTCATAAGCAGGGGCGTAGGTTGCTACCATAGGACTAGGCGGTGCAGTGCACCGGGGCCCCTACACTTGGGGGCCCCCAAGCTCAGCTCAGAGGCCCTACGGGCCTTCGCGGCAAACATTCGCCCATCTGGCCTGAGGGCCCAAAATAATTTTTTTTTTGCACTGGGGCCCTTGTTGACCCAGCTAAGCCACTGTTCATAAGAGACCTATTTGTCCAAGTATTTCAATTTTCTGTTTAAATTCAAATATTATGAGACTGTCGAATTGTGGATTTGGAGTATTCCTGCAATATTTTGAACTATCGTCCTTGGATTTTGTTCCACTATTTCCTTCGGAATGTTGCCAAAATAATAAGAGATGAATGATGATGTGACAAAGTAGATCTGTATTTCTGGAATGAAATTTCTGTGACTAGATTATCTTTATTCATTCCCTTTGTCTAAAAAAGCAGGATTGGTATTTTTCTTGTCTCATTCATGTGATGGCAAATTTTAAATTAAAATTTCTATTTCACGTGCTGGAAAGATGTCTGCATCAACAAGAAAACTCAGTGATACAAAATATTTTGTTTTTAAATTGATTTTTGTGATGTATTTTATAAGTGGCAGACTTTTGAAATGCAGATTTGGAAAGATGGAAATGTGAAAAATGCTTTGATTTGCAGCAACTTTAGTTCATCTTTTTTATAATATTACTAATAACATTAAGTATTTAATTTTGTATTAGCATAATAATAGTCATATGCTGACATTTCACCAGTGTTCCTGGTAGCCTGTATTTTATATTTTAGTACTTCTTTGAAGTGTTAAGTTTTGATAGAACTTCAGTATCAGATTCCAAAAACATTCATAAAAATAAAAAGATAGTAAAATATTATCACAGCACATTTCAGCTTTGAATAAAATCAATAAATACTTCACATGCTGGATCAAAAATAAAAACAATTATAACTAAATTTCCTCAGAGAAAAGAAAAAATGGTTCTTTTGTTGCCTTATTATATTTAATACATAATACTTAATTAACTCTAGATAAAAAAAATATACAGTTGAAATAAGTAATGGAAATAAGAACAAAGTCTTTCCCGGCGTACAACTGCAATGAAGCCTTTACGGGTGTACTGCCAGATTGTGTTGTGAAATCACAATATTTCGACGACTAGCTCCGCTGTCTTCATCAGGTGTGGAGACATCTGCACTGGTCGGCTGACTCCACACATGATGAAGACAACGGAGCTAGTTGTTGAAATATCGTGTTTTCACAACACAATCTGACTGTACACTCGCGAAGCCTTCATTGAAGTAATGGAAAATTTTTCTTATGACCTAGAAAGTTAGAATAAAAATAAAGAACTACAACAGTTACTTGAGACATTGAACATAATAAAGCACAGGAAAACCAGAATGAAATAACATAGTCTGATTTTCAAGATTATCTTGATATAGATAGATGATGCTTTTCTGTAAGTGACATTGCAAAAATAAGTTATTGGCTGACCGTAAAATTGTGGAAATGGGAATAGTTTTTCTACTAAGCAATCTGTTTATTCTAGTAATAATGGTGCTTCAGGTTATTGGAAATATTGTTAGTCATGTGATTAAGTTACAACTCCTTGTCTCAGCTTAAAATGAAACTAGAAAAAACTGATATATAATGTTTTGTAGTATACGGCATCAATGAAGTATGTGTGGATTAACTATGTGAGGTTTTTATTTTGTAAACATTATTCTCTATTTTTAACACTCTCCAGATATTAGTGTTACAATATTTTATAACAGACATTCAAAATTTTAGTCTAATGTTCGGTTCAGTATCAAAATTTTTGTCAGTTTGATATCGTCTGATAATTACGGAAGCGTTTTCTACTTTCTCACATCGTTCTCATCATCGATTTTCCACTTTCTCACATCATCTTCATCATCATCGATTTTCCACTTTGATGAGGTATGGTAATTGGTCATTAATAACTGTTCAAATTATTATTATTTTAAAAAAGGAGCACTCTGTAGTGTAAGTGGAGATGCTTCATATTTCAGACACTTTTTTTTATTTTATAATAGTTGGTGATAATTCTACTGTTTGTTCTAAAATAGTCACGATTTATATTTTCACAAAAAAAATCTTGTTTTAATGTGGTCGGCACCATTTATCATAAAATTGTAATAAAACAAAAAGAAAATGCATGGCAGTTAATAATTTACATTTCCGATACAGGGTAAATCTAGAGAATGATAAGTTTTTCAGATGTGATGATATGAATCTGAGACAATTTTTATTGTGGTGTGGAAGTACTTGTCACTTGTTCACAGGAAACTGACAATTTTCTTTGAGAATGGAGAAGGAACAAGGAACAGTGCAGCATTCTAATAATAAAATCATTTATGTATTGTATTCAGGTTACTATGATATTTCCGATTGAATATGTGGCCCAATAATTGTTAAATTTTGCAGTAACAAATGTCTGAATCACTTTTATAGCTAAAATACCATTCTAATTTGTCCCTGAGATTGTAGAGACCTGACAAAAAAAGAGAGATATATATTTAGAGAGAAAAATTTTCACTTTTGCCAATGAATTTAATTTGAATTGAATTTAAATATTGTTCCACAGGATATGAAGTATGGTGGTACACCACTGCATTGGTCCTGTTCACGTGAAGTAATTGAAGCTCTGGTTGAAATGGGATGTCATGTGAATGCCCCAGACTTTGAGGGTCGCACAGCACTGCATGTAGCAGTTCTTCACCAGCGCCTGGACTGTGTGGTGGCACTCCTTTCACGGGGTGTTGATGTAGCACTATGTGACCTGAAAGGAGAGACAGCACTGCACCATGCTGTTCGCGCAGATTCTTTGTCTATTGTACAAGCCCTTCTAATCTATGATGCTCCTCTGGATGTTAAGTACGCAAAACTGCACATTAATTTTTTTTTTCCCTTCTGTAAATGTATCACAGGAATTAATTGTTATTTATTTGTTTGAGAGTCTTGAAAACATTTACCAGAAAGCCATCACTATACCATTCTACCATCAAACTGTCTCATGAAGAGAATCAATTTCCAACATCTTTAAAGAAAAAAAAAAAACAAAAAACAAAGGTGGAAGAGGGGGGGGGGGGAGAAATTAACTGAAGGCAGCTTCAATTTTAGCTTAGTCTTCTCTTCTTTCTTCAGTGTGAGTGTCAGATTCTTTGGTTGTAATAATTTTAGCTGCTCATGCTGTGGTCTGGTTTACAACTGTGAGGCATGTCAAAAAAGAAGACAAAATAAACTGATGTCCGAAACTTTTAGGCAGACAGAAAGTAATAGTACAGTGCAGACCAAATCAACATCTATACTAAATAATAAGTTTTGTCTGTAAATGAAATTTATTAACAGATTATACACTAACTGACTGAGAGAGAAGCACAGCCTGAGTGATTGATTTAATATTGCAGGCTTACACACACGTCCATCTGCCTATCACCATCTGAAGTTATCAAAACTTCATGACTAAAACTGTTATTCATACCGGCAAAATATATCCTGTATGCTTCCTAAAGATACAAAGTATTTCCTTGTCAAATTCCATCAATATCGGTATAGCCATTTACTTGTCAAATAATAACAAAAAGACAGAGACTTACTTTCGCATTTGTAACATTATTAGTGTTAATCACACACAAACTGGCTGTAAGGGAAACAAAGCCTGAGGGATCAGTATAGCATAAATAAAGTATACGCATACAGCATTGTTCAGCCACCTACAATTTGCTATGCGTTCCACCCCTGAATTAATGGAGCTACGTTTTAACATGGAATCCTTACAAAGGAAGTTCCAGGCTTGGCTCATATGATGAAAAATAATTCTTACAAATTTTTGCTCCCAGTGGGATTTGAACTGGATACCACACGAGGAACTTAAGAAAGCAAGCACCTTATCCACTGCTCTTCCAGCCCACTCTATTGGTAAGCATTACAGAGATGTATACATGCTATGTGTCTGTCTTTCACAGTTCAATTAATTTTTCATAATTCCATGACAATATGTATTACCTGTACAGAAAAGAGTATCCTATGTCCTTCCTAAAAGAAAATAGTATCTCCTTGTCAAATTTTTTCATTATTGGATTAGCTGTTTAGCCCTGAAAACATAATAGACAGAGAGACAGAGTTACTTTCACATTTTTAATATTAGTATAGATGTTGAGTAGTATGTTGAAGCACAGTTGAACTAGTTGACTGGCTCATTTGAAGCATTAACTCAGTGAAATTCATAAAATTCAGTATGTTACAAATTATAAATGAATGTGTTAATAAAAACTTGCTTTATTGTAAAATTTTATGCCGACATATAGGAAGTGAAAATTTTCGTGACAAAACATTTTTGGTTATTGTAGTTTCAAGAATATGGTGAAAACATCACAACTCTTTCAAATTTTGATTCTGTTATTTAAATATACTTGTGTTTTTGGAGTTATATCATTTTGTCAGCCGTGGATGGTTGTATATTTTATGTTAGCTTCTGACTGTACAAAACTACATATTTCATTGACGGCATTAAATATGTTTTACTGACAATGAAATATACACTGCCATGGATTGGGATTAGTCTTAAATTTATGAAAGTGATTGGAAATTTTCCATTATTGTGTCTCTTAGTTTCTAAAATAATGAATTAAATATCACTTCCACTACTCGTGTATATCATCTTTATCTCACTAAGCATAGATTTACAAACATAATACTGAAATCGGGAAACTTTATACAGTGACAGAGCCAAAAACAAAGGAACAAAACATGTTTGATATCTACCTGATAAAGTCAGATGATAACTTAGTAAGATCTCATGTTACAGAGTGGATCATGAAGTAAATGTAAGAATAATTTAAATATTAATAAGGCACAAATTCTGGAATTTGAGACAGATTCAACATGTGGATGGCAGCCAGCAGTACAGTGGGGAGGCAACAGGAACAATTCAAAGTGATGATAAAAAATGGTGGAAGAAATGTTTATTCTTTAATAAAACGAGAGAAAAATAGGGAATCTGTATATTACAATAGCACTTTGATAAAGCTGAAGAGGTTGATGAGAATGTAGCATAATACAATAAGGATACAATAAGGCAGTATGGAATACATGAAAAAACTGAACTGTGAATGAATAGCAGCAAAGAAGGAATCTAAAGACATCTTTACAGATAATATTATGAGTGAACGGGGAACAAAGATGGTGCAGCAAGATATTTTTATTGGAATATTGGAAAACTGAGGAAAAGAGAGAACAGGCAAGACATCTGTGGATCCGAGTTGGGAAGAAGTTAAAGATGACCATTTAGGACTATCATATAATAATGGCAGTGGAAAACCAAAGCACGGGCACTGATGTGACAAAAATTTCTAGTCCACGATCAAGGATAATGCCATCTATGAATAATGAACTAGGGATGTAACGGATATCCACAAGTGCGGAACTTTCACGTGAAATCCTATCTCCACGTCCACAATTTTTAATGCAGATGTGTATCAGATGTTTTGTTTATATTGCAATATATATTATTCTTTTCTCTTTATACAAGATTCTGCCCACCTTTGATTAGCTAACAACCACCTGTTTGTTTTCTTACGATATTGCAATAAAAGTAACAGTGAACTGAATTGTGTTATTACCTAAGTGAAGAATTCACAAGTTTGAACTTGCATGTAAAGTAAAGTAGCTTATTCATGGTCCAACTTATAGGACATCTACATAAAACTTCTGTAGGGTACCCATTCATGCTACTTGAAAGGTTCAAAAATAATCCAGGGAATCCTTTCCACTCGTACTTTCTCGTCGTTCACTCGCAGGATGTTTACCCCAATCATGATCTAAAGCCTTAGTATTTTGGGTGACAAGGGCCCTTATTGGCTGTCTGGGAGTCCAACAACATTCAACATGTCCTACGTGTAGTCCTGTAATGCCTTTTACGACCCATCAAGAGTCCTTTATTGGAAAATCGGATCATCGTAGGTCCTACAAGTTGGACTGTGAATGGGCCACTGTTGCGGTGGAAAGGTGGTCACAGAAAATTGCAGTGGCATGCCCTTGTGCTTGACACTTGAATTAGTTGAACTGCAAACTCCGCTTAGTTCATATGACAAATATTATTTTTTAGACACGTGTGTAGTTATGTAAATAATTTAATTCACTTGTGAAATCATCTGAAGTTTTTTATTGTTGAAAGATGAAGCAAAAAATAAATCAATAAGGCAGTATCATATGGAAAAAGATTTTTTATGAAAAAATGTAGAATTTCTCATAAGAAATATACTTTATTTTAATTTTATTTTTCATAAAATATTAAAATCTAAATAAATATAAATTTAGTTTTTCACCTCCACTTCCGCAAAGATGACCTCCGTTACAACGCTAGAAGAACTAATATGAAAATTTCCCCAGTGGTGTATGTCAATTGATTGTTTTCATCCACTTGTGTAGAACATAGTGTGTTGTTCTGCATGAAAAATAAAGCACTGAACAGTGGTTAAGTTTCTCACAAAGGAAGACCATACTCCTGATGCTATTATACAGCCCTGAGATGGTATTTACATAACATGACCATTTATCTTTTTCGTCAGAGCGGGGACCCTGAGGAATTTATTTGTCAGAGCGGGATGTCTTAGAAATTTATTTGTCAGAGCGGGATGTCTTAGAAATTTAGTTTTTATTCAAAAAAGAACAACATTTATAATAAGCAGAAAGTATTGCTTGTTAGCTGAATTGCTTAGCCTTAGTGTCTGACATCTATCTAGCCAGTCGTTTTTATTTATTGGTGGAACAAATCAGTTTCAAAATATTGGGTCTACTTTTCATGTAGGAATGGAGCTAATTACACAATTTTTTTTATGTTAGTCTTGGTAATCAAAATAGCTTTCAATACTGTGACACTTAACTGTGTTTTGTCACTCACCATATTTTAATTATCAGAGAAAGAAACTCTTTCAACAGGTGCTTTATTTCCAGGCAGACACTGAACATTCTCAATAGTTACAGGAAAGTTCGTGAAATTTAGAGTGTTAGCACAGAAGGGTTGAAATAATTCTGCCCAATGGTCTTCAGCAACAACATTTCAGCATTCCTGCTAGTGATTTTTGATCTGTAACGTAATTGTGAATAAGCTAAAACTTGTCGAATATTTCCACATCTTGGCTGTTACTAATAAGTCCTTGCATGATCAGCAATGGTCCAAGTGTCGACTCTACCGCCACTCAGCAAAAACCGCATCGTCTGTTTTAGACCTTAAAAGAGTGATATATTGAATTGTTTTTTTTTTTTTTTTTTTTTTGCAAAAGTGTGACATTTTTACTCTCGCTGGGGACAGAGCAACAGATTGCCTGAAAGCAGGACCGTCCTGCCCAAAGCAGGACGTTTGGTCACATTATGTATACACTGAAGCTCCCCATTTGTTTTGTACCATAAAATAATGTGCTACACTGCTTTTATTGGCCAAGAGAGATATGAAGATGAGCCCCACACGGGTTGATCAATGGCAGTGGTGCCAACAGAGATCTCCCTGGTAATTGTAAGGGATTAAAACTAATTCATGCTTTTATATAGTCACAATGCTTGCTCATGCAAAAAGATAACATTTTTAATAATCCATTTCGCTGGTCTGCACGATTTTGTTTGCAGTTTATATATATAAGGATTGAAACTACATTATTATTTTCTCAAACAAGAATTCAGAGGATCATTTAGGCATAATGAATAAAGTCAAAGAAAAAAACTAATGTTGTGACAATCAAGCAGAAGATTTAGGCGCCAATTTTTTTTGGATTTCATAGCTATCTGTTGAATGACATCAACAAAAGGAACAAGACACTAAGTTAGGAGTCTTATGCTGCCCTACCATAAAAAAAATTGATGTCATCAGAAAGAAATGCTGCAATCCCCATTTCATAACAGTTTCCGGTTTTAAATACTGTTTTGGAGGTATGAAATTTCATGGAATTCCCCATTGACCTAACAGCTCAAACATATCTTCATGTGACTATTGCTTGTTTTCCAGACTCGGATATTACAATTGATGAAGAGTTGCTGAATAGTTCATGAGCATTTTAAAGATAAAACTGTGGATTGTTTTTCAAAAGAATTATAAATGTTAATTCCAAGATATAATGTTCCCTTTAAGTTTCTTTGAGAATGTTTAACAATGACCTTGTTGTTAAATATCTATCTGTCCTGTTATGTGATTGAACTGGAGACTTATTACACATACCTTGCAATGTAAAGGTACTCATTAAGATGTTAACACAGATGTGTCCGAGATAGCTGGATAAGATATGATACTGTATCTAGAAATATTATGTAGATTTAGTTTTGTGACATGCTGCATATCAGAGGACTAGAAATATGCCATGTTGATAACTATTCATACAGGAGGAGGTACAAGTTGGGTATAGAGCTTTATAGTGATTACTTAGACCTCAGTTAAAGTTGGTGGAGAATTTGAGATCCAATCAGGAATATCTGTGAGGAAAGAAAATGGTTTTTAAATTAGCAGCATGAGTTTAGAGAAAACTATTTGCAGGAATCTTTCACCCCCACCTCCCCTTTTCATTCCAGCCATCTATGGACTACAATTACGCAACTCCATTTCCTCTTCTGAGTTTCCTTTGTGTAACCAGTATTCCTTTTCCTGATTTCAGACCTTCACTGCCATACTGTAGGATAGATTTGTTGGAAGAGTTTCTCAAGTTGGTCTATTATCTTCCTTCCAGCTTACTTGATAAGCCCTGCAACAATAATGTTCCACACAACCACTTAGCTTTGTTGCCGTACTCTTGCACGGTGACATTTGAGGTTGGAAAGGTTCTGACAAGAAATTGCATTAAAACTTTTCCTACCACCAACAGAACTAAGGAACATATTTTACCCTCTGAAGGATTACCTTTCCCTTTGCGCACTGGGAGTTTATAGCATTCCTTGTGAACCTGGAAGAAAGTACATTGGTCACATGATCAGTGTATTACACAATGTTCCCCAGGAGCAAAAGGACAAATCTGTAGTGGCAGAACATAGTTTGGAGCTAAGACATGGAATTAATTTTGAATTGACCAGGGTGCTGTCACTTACCAAGGCTTTTGGGACAGCTTTATTACAGAAACATTTGAAATTGGCCTCATGTCTGATTTTGTTAATCATGATTGTGGCTTGCAACTGAGTGATGCATGAATACCAGCTATTGTGGCTGCTGAGCTCTGTGTTTCACACAGTGTTAATGAAGTCTGGGACTGCTGCTTGGCAATGTAAACAATGTCTGCTTTTGCCATGTCATTCTTTCAACAATACGCTCTGGACAAGCTGCAAACTTTGTCTTATGACTTGTTCAGTATATACCTGAAGATGGTGATTGAGAATAGTGTCACTGAAATATTGTATTTAGATAGTAGTTTAACTCGGATAACTTCCTGAGAAAAATTAATGGAGTCATATCAAGTTAGCTCCATATTTTTTGCAGCCACCATAGTTGCCTTCCTCAGTGAGTAGAGGAAGTCTGATCAGTCAAATGTATTCCGGCTCGGAGCTAGTATTGAGTGAGGGTCGACAATTCCCAAGTTGTCCCCGAGATTCACCTCCTGTAAACTACAATTCAAAATAAAAATCTTTCGCCATATGGCTTCCCCTCAACCAATGCACAGCACAACTATATAAACTGGAGATTGCAACAATACAGAATTTTCTTGTGCTGCTTTGCCACAAATTTAATTTTTTATTATTTTTTTTTTTTTTTTTTTTGCTGTCATCAGTCTTTCGACTGGTTTGATGCAATTATATCTGGAATAAAAACATTACAGGAGTTATTAGTGCCAATGTATGTAGCTACTCTTAACTGACAGCAGTTGGTTTCTGTAATCACTCTTTGGAAGGCTTCTATGACATGCATCTCGCCTCGCATTCGGGAGGACGGCGGTTGGAATCCCTGTCCGGGCATCCAGATTTGGGTTTTCCATGGTTTCCCAAATCACTCCAGGCAAATGCCGGGATGCTTCCTTCAAAAGGCCATGGCCGAATTCCTTCCCATTCCTCGCCCCCAACCTTGCCCCCCCCCCCCAATCCTTTCCCGTCTCTAAAGACCTCGCTGTTGAGAGACGTAAAGCAGTTAAAAAAATCTGACATGCAGTAGTTTTTCCCCTAGACAAAATGAACCTTAAAGCCAGTCTACAAGTAACATCTTGACTGACGTTTTACTTGATCAGGCAAAACGTATCAGAAAAAATATTGTGTGTGGAAAGCAAAACGGACGTTTTACTTGAACTGAATGAAGATGGATGTCTTCCAGAAAATGGATCAGTGGGAGCATTGTTTTCCGTCTTGACTGACGACTTCCAGGAAATGGGAGCATTGTTGCCGGTCTTGACTGATGTTTTCCCTTCAATTTTTAATCATCTCTGATTTTGTGCAGAGCTAAAATAACTATTATTTTGGTTTTCTTTTCGAAAACTTTTTAGAATCTAGGACAGTGATTTGTTTACGAAATTCATTGAGTTGTATCCTAGTCATCCTTGTATACGGCAAGTTAAAGTCAAATGAATGCAGCGATTGAGACAAGAAAAATTGCTTTGGTTGATAAATGTAAGCAAGTATATCTTGGAGATACAAAGGAAGTGGATATGAAAAAAAAAAAATCATTCAATTCTTTTTGTTCAGTGTTTCTCAAAAGGTTGCTGAAAATTAAGCAGACGGCACGTTTGGTGCTGGTGCCGATGATATTTAAAATCTTCTCCATGAAATTTCTACCTTCTTTTGATCTTAAATTATAAAGATACTCCAAGAGAAACAATTATCAATACAGAGGATGATTTAGAAGTTGAAGTAAGTTGTTAACCACTGCAAATTAACAGAACTGTACATAGAAATGTACATATAAAGATGAAGTAGATTTATTTAATAGATAAACAGTAGTAGTGCTAAATATAAATGAAGGAATTAATTATTGACTTCAAAATTATTTTATTTTATCAAATTATCCTAATTGTCCTGCCAATGTCATGATCCTTGGTTATTAAAGTACATCTTGAATGCATCCCTTACATGTTTTGCATCTTCCACAACAAGTCCATGTCTTCATAATTGAATATTGTGTATATTTCCTAGTTTCAACATTTCATATATAACTCTACAAGATTCTGGTATAAGGTGGCTAAGAGATTGTTGTGACATTACAGCTGTGAACTCAAGCTCTTGAGATTGTTTCGACATTACAGTTGAGAACTCTACATTTTCATAGTTTCTTCTTGTTATTAGAAATCTTAGCATAGCAGTCAGTCTCTCAAGAGCTGAGATTCTCCTTGACATATCAGTGTCTTGTTTTTAGATTATTTCAAATAAGGATCCATAACCATTCCCAAATAATTACACAAGTCTTCAGGTTCATGAGGTAATTTCTGAAGCAAATTCAGATGAAAGGACTTTTTCTCTTTAGCAACCATCTGCCTTGAACATTTTTCCGGCCCATGAGATTCATCACACTTTTACAAAATATTTTTTATATTCCATTTTTAGTGTTTTATATTTCTTTACAATGTGCGTTTAGTATCATTATTATTATATTATCTATGTTTTCTTGTAAGAATAATAGTAAACACAATAACTCATGTTTTAATTTTTAACCCCAAAAAAAGTCTGTAGAGGGTATATTTAATTTTATATGTGGCCCGCGGGTTATGATGCACCTCCAAAGTGGCCCGCAAGATCATTTGGGTTGGCCACCCCTGTTCTAGACCACTAAAAGTAATGCTTCACCCATGATTTCAATAGAACTGAGCTAAAGGCGGAAGTCGAAAATGTAAGTTTGTGGACGCTAGTTTTTGGTCAGTTTTACCCGACGTCTTGCCGATCAAGTAAAATGTCATTCAAGACGTTGCGTGTTGATTGGCCTTAGAATGAAGGTCTGACCATTCTTTCTTGCCAATTTTCATAGAGGTATTGAGAGATGCCAGAAGTTGATGTTGTCGATGATCAAGATCTTTCCCATGTGTTGCTCAGGGTCTGTGAACATTTCTGTCCTCCTGGAATGTTCACACTTTTTAGCCTCCTGTTAAACTGAAAACACTTTACTGAGTAGCAAGAATCCCCTTTCCAGTTGGCGATTTCAAAACCTTGATGCTTTTCAATGATCCACACATTATCAAACATCTTCTGCATCAAGCACACCAACATCTACAGGATGTGATTTTACTGGTTTCATTTTGTTAGCCTGAGAAGATTCACCACAGCAACACTCTTCATCTAGGATGTACCTGTGCTTGAAGAAATGTCATTGAGGTTATAATCTATAATCCCTTCAAGACACAAATGTCACCTGTAACACATTCCACATACGATATCTTTTGAAAATGCTGAAAAACAGAACGACAAGTAAATTTAACCAAAATAAAAGGGGGTTTTGCAATTGTTGGTGACTGCTGCACTAAGTAATCAGAATATGCCGATAATAAACTAATACTATTTACAATAATTCAAGTAATTTTACTACTGCTACTAAAGTTCAACTGACTATGGCATAAACTAAACACGAAATATTCAAAGATTAAACAAATACCAACACTTCTAATAAATTTAACTAAAGATAGCAACTGTAGGTAATGGCTGCACAAGTTCAACTCTCTTCTTAAAGATATTGTTATTGTTTTCAATTATTAATTTTTATTTCATCATTCTTACCTTTGCTTGGACAGAATTGTTTCTTCACAGGTTTATTTTATTTCTCTCTCTCTCTCCGTGTGTGCGCTACTCCATTCCCCCTAGTATTGTCCATCAGTTGCCAACAAGTTTCCATAACTTCCATAGTAGCTTTCACTGTGGGTCATTAAATTAAACTTAGTGTATTTCTTTCTCACAAACTTGCTCACATGATAGAGAGATCACCAGAAATATTTGTTTGAAATATTTGCCTTATTTTGTGTCACTGCAACCCTTTGTCTTCAGCTTCAGTGAGTAATGGAGTTTACTTATTTTCTTCCCATTTCAATTCATATCATGCTAATCAAATACCTAAAAATAAGAAGCGATAGGGAAAATAATGCATTTACTACAGATGAAGGCAGAAGAACCAACATAAATATGCAAACACACTCAAATATTTTGGTGTAAAAGCTTAATCATTTACGAAGTGAGATATGGCAAGGGAAAAGGTGTGTACACAATCAAACTAAGCAATTGACATGTCATTGAGTCAACACAGCCACATGAATACACGTTTCATTTAGCTGTGTTGACTGGAGGTGTATGTGTTAGCTATGTCCTATATTTCTATGTCTGTATAGAAAGCTCGTTCATTTTTACAGTAAAGACACGTCAAGATGATTGAAAATGTGAACACTGTCTCACTACATGACAGTTGAGGGCAGGATAAAAATAGGGGTGGTAATGAAGGTGAGGTGAACTGGGGATAGAAGTAGACAATCTGCTACTATGGGAAAGTATTACACTGGAAAAGAGGACACAAAGTAAAAATAATATACAATAGATGAATAAGTAAATATTTAAAAAGTAAATTGGATCCATTTTTTTAAAAAATCTTACTAATAAAAATAAGAGAATGATATGGTTCCATCTGGGATGCATGGTGTCAGATATGTTGTCAGGCTAGTTCTTTCTACAGAGATTAGGAGGAGTTGTAGTATCAGCAAAAACTCTGACAGCTCTCATTTTAAAACAGCTGCTTGGTGAGTTGTAGGAACTGGCCTGGGCTGCCATTGGATCGTTTATATTCATGGCATAAACTATTTTTCTGTGTCCATTTAATGTGATAGACAATTGGTTGCTGGTAAAGCCTATATACAAGCTTGTGTAGTGTAGACAAATTTGTAAATTAGGTTTGTAGCATTGAAGATGGCATGGAAGTAATAGGAAAAGGTTTATCTGTTGTAGGATTGGAACATATAGTGGTTGATGAATACATGCTACAAATTTTTGCATTGAAATCCATTGCATGGGAAACATCCAAGTGGTGGTTTGTTTTAGAGAGTCAGAAGGTGAGTGAGCATTTATTGACTATGATGTTCTATTAATCTCAACAGTTGTTTTATAGTGAGAACTGTCAGTCTTTCTTGATATTTCAGCCCCTTCTAAAAACTGTAAATAGAAATTATCCTTCCAGTGTATCCTTGACCCAATGGCAGCCCCTTCTCTGTATGGCCCAAAATACTTTATTTTACTTTATTTTTATTTCATACCTTCTTTTCCAATGATAATAAATTCCCATGCTTATCAATTTTCCAATCCTCCCACCTGCCCTTCCCTCTGCTCTCCACTGTCATTACACTTCAACCTGCCTAAAATAGGCAACTTACACTTTACTCACATTGTGAGGCTTAGTCTGTACATTTCTGATCCATTTGTTGTGTGTCTCATTCTGGACTTTAATAAGATTTTTATACTGCAAATTTTTTAAATGTATTCATTTATGTGTACATTGCTGTTAGCTCTCCTTCCATATTTTTACTGTCTAAAAGCATTTGATTCTTGCTATCAAGATTTAATACTGTGTTATGGTTAGGTGGTGAGTCATTAACGGTTAAATTGAACAAATATAAATGATTTCCAGAAACAACGAGGGAGCCACACCAAGACATTGTGTACCCCAGGGAGCTACAGGAGATCGTATATTGTGGCTTTTGCATGCAGTAGGTGCAGAACGATGTTCTCGGGAAATGAAGAATTGCCATCGTGGCTGTTCTGCCACTTCCACAGATCACAGGTTTGATGGAACTCCTCCTCCTTTGCCACCATCTGCTCAGTCTCGCCATGAATTGGATACCCTACTGGATGCTGCTTCTTTATGTGCTCATCCCAAGAAAGGATCTCGCCTGCTGTGTTTGGATGGTGGTGGTATACGAGGGTTGATTCTGTGTTCAATCTTAATGGAACTTGAGAAGGAATTCAAGAAGCCAATCCTGCATTGTTTTGATTGGGTTGCTGGTACATCGACTGGTGGAATTCTGGCTTTAGGCCTGTCTGCTGGTAGGCACTTTATGATGATTATTATTTACAAAGAAAAGTCTAACACTGAGATTGTCATTACCATTCTTATTAGAAAACTTTTTTTCTGTGTGGAATAGGTAGACCCACAGATTTTGGTAGCTGTAGATACCTGTAGCTTGCAAATTTTTGGTTTAAAACAATGAATAATTCCTTTATAAAAAAATTGGAGGCAGTTGACTTAAACAGATTTAGAAGTGGACTTGTAACAGAATATGATGCAGTTTACCCTAAAACAGAATCTACAGGCTTTTTTGGTCCAGAGAGTGAAACAAATTGAACGTTGTATAAGGGTTGGCCTGGGTAGGTATTGAATGATTGGTACAAGTTGAAATGTTATGTGTTTTTATTTTCAAAAAAGTTTATTTTGTGGTCCTTTTAAAAAGCTGAATTTCAGATAATAGTGATGCCATATAATAATATTTTGAGGTGACTTTTATTCAGAAGGAAGAAGTTATTTTTAGGAATCTTATAAAAAGGATAGGTAACTAGAAGGTATAAAATGAAATTCTAATTAGCTCATCCAACATGGCAATTGTCATCATTAATAATTAAAATGACCGTTTGTTTAAGATGATTAATTGAGAAAGGAAGTTTTTTAAAGGTTGGTAAATGTTGAAAGAAGGCAGTAGGTGATAGTTTTGTGCCACAGAGAAGTAGGAAGTAATTAGTTCTGGATAATAAAAATCTATCATTTAGAATAATGGCAAAGATTCAAGATATTTTCACGATCAAGTGGTTTACAGTATAGAAATAGTTTGCAAAACTTTAGAAAATAAGTAACAGTGTTTTAACAAGATTTGGTTAATTAATTAAAGATTCAAGTGTTGATTAAACATTTGTGGGACCATATGGAGAAGAGTAAGCGTTGGATAATTATTACAGAAAAATGAAGCTGTATTTTGGAATTACTGTCATAACAAAAAAAGTTTTAAAAATAACTGGGGCTACCCACTATAGAAACTCGAGAGAAAATTAAATCACTTTTAGGCATTTATGAACATGACAAAATTAAAGTACTGGTGATCATGTGAGAGTATCTAGATTTCTGACGGAACAATACAAAACATAAGACTTTAAGGTGATATAAATAAGAGTGGTGGATGATGAAGTCCAGTTTTTACCATTGCTGCAAGTTGTACAGCACACACGTCATGTGGCAGCAGTTTTCGAGTGTGACAGTGAAAGATGTGATCGATAGCGTAGAAGTGTTTAAAAATGCAGTGCATGTAAAAGGTAAGATTTTGAAAGTGAATAGGACTCAAAATTTTCGAGCACAGGACTAAAACTGAGTGAAATTTGATAATGGAACATTTCAGCAATTGTTAGAATTCTGGAGACAATGCTGGTGAACCAAAGAGAATAAATTTTAGCTTGGAAGTATGACTAGTGGTATGTTCGTTGTAAATAATTGGCTGAAGAGGAACTTGCAACCTAAATTGTGATGTACGAAGTTTGATAGCCATCAACTTTAACTCCAAAACATGCAAACTGGTGAGCAGACATACTGTGTTTTAACGGGTTAGTAAACCTCAGTAAATTTCAATTGTGGACTTTCATTTGTTAATAGCTGACTATTAAACTTTCTCCAAGTAAACCTGGAGTGGCGACCAAAATTATATCCCAAACCAATATCATCAATTTTGCTGCCATAAACTTCACACTAGACATGTCATTTGAAAGAATTTTATTTTTGGTAGTTTAGTTTTTTTCTTGGCACTTGAGTTAAAGAATTTGTAGTCAATAATATTAAAATAATAATAATAGTACGAGGTCTGTTCCAAAAGCATCTGACTTTCCTCCACATTTCCCCACAGGTGTTATTCAGCATCATTGGACTGGTGGAATCCTTTGAAGTAGTCCCCATTTGATTAAAGAATACACTCCCAATGCCCTTTCCACCTTTGGAAGCAGGCATGGAACTCTTTCTCTTTTATTTTATTGCCTTTAGAGCATTGGTCTTAATAGTTTTGAGTGTTTGTTTGTCGTCGAATCTGTGTCCTTTGAGCAGCATTTTTAAATTTGCGAACATCCAAAAGTCACAGGGAGCTATGTCAGGACTGTACAGAAGCTGGCGAAGCTGTAGGACTTTGTGATTTGTCAAATATTGCTGCACAAAGGTCGATGCATGTGCTGGCGCATTATCATGATGAAGAAGCCAGTCACCACTTGACCAAAGCTGAGTCTTCTAATTGCAGTCTTTTCATAACTTCAAGATGATAATTTTTTCACATTTTCTGACACATTTGGAGACTACATATTTGTGGTGCACAACACTCTCATAATAAAAAATCATCACTGGCTTGACATTGCTTTGACTTTGGTGCGCTTTTTTCATTTGTGGCACCATTGACAGCTTCCACTGAGAGGACTGTCATTTCGATTCATCACCAGTTATAATCTTTTTATGCAGATTTTCATCATTACTGACCCTTTCCAAATTTTCTTCAATGATTTCAAGACAAAGGTTTTTCTGCTCCGATGTTAGCAATTTCGGAAAGAATTTCATACACTCACGAACCATTTTACAAATTTTCAGTAAAAATCTTCCAAACCTAGTTTATTGTATTCCAAGATCACATTCTAGTTTTCGCACAGTCAGTCAATGATCGTCAGTGATCGCAAGTAGCACATATTTAATATTATCTGGTGTTTCTGTCGTCAAAAGCCACCCAGAATGTGGGTTACTGTCAACAGATGTGCAGCCACCTTTGAACCACTTATACCCCTCTTTTATTTGTGTTTTGCTCATACACTCATCCCCAAATGCCGTCTTCATCATTTTGATAGTGTCCACACAACTCTACTGAAATTTTAAACGAAATTTAATACAAATTCGTTACTCTGATCTTTCCGTCATTTTTTATGATAGAGCAAAATGCGATGGACTTACAAAACACTTTGTTAACAAACACACACTGCATTTGAATTAAGGCATCCCAGTGACAAATGCAGCAGTTAGGAAGTTTATGAGCTTTAGTGTTGGCACACATACCCGGCATATGGTGCTAAAATTGACAGCAGCGAAGATATCAAGGAATGTCGGAAACTTTTGGGACAAGCCTTGTATTTAATCAAATTTCATACAGTGTAAATTGGAACTGAAGATTGTCGAAGCATGGTGATCAAATGCTTACAAAGAAAATTTGCAATTGCTGTATTTCAGTGGTCAAAATTGTTTTCCTCATGCTCTCAGTAAGTTTCACAATTTATCTGGAGGTGATGGGGCGCGATAGTCAATAAAATTTTGGATGCATCATACTAAAATCCCATACTTCACTTACAGCTTTCAGGTTATTGTAGTTTCGTCTGACATTTTTATGGACCTTGTTTATTTTTGTTCTAATATGGAATAATCCATATAGTCATAACCAAAGAAAAAGAAGTAGTTGTGGCACTCACAACAGAAGTGAGCTCATCATGGTAGAGAGATAGAGAAGGTGAATGATCATACAAGGAGAGATTCATGATGTTATGGTGTTAATAGTATATGAATTTTAAAGAACTGTAAATAATAAGTTGCTAAATATAAAAATTTCACTGTTGGTATTATTAGCTACACCATCATACATGTCAACACTGGAAGTGTTAATATAAAATTTCATACAGCAATCCTGCTATAATTGTGGCAGATATTTTATAAAGTTTCTGTGAAAAGAATGTTTGCTGTTAAGCATAATGCGTTGTGGTATTGTGCATGTTGAAACAGTTTTGCTCTATGCTGCTTGCAAGACTGAATTGAACTCATTAATTGATGTTTTTGAGGAACAGGCAAGATCTATGTGGACATAAATGTTTTGATTCTTCTTTTGTGAAAAAATAACAATTCAGTTACTGATAATTCATCATGATTTTTAAAAATATCTGTTGTTAATTTTAGTGAATAATAATGCCAAAATTCTTTCCTTTAATGACCTTGATGTCAATGAGATGTAAAATTCTAAGCAACAAATTAAAAACGAAAACATAACTTGTGTCGAACCATAAGCTACACCACAAAATTCGAAGAATTGTTGTTTAGGCTGTTTATAAATGCGTGTTGTGTGAATTGAAGGTAACTGCCATAAATCACCAATCAGAATAATGCGAAATTTGTCAAAATATACAATGCAGTTACCAGTTATTTGCTCAAGTCCCAAATATGTTTAAGCTAAAAGTTCTGACCTATGATACTAATTTCATCTTATTAATACTTTAATGAATTTTAATAGTTCTTTGTGCCATTGTGAAAGTAATATACATATTGCAGTACCCGTCAGTATCCAAAAAATGTAATTCCATTGCATGTCAGCAATATCGTGACAGTCCTAATGATGTCAATCTGTTCTTTTCTATACTCATCTTGTAGATTGTTGTTGGAACATGAACACATTAAAATTCCAACACAGCTACAGTTATTGAAATACATAAGTGTGAGATGGTGCTTTTTGTAGATCTCCTTAAGCTTTACAATTCTTCCACAAAGCATACAGGTTCCAAACTGGGAGGCGTGGCCTCCCTGAAGGGTCAAAGACATGTCAGGGGGAAAGGGCAAAGTACTTCAACACTTGTGTGGATTTTACCCTGACTCTACATTGTAATACATTCTATGTCTCCTTCACTGCCTCTTGGAACAGAAAACCTTACATCACATACTTATAGAGCTTTTCTCTGAGACATCATTGTTAGTACTAAGAAGTTGCAACTCTGTAAATGTGAAATATTGGCAGGTCCTTGCAAATACTCAATGAAGTACTTCAAGTGCTAGGTTAGAAGTAAAAAATAATGCTGTTGACAAATAAAATTTTAATAAAATGGATAAATCAACATTTTAGTTAAAGTGTATCCCATCATATCACTGCAAACGCTTTGATTATATTCACCCATATCAATCAATTATTTGTGAGACAGTTTTCAGCTCTTGTTGCATTTAAAATAAACTATTGAAGCAAATATTAATGGAGTGACTACTATTTATGGACCAGAAAGACAAGATGAAATCAGAAATGAAAATTTCAGGGAGAGACTACAAGTTGAAGCATGGGAAGAATGTTAATAATGAAAAGACTGCAGTGGCTTGGGCATGTAATAAGGATGGAGGAGGGAAGAATGCCAAAGTTAGCACGCCTGAGCAGCGGAATGGAAAGGAGGCCAATTGGAAGACCTCGGGTGTGATGGATGGACCAAGTTAAGAAAGACGCAGAGGCTAAGGGAGTTGTTTGGAGACAAGTGATGAAGGAAAAAGTCTTGGAATGACTGCCAGCCTTGGAAGAGGATGTGCTGGATGACCCCCCTCCCCAAAAGTGGAAATATTTATCAATGAGGAGGAGGAGGAGGAGGAGGAGGCAAAGGTTGTGGGATCTATTGAAGCCAGTTCTGGAGTGAGTGTTGAAGCTCTTAGGGGAGGCAGAATTCAGTTAAGAATTGAAGAAGTCCTATTCTATTAAATGGTTGAAGGATTTGTGCCATTAGAAGAATTGTGAAACAAAATTGGACTGTAACGGGTTTAGAGGGTGAATGGTAGTTTTTGAACTTAGTGACTAGAAATCATCACAGGAAACTTGTTTCTGTACTAAATTGGGTGGACAGTTGTAGCATAATAATGCTTCAGCAATCTTGTTTTAATACTTAATGATAGAGTAGTGATCAGAACAAGTCTGCCATGTATACTAAGAAAATACATGAGGGAGCATCTGATATATGAGAAGCAAACTGTCAAACTGTTAAACCTCAGTTAGAAAATAGTTGGTTTGATGTGGACATAAAGAGATAAATTTATCCATTTCCAGGAAAATGGTGTGAGCATGTGAGAGTAGTACCAATTGAGATTGAGATGATGGGAGTTAAAACATCAAGAAAATTAAGTAAGTTGCTCTCAAGATGTGTCGAAATGATTGTAAAATATTTTCTACCCATTTATGCCACAAAGATTTATCTGAAAAATAACTGTTCAAGATGGCCAAAGAAGAGATAAGCATATGACTCAAGTCATACAAGTATCCATAGCAGTGCCACAGATCTGGTGATAAATCTATAAATTGGAAGAAAAATTATTTTTAAGAAATAGTTATGGCAAGGAAGTGAGAAAAATTCTTGAAAGGCAGTTGACAGTGCATTAGTCAATAAAAGGTTCAATATTAGTTGGACAATGGCAGTGTAGAATGTTTGTGTGAAGGGATGTGACATCAATAGTGACGAGGATACAATCAGCAGGATGTGTTTAAGAGCATTTTCCCCATTTCTTTCCTTACTTAGTGTTAAGAAGTATGGTACACAGATTCTCCCTGGCCCTCCCAGAACTTGTTTCAGCAGACCTCCGAACCTCAGCCAACTCCTAGTCTACAAACTCAGTCTTCCTCGCCCCATCAGACAGTCGCATAGATCTTTCCCATGCAATAGACCCCGCTGCAAGATGTGCGATATACACCATGCCTCCACCACTTTCACCAACCCTATCACTGGTGAGAGCTTTCCTATCATAGGACATGCCACCTTTGAAACCTCGCATGTAATATACCAGCTGACCTGCAAACACTGCTTGGCTTCCTATATAGGTTTGACTAGCAATCCATTAGCCATAAGAATGAATGGTGACCAACAGACAGTTTTCACTCGGAATCCAAAATATCCAGTTGCCGTCCATGCCATCTCCCATGACACCAATAATTTTAATTCTTGTTTCATGGTCCATGCTATCAGAGTCCTCCCAAACAACAGCAGCTCCTCTAAACTCAGAAGGTGGGAGCTTGCCTACCAATACAAACTAGGCACAAGGCAACCTCCTGGTCTCAATCATATATATTATTTCTATAAGGTGTTTATCTCCCTTCATACCTAACAAAAATCAATGAATGAGGTGTCATATTAAAGCTTATGATCTCCACCTTGGTCACATTACATTTTAAGAATTTAAAGGGCAAAAATGTCAATATTTCTAAAATGCTGTTTTTTGTGTTACAAGCCATTTATCTCCCTGGATACCTGTCTGAAATCGTTCAATGAAGTATCATTTTAAAGATTAAGATCTCTGCTTTAATGACATTGTATATTAAGACATGAATTTTTCGAAATTTGGCCCTTAAAGGGCAAAAGTATCAATATTTTTGCAACGCATTTTTGTGTCACGAGCCATTTATCTCCCTTCATATCTAACCGATATAGATAAATGAGGTATCATATTAAAGAGTAAGGTCTCTGCCATGGTAACATTAAACTAGAAGAAATTAATTTTTCGTAATTCAACCCTTAAAGGGCAAAAATGTTGTTATTTTTAAAATGCTTTTTTGTGTCTCGAGCCATTTATCTCCCTAGATATCTAACCGAAATCGATAAATAAAGTTGGATTATGAAGAGTAATGTCTCGACTTTGGTGACATCATATATTAAGGAAGAATTTTTCTAGAATTCAACCCTTAAAGGGAAAAAGTATAATTGGTTCTACAACACATTTTTGTGTCATGAGCCATTTATCTCCCTTCATACCTAACCGAAATAGATAAATGAGGTATCATATTAAAGAGTAAGGTCTCCGCTGTGGTAACATTATATTTTAAGAAAGGTATTTTTCGTAATACGACCCTTAAAGGGCAAAAATGTCAATATTTCTAAAATGCGTTTTTTGTGTCTCGAGCCATTTTTCTTCTTGGATATATAACCAAAATAGATTAATGAATTAGGATTATGAAGATTAGTGTCTCAGCTTTGGTGACATCATATATTAAGAAAGAAATTTTTTGAATTGAACCCTTAAAGGGAAAAAGTATCAATGGTTCTTCAACGCATTTTTGTGTCACGAGCCATTTATCTCCATTAATATACAACCGAGATAGATAAATGAGGTATCATTCTAAAGATTAAGCTCTCCGCTATGGTCAGATCATGTTTTTAGAATGGAATTTTCTGAATTTAACTCTTAAATAGCAAGAATATCAGTATTTCTAAAATGCATTTTCGTGTCTCAAATCATTTATCTCCCTCATTAATTAAAAAAAAAAGATAAACGAGGTATCATTTTAAAGACTGAGTCTTCATAAGGTCTTCGGTTGGTTACACTGTATTTTAAGAAAGGAATTTTTCAAAATTCGACCCTTGAAGGGTAAAAGTATTAATATTTCTGCAATGCATCTTCCTGTCACGAGCCATTTATCTCCATTGATTTCTAACTGAAATCGATAAACGGGGTATCGTTTAAAATATTATAGTATCCGCTTTGGACACATTATATTTTAATAAAGAACTTTCTTTAAATTAAACCCTTAAGGGGCAAAAATATCATAATTTCTATAACATTCTTTTTTACCTCGCATGATGCCTAATCAAAATCGGTAAATGGTGTATAATTTTAAAGGCCAAGCTGTCCGCTTTGGTCACACCATATTTTATAAAATTAATTTTTTTGAATTTGACCCTTAAAGGGCAAAAGTATTAATATTATTTCCATAACATGTTTTATTATTATTATTACGAGTCATTTTTCTCCTTCGATACCTAACCGAAATTGATAAATGACACATCATTTAAGATATTAAGGTCTCCAATTAGGTAAAATCATAAATTGAGAAAGAATTTTTTGGAATTTGATGCTTAAAGTGGTCACGTGTATCAAACAGTTCAGAGCCAAGTACTCAGATTGCAGCAGCTGTATCGCTGAGATGTCAATAAACTGTTTTTTATACAATAAGAAGATTTTCGGATATTTTTTTCTGTTACGGAAACATTTTTGATTTGCTATACAATTCGAGTGTAAACATTTTATTTTCACAGTAGCACATATTATAGAGATTTTGATATGCTGTGTCCATTTTGTTCAGGTTGGTTGTATTCTGTTAGGGTCAGTGATGGCTTGTCGTACATACAGTGTGTTTTTAATTTTTCTAACTGTTGTGCAATATATTTTTATGCGTACCTATTACGCTAAACAAATATTTGCTACAAAGTGCGGTTTTACTTTTCATTATATTACAAGCATTCAACCTCACTATTCATTGTATTTTATTAGTGAAATTTTCGCACTGGTCGTCTAGTTTGAGATAACACCCAGTTATTACTTTTCCTTCCCTCTATTCGCTCCTTGCCTCCATGCCCACTATCTATATTGAACCACCAAATACCAAGGGTGATGTTTATTTGCAAAGATTCTCTTTTTTATTATTATTATTACTTTTATATTTGTTAATTTTTTCGATCATTCTATTTTCTTATTTACTTTTACTTTATCACATTTATGTTATGAACATTTTAATGTATTATTCTGCACTTTTTGTAACTTTTTGCATTGCTCATATACTAGATCCAATTCACTGTCCCCGTCTCCCTGTCTCCCTGTTCTCTGTTTGAATTTGCCTCCATCATGTTCCTGACTAACGGTCATTCTGTGAGACCATATCCTGCACCACCCTCCCTCCGTGATGTTCTCCTGTTGCCGAAGGGTCAAGTCCCGAAATATTCATTGTTTTTCCTGTTCTTGTGTTTGTTTGTGTGTTCACCCCACGAAACCATCGTCTAAGGAACCACCACTTACCTTAGATGCTGATTTCGGGGGGCGAACACACACAAAAAAACACAAGAACATATATATATATATATATATATATATAATATATAACTAAGGATTGGTAGGGAAATACGACCCAACACTTACCAAAGATGAAGGCGGCTGGAATGACTAACAAAAAACAAACACACAAAAGAGTGCAATATTTCGACAACAGCCTTATTAGTTTGGAACTAAGGAATGCCTTCATCTTTGGTAAGTGTTGGGTCATATTTCCCTATCAATCCTTAGTTTTATTGCCTTATAGCATTTTCCTGCTCGTTGTTATTTTATATATATATATAATATATATAAATGAAATCAAGACGCCAAGTAGCAGAAAGGACTCAAATTAGGATAGGGAAATGAGCCACTACTTACCTTTAGATGATGGATGTGGGGTGCGAACGTACAGAAATGACAAACACAAATAATAAAGTAATTTTCGGGATAAACCCTTCGTCAACGAGAAAACATTATGAGAGGTGGGCGCAGCTGGAGACTGCCTCACAGAAAGAACGCCGGTCAGGAAAATGGTGGGGATAAATTCAAACATCGGAAAAGTAGAGAAACAGTGATTCAGAGCTAATACCCGAGCTCTTCCCACCAACCAGATATTAGTTTGGATATTTATCTATTTTAGCTCTGAATCACTGCCCCTCTACTTTTCCGAAGTTTGAATTTATCCCCACCATTTTCCCAACCAGCGTTCTTTCTGTGAGGCAGTCTCCAGCTGCGCCCACCTCTCATAATGTTCTCCCATTGACGAAGGGTTTATCCCGAAAATTACTTTATTGTTTGTGTTTGTCTTTTCTGTGTGTTCATTGAGATGTAGCTTAACCTTTGTTAACAAATACATCATACACCTACTTATTGTTATGTGCAAATTTATTTAACTTCTTTCAGTCTTTGAGGCATATTATTCATCATCTGCATCAATAACTTATTCCAGTCCCTATTTCTCTTATCCACAAATGAGAACTTACCCATTCCCTTAATCAAGTGTTAATTTATGGTTACTGTCCTCTTTCCTACCATATGCAATATTTTTCCAGATCTCATTAATAAAATAACCATTAAATATAATCACCACTCTCCTTAATACCCTGTCTTCCAGTGATTCCCACTACTTCTCAGTTTTCATATTGCTTATCCTTGACCAAGTTTGTTCTACAGCAATTTAAAATGGCAATTGTAGCTGCCTCCTTTTGTTTTTCTCCCAACTCCTGCATTTATTACCTAAAATGTAGACACTTATACTATCCATAATACTCGCATGAGGATACACTCAAGTTTTCCCCTCTAGTTCCTGGTGTAGCCCCTAAATCAAGGCTGCCCAACCAATTTTGGAGATGGGCCGCAATTTTGATTCTATATTAGGCTGTAGGTCCCCTAATACTTGCCTATAGTTACAATAGATTTTTAAATAAAACAAAGATATAACTAACACAAATTAATTATAATGAAAATGTTAAAATACAATTGATATTTAAGTAAAAAAGATTAAGTAACACACTTTAATTATAATCAAAATGTAAAAAAAAAAAATCATGAGTGAGACCTTTGAGAGGTTTTTGAGTTAGAATATTGTACACCACTGCTGCTGTCAGACAAGTTCAAATGCATTGTGAGGCCACTTCATGGTCCATGGGTCTGGAGTTGGGCAGCTTTTCCCTAAATACTCTCTCTAGATTATAGAGGAACTGAAATCTTTCCTTGCCACCACCTGATTTTGTCTAGCCCACCTTAGCTCATTGTTTCTGCTTCTTATTGTGTGTTCCTGAGGGAACATTGGACATGAACATTCAATATCAACATAAATTATTAAGATGTGGAGAATTAGGTGGGCTTTTGATTTTTTTGTTGTCAAGGTGGAAAATAGGTTTGCCCTGTTGCCAGAGTTAGACAGGAATGGGCCTTCTGTAGCTGTAGATGTAGGGAAAAAGCAGCATACTTATAGGAAAAACTGTGTAGTTAAATCTGGTAGGCAAGAATTAGGGGAAAAGAAAGTCTCGCTAGTAAGTAGTAGTCATGGAAGAGGTGTGGGCCCATTGATGCAGAAAAAATTTGGATCAGATTTCCAGGTCATGGGTTTCTTCAAACCTAGTGCTAGTCTTGCTCGGGTGGTAGAAGGTATAGGTTCTTTATGTAAGGATTTCACAGATCAGGATCATGTAGTTATAGTAGGAGGAGCAGAAAATAATCTGGGCATGGATGATTGTTATAGTATCAGAAATGACCTGGAGAAAATAGTGAAAGCAACATGCCACACTTAGGTCAGTATGATGTCAGTCGTGATACACTGTGATCAGCAACATACGAACTCTGCTGCGAGATGAGTAAATCTGGAACTGGAAAGGCATCTGTCTGCTCTGGCGAGGGCTTGGTACCAGTAGATGCTATCAATAGGTGGGATTATACTAGGCGTGGCCTATACCTAAATAGTAGAAGGAATGGGGTTCTTTCAGATCTGATAGCAGGACGTTAAATTCGGGTCACAGATTCACATGAAATGATTCCTGTCGTTAACAGTGTTAGGGCAGATCCTTTATTTTTTAGATTAGCGTCAAGTATTAGGTAGAGAGTTTTAACAGAAATTAGTTTAAACAATAATGAGTTTTCAGATACAAAAATTAAAAATTGCTTAGGGATTAATTTATTACATCAGAATATCAAAGGGTTATCAAACAAAGTGGACGAATTTCTAGTTCACATACATGAGTTAAATGTTATCAATAAAATTGATGTTTTATGCTTGTCTGAACATCATATAACTACAAGAATAGGTATGTCAAATGTAACTGACTTTAACTTAGCTTCACAGAACAATTTGGCTAAATGAGAAGATGTCACTTATATTAGAAATTGTTATAGTTTTGATGATATAAATATTATCAAGAATTGTCTTGAACAACATCTTGAAGCCTGTGCTGCATAGCTAAATTTCAGTAATTAAAATTTTCGTAATAGTAAAATTGTTTACACCTTCTGGAAACTAATCTTTTTTTAAAAAACAATTTTAACTCTTATTAACATTTTTAGCGGAAAAGTAGCTAACATAGCCGTGTGTGGTGATTTTAATGTAGACTTTTTTTTAAAAAATAACTTACCCTGTAAAGTCATGTTGGAATCATTAATCAGTTAAATATCTGGATGTTGTGGAACATTTTCCTCAATTGCTGATAAAATTTGTAAATAAATAACGCCAAAGCAATTGGCTATTTGACAGTATTCAAAATATATTACAAATTGTACTTGTTCACGTAGATTAATGCTTAAGAAAGCAATTTTTCTTAAATTTGAAAAGAAAGGTAGACTATTTTTAATAATATAAAAAAGCAAAATAAAAATGAGATTTTTCTTACCTCTGGTCACGTGACAGAAAACACTCTAGGCTTTATGGCCACTTTAGTGATGTCACATGCCTGCAAATGCTGCGGCTACAAATGGAGCGTATCCTATTATCCAAGTTTTCAATTGTTTTTATTGTTTATTGTTGGTTATTTCATGTTATTAATGACATATTGTGTTGAATACAAAATGGAGAACAATTTGTAGAAGCCTACAGTAGAAAAATAATGAAGTTAGAAGTCTTATTTGTCAGCCTAACTTAGGAAACAACCCCTGACTTTTATACTGTGGAGCTTAAAAATATAATAACTTCAATTTGAGAATCATTTATATTTAAATTAGAAATTAACAGAAATCGT
Organism: Vandiemenella viatica; assembly: GCA_031002005.1. Classification (NCBI taxonomy): domain Eukaryota; kingdom Metazoa; phylum Arthropoda; class Insecta; order Orthoptera; family Morabidae; genus Vandiemenella; species Vandiemenella viatica. The sequence continues at coordinate 340,971,434 of CM061920.1, forward strand.
ACATAAGAATGACTAAAATTTTAAGTTAATTGTTTTGGAGATATTTACGAGAAAAATGCAAGCTATAGTTTAGTTCAAGATAAGCACAACAGTTAAATAACTGGACATTCTGGGCCATTTTTCTTAGCTGCAGAAAAAAATTATTGATAGATTTTTTCTTTTTTGCCAATGAAACAGAATTTATTGTTAACTTCATCGCACATAGAAACTGTAATGTTTGTGTGTTCACTATAAACAGGAAGATAAGTGACGATGACATGATGTACGAGGAGCTGTGTGGTTAAAGAGTGCTAATGGAATTGAGAGAAGGTTAAAAAAGGGTATAGGTGAAGAGGTTCCTTCAGCTCCGGCCCTTAACTTAGGATTTGCGGAGGTAGATCTCCACATTCCCATTACAACCATTGGCACATCCTATGTTCAAATCTTGTTTAGGAATATATTTTTTTATGTGTACATTTTGTTTCATTTCTGTTTGTTGCTTTACAGATCTATGTTTTTATTCCAATAATTCATAAAATGTCATGCAAACGTTTGAAACATAAATTGCTGCCATACAAAATAACTTTTATGAGAAGGTAGACTTCCTCCTTAAATTTTGAAACAGAGATACATTATCATCGTAAAAAATGCAAGCATCCAGCGGTGAATAATGGAATTTATTTTAACAATAACATCACTTGAAGAAATTTCACGCTACAACAGTTCCGGAACACTTTGAATCCTCTTTGTTGACATTTTTACATTACTGCATGTTGCTATTTTGACATAAATGCGTCTATTTAGGTGGTATTTACTTTTAATGTGCAACTAATTTTTCAGTACAAAAAACGAAAAAAAAAAAAAAAAAACTTTATCAGTGTACAAGTAACGTCCAGTTTCAGTTTTGAAATCTTTTTTGGTTATGTTTTAAATATTTATAATCTGCTTACTACCCAAAAATTTGTGAAACCTTTGGAAAAAACAGTGTTTCGGATTTTCGAAGGAAAAAAAAAAATATGTGATGCTACCAACAACTAGTATCTCAAGAAAACGCCCCCCCCCCCCAAAAAAAAAAACAAATAAAATATATTCCGAAGTGAGGATTGAACGTAAGGACCCTAATCTTGCTGATACTCGCCTTAAACAATTAAATTGTAGTGTAAAGCTTCACAGAAAATGGTATGTGACTTAGTCGCAATATCTTCTACGAGCAAGTTGCAGTTAATTTTTTTCATATGTCAGCTATTGTTGCAACACTTGTGTTTTTTTTGGGGTGGGGGAGGGGGAGTAGTTTTTATTATTGTGTTTGTAGATTGGTATCGTACACACAATTTATAAAATATATTTCTAATAATTTGTACACAAATTCAGAAAAACAATCCAGACGTTGCTTATCTAGAGTGAGTGCGTGATGACATGAGTGTCATGTGCCTGCGCCTTTCAGCAAAGGAGCGTTTTAGTAGACTTTTACATACATAAACTTTAACGTTGAATTTTACATAAAATAAGCACTTTTGTTAAAAGATAAATAGTACCCGTTGAATAAAGTTTATCAGTAAATTATTTAAAACCATTTTCAAAAAAATAGTCAAATAGCCTATTGAATGCTTGGGCATTTATTGAACTCCCGAGCATGTTTCACTTCTTTCGTAGAAGCATTTTCAGCAGGTTCTGATAAATACGTACAAATATTACATATTGGTTATGTTGTGTTTTGTACAGTGGAATTATTATCTAAATTATAATCTACTTACATGTTTCATCTACTGCATTTACTTATGCTCCACTGACAGCAGCAGTGATGCTTGCTTTTTTTGTGTGAAAAGTTATGCATTTTCCAGATGGTTATTATACTAGTGATTATCACAACACCGTACTGTATGTTTCTTACGAATAGCGATTCCTTTTTTTTTACCACTGACTTTTTGTCGCTGTGCGGTGCTGTTTTGCTTATTCAATCTTCATTTGTTAGGCACATTTTCCAAATGTAAATGATTGTCAATAGGAAAAACAACATTAAACTAGGACACACAAAACCATAAAAAAAACTAATGACAATCTGTGTTGTGTGTCAGGCTACATGGGGTGGAGGAGCGGTTTACAGAAGGCCAAAATTAAGCTACTTAGTTCATGGAAACACCGTCACTTCAGAATAGTCCCGTGTGAAATATACTGCTAGTTGGTAATTTGTATAGAATGTCTAACCCTAATGTAATCATGAGTAACTCTAAGAAACAGTATTACCAGGCATTTAGGAAAGCACATTCCATAGGAATTTCGAGTGTGTTAAAATCAAGAAATTGGTGGAAAATTTCCGTTTTTTAGTGTGTGGTTGTGATATTAAAATGGCTCATTAGTGGAAGAAATGATTTGGCCAATCAGGTGATAAACGCATTGCGAAAGGTCCACAAAATCACACTTTTTTTGGCCCACCTCGATAGTGTAGGGGCTAGAGTCCTGGCTCCGCATACCACAGGTCACTGGTTCAAGTCCAGCCGAGGCCATGGGTTTTTAAGTGTTGTGTGTGTTAATGTCATGTCCATCCTGCGGTGTCGATACTTAGTAGCAACAATTCACTAGAGAAAATGATGATCACATTGAGTTGGCTCTATGGCCGCAGTAGCCGAATGCCCAAAAAAGAAAACATTTTTTGCTTAGTTTTTACCAATGTTAAAGTTAACATTCTGACTGCAATCTTAAAGGTTGTGTTCACCAATAAATAATATGAAGTAAGTGGGTAAGATCTCAGTTAAAGAAGCTGTTTACAAATTTCTGGATGTTAAGTCTATGGTTAAAAATATAGACTTTAAAATTTTGTGGTCGAGGGTGTTTACGGAAACAGAATTTTAAAAGTTGGCAGGTATGCATTGTTTTAAATTCCTGTGAAAGTTGCTTTCCCTTGAAAAAGTGTCATGCTTCACAAAAAGAACAAAAACCATGCATAACTGTGGGCATTAGAACATCATGCCTTTGTACAAAGATGTTCTATATTGCCTCTAGGAACAGCCAGAATGCTAATGTAAAAACACATTATTAGCAGTACTGCGAAATACTGAAAATGGTTATTAATGAATCTAAAGGTATGTACTACACCCATAAAATTCATGATTCTGAAAATAAAATTAAGACAGCATGAGACATTTTAAAAAGGAAATAGAGAAAAATAATCAAACTAGTAATAACATTTAAATCAAACAAAATTCAGTATAATATAATTTTCCAATTGCTGATATATTTAATAAACATTTTATATCTGTTGCTGATAAATTAACAACTATACATTAAATTAACAGTGAGAAATAGTATGGATTTTGTCAATACAGGCTTCCAATAAAAATTTGACCCTGTGTCTGCAAATTTAGCTACTCCAAAAGAAATAAGAAAAATTATCATGTCTCTTAAGAACAAATAGTCAAGTGGTTATGATGAGATTTCCAGCTGATTAATTAAACTGTGCTCCATAGAACTAAGTAATATACTAAGTTATCTGTTTAATATATCTTTACTTGAGGTTACCTTTTGCCAAAGGCTTAAGTGTGGTGTAGTTACACCACTCTATGAAAAGGGATATAAGACAGCTGTATCGAATTCTGTCCTATTTCATTACCAACAGCCTTCTCCAAACTTTTTGAGAAAGTAATGTACAATAGAGTTTATGAATACCTTAAAAATAATAACTAAATCACAATTTGGTTTTCAAAAAGGCCATTGAATGGAACAAGCTATATATGCATTCACTGAAAACATTTTAGAAGGAATATATGATATATTAATTACTGTGGGGAATTTTTTGTGACTTATCTGAGGCATTTGACTGTGTGTTCTATATTGGGGCCACTATTGCTTTTAATATGTATAAATGATCTACCCTGTGTTGCATCTAAAATCTCAAAATTTGTCCAATTTGCAGATGACACAAACATATGAATTAAAAATACTCCAGATTTATTTACAGAACATATTTTAAATTATGTCTTTGACCTTATTAATAAATGGTTTACAGCTAATGTCTTGTCTTTAAACTTAAATAGAACTCAATATATGCAATTCTTATAGATTAACACCAGATATAGACATAAAATTTGAAGGCCAGTCCAGTTAAGAGGTATTTCTAGCTTTGCATATTTATCATAATTTAAATTGGAAGGTACATGTTTCTGACTTACTAAAGCAATTGGGTGCATCAACATTTGCAAATCATACAATTTCAGCTATAGGTGCTCTCCGTATGAAGAAACTAGTTTATTTTACTTATTTTCACTCCTTAATGTCATATGGAATAATATTCTGGGGGTAATTATAGAAGCCCAAAAGCAAGTAATAAAAATTATCTATGGGGTTAGCAGTGGAACTTCATGTAGAGAGCTGTTCAAGAAGTGAAAGATTTTAACATTGTTGGCTGAGAATATATACACATTAATGTTCTTTGTAGTAACAAATTCTACTTTGTTTGAAACAAATAGCAAAATCCACAATTATGGCACTAGAAAAAAAAATTATCTTCACAAGGATTACAAGTAGTCGTCATTTGTTCAAAAAGAGGTCCAATATTCAGGGATACATATCTTCAGTAAATTCCCAACACATATTAAAGGTCTAGCAGATGATAAGATTAAGTTCAAGAAAAAATTGAAAGAATTTTTAATTAACAATTCCTCCTACTCTGTTGAAGAATTTGTTTCTGGACATCTACAGAATAACTGCCAATAGTTTTTGTAAATGTAGTTGACATAATTTATGTACCGTGTACGCCACTGTACATCTGGTGTATGTATTATTCTGCTATGCAATTGTGATCCTAGGAATTATCGACCCATATCTCTAACATCTGTCTGCAGCAGAATTCTCGAACATGTCATATGCTCGAACATTATGAAGTTTGTAGATGAGAACGAGTTACTTACACCGTGTCAACATGGATTTCGGAAGAAGAGATCGTGTGAAACACAATTGGCCCTATTTTCCCATGACGTAATGAAAGTTATTGATGCAGGTACGCAAGTTGATGCAGTTTTTTTGGATTTTCAGAAAGCTTTTGATTCTGTGCCACACAACTGACCTTTAGAGAAGATACGAGCTTACGGTATTTCGGCTCAGATTTGCGAGTGGATACATGATTTTCTAACTGGTCAATCACAGTATGTCGTTGTTGACAGGGAAGCCTCTTCTAAGATAAATGTTACTTCGGGCGTTCCTCAAGGAAGTGTAATAGGTCCACTTCTTTTCTTAATATTTATAAACGATCTAGGTGACAATGTCAAATGCTGGTTGCGATTGTTTGCTGATGATGCGGTTATCTATAGGGAAATTCAGCGTGATTTGGATGCTATTTTTGATTGGTGCCGTAAATGGCAGCTTACACTTAATTGCAAAAAGTGCAAGGCAATGCGGATAAGTAACAAGAAGAATCAGTTTATACACACGTACAAAATAAACAATTCAGCTGTTGACACGGTTGATTCCGTGAAGTATCTGGGGGTGTTAGTACAAAGCAACATGAAATGGGACATGCACATAACTTCCGTCGTAGGCAAGGCTAATTCTAAATTACGATTCATAGGTCATATTTTGGGGAATTGTAATGCTCATACAAAGGAGAATGCGTATAAAACACTAGTGCGTCCGCATCTGGATTACTGTTGTGGGGTTTGGGATCTGTATCACAAGGTTCTGATTGACTCAGTGGAGAGGGTGCAGAGGAGAGCCACTCGATTCATGACTTGTTGTTACAGCTCTTATGAAAGCGTCACAGAATTGCTACATAGATTGGGCTGGGATAGTTTGGAAGACAGACGACGTAGCTTGCGTTTGAATTTATTGGAGAATATGCGAAAAAATTTAAATTTCGAGTGCAATGAAATACTTCTTCCGCCAACCGATTTAGGTCGCAATGACCAGAGGGATAAGATTAGAGAAATAAGATGCCGTACCGATGCTTTTATGTATTCCTTCTTTCCTCGCACTATTCGGGATTGGAATGCGCGGGTTTAGGATTGGTGCTTAGTACCCTCTGCCACTCACAATGTTTGTGATTTGCAGAGTATGGATGTAGATGTAGAACTATAAACTGAAAACTTTCCACATCCCACAGAGCCAGTCTCTTATATTGGGATTAATGGAAAATGAATATATTGCATTAGTTGTTGCTGTTCGGTAGGTTTGGCTTTTTTGGGGATTTGCAAATGCCTTATGCATAAAGTTGTTTGCGGAAATGGCTGTTGCTTTACTATGAGATATATGTTTTTGTAAGAGGAAAAAAAGAATGAGGAACTAAAGTATGTTTAAAAAAATATTCTTTGGATTTTATACAATAAGCTTCAGTATTCTTTTCATTTCAGACTGAAGAATCCTTTTTTTTTTTTTTTTTTTTTTAATCTCTCATTATGTTTCCTAGACTGCAATGAAACGTTGGCTTGTAAATTCTATTGTACATGGCATAGCTTTTGCAAGAAGTTATCAGTAACTAGGAACAGCATGGTTGTTGAGTTAATTACCCGATAACTACGCTATAATTAAAGAATCGGTTGACACGTAAACTTATGAAATTTATCTTTCTGTGTTTTTTAGGTAAAAGTATAAAGGAGTGTTTGTCTATTTACTTTCGTATGAAGGATATTGCATTTGTTGGAAGCCGACCGTACAGTAATGAACCTCTGGAGAACTTGCTGAAGGAGTGTCTAGGAACAGATACTGTGATGGCAGACATTTCACATCCAAAGTAAGTACTCGTAATGACTGTAGATAATATAAATCAGTACATTTTATCTTTGAGTATTGTTTATATGTAATACTTCAGCTCTGTTATTATGGTGGATGTAAAATTATCAAAACTCTTTTTGAAGATCTAAGAACTTTTCAATTATTCAACTAACTTAGAGAGAGGGGTGGCTTGATAATGAAAAGAAAACAGTAAATTCAGGAAGTCATTTCAGTAAGTGCTATTAGGCAACATTTTGTTTTGTATAGAAAATATAAAAATGATCCTTAGCTGGGGTCAAATTATTGATCTGTAGTGGAAATAATGACTTTAAAAGAAAAGAAAATCTCTGCCCTTTACAAATATATTATAAATGCATTAATAAAGTGAACTAAGCCTGGTTTGAAAACTGATAGTTGCAATTAAATGCTGAAAAGTGCCAGATTACACATATTAGTAAAAGTCTGATACTGTTTAGCTCCAAATATGCAATTAATGACTTGGTGCTTAGTATGGTAGATTCTGCTAAATACCTAGGTGTAATATTTATTTATTTATTTCATTTGTCATATGGCTAAGCAACTAATACAATACATATAAATATATACAATGACAAGAACGTTGGTAGCATTCACAAGTTGATGCAAAGATCTTCCAGCCATTCTATGAAGGAACTTGTAGCTCCAAAAACGTCTTCAAATGGTCCATCATACCTCCGTAGAGGGCATTCCCTGATAACATGCTCCACAGTCACATGCAGGAAAATCATGAAGACCCCACTTATACAACTTGGCGTCGCATTTTGCATGGCCTGTTCTTACGTGATTTAGTTTGATCCACTGCTCTCTATTTAGATGGAATCCTGGAAGTCCAGTTGTGGGATCTTTAATATCAGGATGTTTTACAGATGCGGAGTTCCAGCTTTGTCGCCATTTTTCCATGACATCAAAGTCAAATACATCTTGCAATACCGGTTTCCTGGATTTAAGACGAGTGGGGGTAAGTCATTTAGAACCTCGTGGATTGGGAGATCCTGTGGATGATCAGGATGGTGTAGTTTTATCCTCTCGCGTGCCATTGCTTCTTGGCATCTTATCTCTGGAGGTGGTATTTTTCTGATTAGGTGTAATCAGGGTACTGGGGTGGATTTTAGGGTGCCAGTTATTACTCTCATACACTCATTCAGGTGGACGTCGATTTTTCTGGTATGAGCACTATGTTGCCACACTGGAGCACAGTACTCAGCAACTGGGTAAACCAAGGTGAGAGCGGTTGTTCGTAGTGTGTCCGCATCAGCTCCCCATGAAGTACCAGCTAGCTTCTTCATGATGTTTCGTGTTTTCAGTAATTGGGAAAGGAAACCAAATGTTCTGTTTCCTAGATTGTAATTTAAAACAGTGTATGCTGGGCATTAAATCAGTTTCATACAAATCACCTCACTTGGAATATTGTATTCTGTAAGGGCCACTAAATAAATTTCATAAAAAGTGCTAGTACAATTAACTTCTCTTGGAATATTGTACTTATGTATGGTGCCCCCTTCAAAAAAGAGTTGGAGAAGGTTTGCCTGATTTATGATAGGCATATGAATATCAAGGAAAAAATAAGTGTGCTGTTAAAGGAGATGGTCTGGGAAGACTTGGATCACCACAGGCATTTCTCTCATTAGAAGCTGATTGCGAAGTTTATGACAGATTTATTTCAGTATGACAGCAAATGTATTTTATTACCAGCAACATTTATATCTAGAAATGATTGAGAAAATAATATAGGACACATAAGGGCCAGAACGGATTCTTTTCAATATTCATTTGTACCCACAAGTGTTAGGGGAATGAAATAAGAAGGCTCTATTGACCCAGAAAACTTAAAATCCAACAGGAATTGATTCAGACAAGCCATTACTGCCATCCTCATATGGGTTTTGCATGGTTTTGCTAGTGGCAATTGTCAGGATGGTTCTTTAAGATAGCTCATGGGCACTTGCTGTTATACCCCATATATGCATTCCAGTGTATATACGTTTACACATTAGTATAGGTGCAACTTTGCCACACGTTTTGTAGTAATAATAAATTACTGAACAACACAATCAGTAACTTTTTTATGTATAAAGAAGCCGGCTGGGGAGAAATTGAAGACACGGAGGAGGTGAAGAAAGTTTTTGATGTATATAATACATACATTTATGATGAGGCTTGCGTGGATACTGGGAGAAGAAAGGGAAGATATAATCAAGGTAATAACTAACATTTGATTTTGGGCATAAGGGAGTTCATGAATTCCATTTGTAGTTAAGTGAGTCAGGATATAAAATAAATTGTTGAATGATGTGCAGAGTACTTTACCTCAGACAATGAAATATGTCAGACGTAGATGTGTAAGAAAATTGCCAGAAGTACAAATAACTATCACAGTTAGTGCTGTTAAGTTTTATTATTATTATTTTGGTTTGATAAATTCACTTCAAAATTATTCCTGCCCCATGACTCCTGCATCTACAAAAAAAACTTTCTAGCATTAATTAAAATACTTAATTCTATTGATTCAGAAGTTTCCCTAATGAAAATCTCGATGATATAAAGGAAAGAATGCAGCAAAATTACCTGTGAAGTACAGGATGATAATGGAAAAACACACCAACTTCAAAAGTTTTGATTTCAAAATAAAATTGTTGCAACCTTGATCAAGCATACACTTCAAAATAGCTTTTTGGTTGTAAATACTATAAATTCATAAATATTTAATGTCTGCCACAAGAAACCCAATTACTATTAAATATTCAAATGATGGTTACATTAAAGTGCCATTAGGCATAAGAAATAAGGAAGGATAGGGAAAATAATCTTTCAATAATCACAGATCAAAGCAAGAGGACCAGCAAGAATACAAACAAAAATCTCATCCCACACTGTTTGGAACATGTTCAGTAGTACAGTTTCTAAGCTGCAGTTACTCACATTTTCAGTTTGTTAGTTTAGCAAGCAGTGATGAAACAAAAAAGCAACTAGGGCTTGTTGGTGTTTAGATCAGAGCTTCTTGGAGGCCAGTAACAAAAAAAAAACCTGGTTGGGATATGCTTTGTACGAGGGCTGTCTGAGAAGTTCTCGGCCTCGACCATAGATGGCAGCACTACCCAAGTGATTTTTTTTCCGTGCATGTTGGTGCATGTGCCAGATGCGCCTGTAAGAAATTGCAAGTCATTCTACATTGTAGTTTGGTCTGTATAGTTGTTTGATGGAGGCACGGTACGTAGTTGTACCAGAGATGAAAAAATCGGGTATCGTGCAGTTATAAAAGTCTTTGTAAAAGAAGGTTTAACACCATCCGAGATCCACGGACGATTTTTAATAGTGTATGGGGACTCTTCTCCTTCATATTTGACAGTTAAGAAATGGGCTAATGAGTTCAAACATGGCCGTAGCAGTCTCGAAGATGATCAACGCGAAGGACGTCCGAAAACTGCAACAACTCCAGAAATAATCCAGAAAGTGCATGATATGGTTATGGATGATTGACGAATAAAAGTGCGTGAGATTGCTGAGACCGTAGGGATATCAAAAGAATGTGTGGGATACATTTTGCATGAAGTATTGCATTTGAAGAAGCTTTGTGCAAGATGGGTGCCGCATTTGCTCACTGTTTATCAAAAGCGCATCCGCATGAGACTTTCTGGACAGTGTTTGGAGCATTTCAGCAAAGATAAAAGTGATTTTGTGCATCGATTCATAACTATGTATGAAATATGGGTTCACCACTACATGGCAGAATCAAAACTGCAGTCAAAGCAGTGGACAGAAGCTGGTTGTTCAGGTCCAGAGAATGCCAAATCAGTTCCATCGGCAGGGAAGGTGATGGCATCAGTTTTTTGGGATGCTAAAGGTGTTTTGTTCATTGATTACCTTGAAAAGGGTAAAAAATAACTGGTCAATACTATTCCAATCTTTTAGACACCCTGGATGAAAAAATTTGTGAGAAAAGGCCCAGTTTGAGGAAGAAGAAAATCATCTTTAATCAGGACAATGCACCTGCCCACAAGGGAAAAATTAAGAGATCTGCACTATGACGTGTTGGAGCATCCACCTTATTCCCCAGATTTGGCTCCCTCCGACTTCTATCTATTCCTAAAACTCAAAAACTTTCTTGCTTTTCGGCGTTTTTCTTCAAATGAAGAGGTGATTGCAGCTGTGGATGGATATTTTTCAGCCCTTCCAGAAAGCCACTTCAGGGATGGTATAATGAACTTGGAACATCGTTGGACTAAGTGTATCAGTGTTCGGGGAGACTATATTGAGAAATAAAAATGATTTGGTAAATATCAAATTGGTTTTATATTTTTAGGCTTAGAATTTTCCAGACCATCCTCGTAATCACTGCATCATTGTGGAAATTTTTTGTCAAGTGTGTGTGGAGCAGATATTTGCAATACCACGGCACTCTATCATATTATTGGAAAATGAAATTCCCAGCTTGTTCTGTCTGAGGAAACAATCAAATCATTAGTATATAAAAGCTATACAAGTAAAAATTTCCATTTAAAATAAAAAATAATGGACTGAAAACTTCTTTGAGTGCAAAACAAAATGCATTCACCTTGAGGAAATTTTTGTCATGAGGATTCTCTTTACCTCTGCAGTTGTAGTGTTTTAGTTGTGTCCACCACTAGAACCCACCTACGATATAGGTTTGTCGCACATGCCAACCAGTAATTATAAGGAACCTAATTGCTTGCAGGCCTCTGCTTCCGCTGCTATACTGACTGCTCCTCATTTGACACCATCAGCTTAGCTGTGAGCATTTGCTCATCATAATAGCATTCTAAATGAAGTCATAGGATTAACTCTTGCATTAGTTACTTATTAGATTCAAAATCATCCATGAATGATGGTGAAATGATAACATCCTGACATCTGTAGATATTTAATAGACATCTGAACACAACAAATATTACATCTCTTCAGTAACTGTGAAGATTACAGATTACTCCACCCAACATCCAGACTTCTCGACCAGGCTGTAATGTGTCTACCAGACAATCATCCACTCACCTCTCTTGTTGCTGCCTGCAAGTCAGCCTCATGTCCCCTCCCATTATTTGTCCTCAGAACTCCCATGAGACATTTTGGCATTCAGGGAAATAGCCATATCTCTTTAATAACTTTGAACATTACAGTTTTCTCCACACAACATTCAAACTTCTCAACCAGGCCATAAGATGTCTCTCAGAAAACCACCACATCATCTCTCTCTTCACTGGCTGCAAACCAGTCTAATTTTGTCTTCCACTCCTTGTCCGCAAAACTCCCTTAAGATATTCTGATATTCAATAAATTAGCCATGCATTGCTCCATAGGATCTGCACACATGCCAGACTGTCACTCGTCCCTCACACCCAGACATGTGCCAGTTAACTTAATCATTGGTACAAAACATTACTTTATTGCTAAAAACCAATTCACTTTTAGCATATTCAGGACAAAGAACATTTTTAGTTGTGCACATGCTATCTAAATCTACATCTATACTCTGCAATTCATAATTACTGTGGGTGGCAGAGGGTGCTAAGCACCAATCCTATTTTAGAGTATTCCAATCCCGAACAGAACGAGGAAAGAAAGAATACATGAATGTATCAGTACGGCATCTTATCTCTCGAATCTTATCCCTTCTGTCATTGCGACCTAAATAGGTTGTCGGAAGAAGTATTTCGTTGCACTCGTAAATTAGAGATTTTCGCATATTCTCCAACAAATTTAAATGAAAACGACGACGTCTGTCCGCCAAACAATCCCAGCCTAACCCACGTATCAGCTCTGTGACACTTACATAAGGACTGTAACAAGCGGTCACCAATCGAGCGGCTCTCCTCTGTACTTTCTCTAACGTGTCAATCAATCCCTTGCGATACGGATCCCAAATTGCACAACAGTATTTCAAATGCGGATTCACTAGTGTTTTGTACGCTATTTCCTTTGTATGAGCATTGCAGCTTCTCAAAATACGACCCAAGTTATGTGCAAGTCCCATTTCATGTTGCTTTGTACTGTTACGCCTAGATACTTGAGGGAATCGACCGTGTCAACAACTGAATTGTTAACTTTGTACTCGTGTACTTATTTGCATTGCCTTGCACTTTTTACAGTTAAGTGTAAGCTGCCATTTACGGCACCATTCCGAAATAACATCCAGATCGCGCTGTATCTGTGTAAACTGATAACAAACTCCCATAGCATGATGAACAACGCTCCTAACTTAACAAACTTTGTCTTACGACTACACCTGAAGGTGACGATGGAGATTTATGTCGCCGAAATATAGTGTGTAAATAATAGTGTTACTTGGTTTGTTTCCCAAGAAACATTTATAAATAAGCATCGCCAAGAAAAACTGTGTTCATTTATAACTCTCCTAATGATAACACTTGCCAGCAAAATGAAATTTCAGAACGTTACAACAAGTTGTAGACTACTGCACCAAATAGTTTGGTTGTAGAGGTATGGCTTTTCTAAGTTGGAGTATTCTTTTGTAATTGGTGACTACTCTATGCTTCTGTGCCAAATGACTCACAACTTACATCCCATATCATAGCAGTTACTGATTGAATTCCTTGCTGATTTCCATTTAAAAAAATATAGATGCTTTTCTTTGCACTTCCTACATCATACGAGGGGGGATCAAATATAAACGGGATTTTATTTTTTATTCAAATTCATTTATTGAAAAACACAAGGTAATTACAGTTTATTTTTCCACATAGTTGCCTGCTTTGGAAATACATTTTTCCCAGCGTATAGGCAGCTTTTTGATGTCCTCATCATAAAAAGAACAGGGTCGTGTCACCAGCCAGTTGCGCACGAAGTCTTCCACACGCTCGTCATCTTCGAATCATTGCCCTCCAAGAGCTTCTTTAAGAGGTCCGAACAAATGGAAATTGCAGGGTGATAAGTCCGGACTGTAAGGAGGGTGATCAAGTGTAGTCCAGTGCATTTCCTGTAGTTTAGAGACAGTTAGAGATGCAGTATGAGGTCTCGCATTGTCGTGGAGGAGAATGAGCGGTCGAATCGGTTGGTCTCTTCTTTTGCGGAGATATGCAACTCTCGCCTTGTTCAACAACTCGCAGTAGTAAGCAGCATTGATTGTGCGTCACTCATGCAAAAAATCAATCAGCAAAATGCCTCGCCGATCAAAAAAAAAAAAGGTTGAAAGAACCTTGCCAGCTGACAGTCAAGTCTTGGCTTTCACTGGTGCTGCCTCCCCTTTCCTCCGCCACTCCTTACTGGTTTCTTTGGATCCTGGAGTGTAGTGGTGAACCCATGTTTCATCGCAGGTGACGATCCGACTAAAAAATGCATCACCTTCTTCCGCAAACCTTGCTGTAAGCCTCTGACAGACTTCCAAACGTCTCAACTTCAGATTTTCGGTCAAAAGATAAGGGAACCATCTGGAACACACTTTACGGAACTGTAGGTGTTTTGTGATGATTGCTTGACAGCTCCCATAACTGATTCCGACTTGTTCTCGAATTTCTGAAACTCTCGCCCGTCGATCAACGTCAATAATGTCTTTAACCACACGAATGTTTTCATCTGTAACGCTGTTCCGGGGACGGCGGCCGTGTTGCTGATTTTCCACACTTTCTCGTCCTTCCTTGAACTTTTTATGCCAAAAAAACACACGCGTCCGAGACAACGTTTGATCACCGAACTGTGCAGTCATTCTCTGGAAAATTTCCGCCGCTGTAACTCCTTCAAGAGCAAGAAATTTTATAATAATGCATTGCGCAGTGGAGGGGTGCACCTGTTGCTCCGACATCGTGAGCGTTACTGACTAAATTGCGAGAAATATCTAACAGCATGCTCTCCCCACTTCTAATGGTCCCGCCTAAGCATAGCAGAAGCGCGGGGCCAGTACTGCCAATTGTTGATGTTCAGGAACAACAATCCTGTTTATATTTGATCCCCCCTCGTACCAGTAATGTGGATCCCTTAAATCTCACCAAACAATTCCAAAGTCCTGACCATGGATTAATTACCAAATTCTCTTAGTAACTTGTTACATTCTCTCACTACCTTCTCTCAACACATGTAATACCTTGAGACCTTTCAATTCAACCTCCTCAAGATATCTTGCCCATCCTTGCTTATTATCAAATAGGAGCAGCTGCTTCCATTCTATGACTTCCACCACCATTTAATCATGCAGTGCCGTTTTTTGCATTTATCTTTAATTAACACTTGCCTACTAACTATTTTCTGAACATATATCTCTGTAGCTTCTGAAAGCCTATCCAGTGACTTGTCAGTGGTTTATGGGGAAGATAATTTTGGAGGCTAATTAATGGAAATGAAGTGATTCACTGTGTACATAAAAATCCCTAAGTATGCAACAGCAGTTGTAAGTTCAAAGATTTCTACAAATTCAACATCATTGCTAATGATTAATTTCCACATAGTTTTTGAAATGATAATGACAGTAAACTTTGTATCTACAAAAATCTTTCTTAATTTATCACTATAACAATGGAGCAGAAAGAAATGCCATCTGATTATAATGTGTATATTATCTAGAATGCTAACATCAAAGATGTAGAGTTCTCAAGAGTAAAGTTAATTTCCACCTTGAGTTGAATTTATTCAAACAACAATAAAATTTTATGCCTCTAAAAGTCCACTATTAATCTATAATATCTGTTCCACTTTATAGAGGTCATTCTAACTTACTAAAAATATATATTTTTTCACTTTAAACAAATTTATCATTTGAAAATTGTCCTTTCACCAGTTATGATTTACTTTTTAACTTAATTCATAATACATTACTTGTTGGCTTTGTGGTCTGAGAATGTAATATGCAAGAAGTGTGTTATTTGTTTGTCAATACTAACAAAATCTTCTCTTACCATCTCACTGCTGTTATTGAAATCATCAGACAGGGTATCCATGTCATACTGAAGTTAGTGCTTCAAAACCCAACAACATTGGAAAAGAGAGAGCTTGTAACGACCTAAGCACTTACCAGGGTTGGAGTAAACACTTGCCGTCAACTTCAGTTTCTTGTAAGTGATGAAAACTGCTGTACCGTGTATTATACTTGCCACTGGATAACTAAAAACTTAAAATGGTCGCCACTTGCCTTGATATCAAGTAAGGAAAGGTTATGTAGAAATCATGAATTAAATTCCCTGCTATTGTTTCAAAGTCAGTATTCACTATATTCTCATAAATAGTGTACACACACATTACATTTGATGGCTATTGGAAATCTCTTCACCAAAATTATTGATTGCAGATTATGAACTTCAACCAAAAAGACCTAACCCTGTGTTAAAATTTGAAAGTCACATATCAGATATAAATGTTGCACCGCACTATCGAAAACCAAAGATCGATGCCATCAAGCATGGTTGACCTGCCGCCTGCCACCACTCTAGCCTAAGCGTGCCAAGCGCTGCACGACCTTCTACGCCCAGTGCTCACTGATGACTGAACTGATTCTCTAAATGGCTGCCCCCATCTTCTCTTTTATAGGATGCCTAATTTTGGCGGGGAGCTACACTGAAATCGAACAATAGTTCTGCGATCTCGGCTAATACAGCATCTAGAGTTCTGAAAAGTTATCAGTAGATAGATTTCGGTGTAACTAGTATATTATATCCTAACAAAATTTTCTGTAGGATTTACAGATTCGTCATAAAAAGTAACTTTGAGCTCTCTTCCAAACTATAATGCAAAATAGTCTTCACGGGTGTACCGCCGGATAGTGTTGTGGAAACACAATATTTCGACGGCTGGCTCTGCCGTCTTCTTCAGGTGATGAGACATGTGTAATGGTCGGCTGACCCACAGATACTGAGATGGTTCGGGTGCCGCTCTTCCTTATATACAAGTCCGCGTGGCTTCGGCGATGGCTTACTATGAGCCAGGCCCGCAACCAACTGGCGGTTGGCTGCCCGTGGGCGTGGCTAAGGTTCTTGTTCCAGCCCGAGCTAATATGAAGCCCTCTACGGCGGCAGCTGGACGGAAGTACAACGTTCTCTGCGGATATTTGCCAAGGCAGGTTTCCATGCCTCACTGAGACATAGACCACTGTCTCTGTTAAATGTGTCGGCCAGTCGAATTTCGATGGCTTCTTTGATGACAGATTCCCAAAAATGTGATGTTCTAGCCAATATCCTAACGTTATTGAACTCTACTTTGTGGCCATGGTCGTACACGTGCTCGGCAATCGCTGATTTGCTATACTGTCCCAAGCGGAGATGGCGTTTATGTTCTTCACACCGGTTTTCTATGGTGCGGATCGTTTGACCGATGTAGGTCTTTCCACACTCGCACGGTATGCTATAAATCCCCGGAACTCTTAGGCCAAGATCATCCTTGACTGAACGGAGGTAGTCCCGTATTTTAGCTGGTGGTCGGTAGAAAGATTTTATACCATGTCGTGCGAGGATTCTGCCGATTTTCCCCGAGGTGTTTCCGGCGAAAGGCAGAAAGGCGGTGGCCTTGGGCGTTTCTTCCTGTAGGACTGGAATTTTCCCTGGCTTACGTTCAATTGCCCTTTCTATCTGCCTCTCGGAGTAACCGTTCCGCCTGAAGACAGTTCTCAGGTGTTCCAGTTCTTGTGGCAGGCTGTCTTTGTCAGCAATCGCTCTAGCCCTGTGCACAAGAGTATTTAAAACAGTGTTGCGCTGCACAGGATGGTGGAAACTCGTGGCGCCCAGATACTGGTCTGTGTGGGTAGATTTTCTGTATACACTATGCCCCAGCGTTCCATCCGGTTTTCTTTTAATTAGGATGTCGAGGAAAGGTAGGCAACCGTCCTTTTCCATTTCCATAGTGAACTTTATGCTAGGATGGATTCCGTTCAGATATTCTAGAAACTCATGTAAAGTCTTGATTCCATGGGGCCACACCACAAATGTATCATCTACATATCTGTAGAAACATGTAGGTTTGAGAACTGCTCCCTGCAGGGCTTGTATATAAGGAAGAGCGGCACCCGAACCATCTCAGTATCTGTGGGTCAGCCGACCATTACACATGTCTCATCACCTGAAGAAGACGGCAGAGCCAGCCGTCGAAATATTGTGTTTCCACAACACTATCCGGCGGTACACCCGTGAAGACTACATTGCAGTCATACGCCGGGAAAGTCTTCGTTCTTACATATAATGCAAAAGCTAATAACTTCATTAATTCAGGTGATAGCAAGTTCAAACAAAATTTTTAGAGCTTCTAATTAAAGTGGCTTTCATTCAATAGCATATTCAGACTTTATTTAAGAAAAAGTTTAACCATATGGGTTTCGTGATGTCATTCCTAACATTGAGTGCGGAAATATCCTGAGGGGTTTAAAACCTATTTTAAATGCTTCTACAGCATCTCAAATACCTAGAAAGCTTTTAATCTCACCTCTGGCTGCTTTATTTGATTTATAATTAATTTCTGAAAATATGTTCCTTCCTGGTTGTGGCCACCATGAGCAAAAATCGCTATTTTCCCTGATTATTATTAAAGTGCTGCATATTACTCAAAAAGGCTTATGGATTTAGGTTTTGAGGTTATTATTACGTATTCTGAAAGTATTTTCTTTCACTGACTTTACGTGGTGTGTTCATAATAATTAGAACAGGATATGAATGCATGGAGACTTTAATGCATTTCATTTGGAAACACTCTCTACCTCGTCTGGCTGTATATATTTCTCTAGAATCTTTGTATGTTATACCAGAAGAAATTACGTTTATCTCTCACTATCAGCTGATTGCAATTACTACTTTAAATAGATGGTTTCATGAAGTTTATAGTGCATGTTTACATGATACATTACAATACCAGTGTTTTATGCATTGAATTACTTTAAATTCTTTATTATGGATTCTTTAGAACAAGATTTATTTCCTTTAAGGCTGTTTATTACTATAAATAACTTTTTAAGTGGTGAAATGTGTTGTGTTATGGTAAAATTACTTTGTTACTAGATATTTCATATAGCGTGATGGATTAGTCTCTACTATTGCTGTTTAGGTATGTTTGAAGCTTGATTTTTACTATTTTAGGTTGATTTATGATCTGTATTGACTATTTAGTTAATTTTGTGACTTTAATTTGTTGAGTGTATGGCTCTAAGCTATGGTATCAGGTACTCCACTTATGCCCGTTCTACTATAAACAAACTTTCTTTTAAGAATTCGAAGAATAGTAAGGTAGCTTACAAGATGCATCACAGGAATCGAGGGAAAACAAAGATATTACAACTTTATTAGCTGGCAAGGGCAACTGCGTGGTATTTGTGAATTCATCTGGTTATCTATTTCTATAAAACAAAAACCGGATATATTGGTCGTATAAACACTCGGGAACTACGGAGCAGATTTTGATGGAGGTTTCACCGTTTTAAAGCTTAGAATCTCAATTCAGTTGTTTGGCATGTCTTATGTTCCAACGTTAAATAACACAGAAGCATTAAATGAAATTCTGAATGTATGATGACAAATCCCAAAGATGGAAGGATTAGATGTTGCATACTTCGCACTAAACACACAACACAATGTGTCTGACCATAGCCTTTAATGAAAGCAATAAGGTAACTTTACAATAATAACTATTTTGCACACTAAACAAAACCTGAAGTATTATTTCCTTTAATTTGGGATATTCAATTTTTAAATGTCATACATAGCCATAAAAACAACAGATTTTCTTTAAGTACAATCTCTGGATAATATCTCTGGTCTTCAGCATTAGTCTTCTGTTTACGATAATATTATTCCGGATTCACTTTTGACATTTGTATAAAAGGCTTAATCTGCAGAGTTAAAGTATCTGGTGTTTCGAACAAAAAGTATACATTCACTTCGCAATTGAATCAAATGTGAGTTTCTAACATAATCTAGCATTGCTTAGTAATGTAGTAATACAATTTCGTAACCAAATTAACGAAGTTTGATATACACGAATCTTTTCGAATGAATGAAAATAGTGTACGTGCAAATACAACCCACCCGTTTCTTGGTAGGGGGTGGGTGAATCTAGGTTTGCTTTAATTCCTAGAAAAGTTGCCTCAAATTTTATAAAACTTTGCACAAATGTTTTGCGGGAATAAAACTACACCGGGCGACACCGGAAACTCCACTAGCATATATATAAAAAGAGTGAACAAAAATTAATGAATAGGAATTATAAAAAACTGGAGAAGGATCTCACTACCAAACTTTTCAGCCAAACCTTTGAACTTGAATCTGAAATGGATATTAAAACAAAATATTTTGAGTAGTGCGCCAGTTGCTCCTCTCCCTTACAGCCTACAGAAAATTAAAAAAAGCAAATGTAGCTCTTTGACCACTTGTAAATTCTTGTCCCCATTATCAGAAACTGTTGAGTTATGCACAAAGATCAAGATATGTCTATGACATCTTTAGTAGTTTGGACGTCATATCCTTATTTGCAAACATTCCTCTTAATGTTGCGATGGACATAATAAACAAAAAATTCATTGAGGAATGGATCTCTTTTTCATCACATTGTTTGATCTCCACTTATTATTTCCAGCGGAGTAACAAGTTTAATGAACTATAAGAAGGTGTTGCAACTGGCAGCAATGTATGATCCATATCATCAAACTTATTCATGAAAAAATTTGAGAAGAATTTTACCGACACAGCAACAATCGAACCTACCATTTGGTTCAGATATATTGATGATATATGCTCTAAGGCAAGAAGACCAGATGTTGTTCAAGCTGTTCACCAATATCCATTCCAATGCAAGATGAGGCAAACAATCTGTTTACTTTACATGGTTCAAACATGAGCATCAGTTAAAATGATATTTTGTAGATATGAAATAGTGGCAGACAAGAAACGTACAATGTGGAAAGGAGAATATCTAAGTCATACACTGAAACAAAATGATTATGGTTCTGATATTATAGCACAAGCTTGAACATTAAATCAAGGAGAGATTCAGCTAATGAAGACTACAGACAAAGAGGATTCACAGAAAGAATGAGGGTACTAGCTAAAATCATTATTTACTTGAAAGTGGTAATAAAAGAAAGGAAAAATTGAGAACTGATAGTATCAAAGAGCTCTAATGTAGAACAGGTGATTGCACTAAGGTATAAATAGGGAAATAGGACATGTTACCGGGGTTAGAATACAAGAACAGATCGTATCTGCTTAAGGCATCCTACAAAATCAGCCATTCCAGAACAAAGACCTCAAAATACCATTAGAAAAAAGAAAATTTCTGGCCTTATTCAAAGGTGATATTGAAAGAAAATCAGGGAAGTATTGTGAAATTTTCAATTAGCCAAACAACTTAATAAATATGGCAGGTACAGTTCAAGTCAAACATGGAAATTTCCATTAGTTAAATAGCAATATGATTAAATGTGCACCACAGAGATTTCGGGTATTTCATCTCTGGTTGCTATGCTCAAACACTAACTGCTTTGGTAGCAATTGATAGTCTCTCAACTATAAAGGTGAGAACTGTTTGTTACAATGTGCATCTCCAGGAGATAATTGACTGTTGCAGATGGTGGGGGAAGTAATGATAATATAATCAGAAATGTTGATTGCAAGAAAGAAAACAACTTAAGAAAAAGGGATCTTTTAAAAAAGAGAAATAATAGTAATAAAAATTTTAAAAAATAAAACATTATTATTATTACAAATGTCTTTTCCTATATAAATACAATTATACTGGTCGTTAATGGGTATAACAGGATGAGGAAGGAAATTATCTGAGATGCTTGAGATAAACGCCTCTAACCATGATATATCAACTAGCAGGTATAGCTCCATCACAAATTAGAACAGCAGCTGCTGGAAAAGAGAGGAAGACACAATTAGATGATGCCAGCACCCATTACATAATCACGCTATTGTCCCACAATGACTGAGGTACAGAAAGAGTTTTCTCGAGAAATTGATACCCCTATCAACCACACCTGAGACTAGATGAATAAGACTCTGGCAAGACAATTACAACAATCATA
Source organism: Vandiemenella viatica (assembly GCA_031002005.1). Lineage (NCBI taxonomy): Eukaryota > Metazoa > Arthropoda > Insecta > Orthoptera > Morabidae > Vandiemenella > Vandiemenella viatica. The sequence goes on from CM061920.1 coordinate 340,993,110, forward strand.
ATCATGAGGAATTACGTGGGGGACATAATTTAAGATATACCACATGGAGAGCATTTAATTACCTTAGTGTATGATTCTCTAAATGTAAAAGCAACATGAAGAAATGAGGCTTTATAGTGGACTAGCAGAGGTCCCGGTGTTGCCCGGTTTAGTTGTTGATTTACCCATACACTGTTTCTATTCATGCAATCAGTAACATGTTCCAAGTTTCATACAATTTGGGCCATCAATTTCTGGAATTAAAACATACCTAAATTCATTCCCAACTTACCAAGAAAGAAGTGGGTTTAATTTGATTTATCCGTTCACTATTTTTATTCGTCTGAACAGATTTATGCTTACCAAGTTTTACTGATTTTGTACCGGCTATTTCCGGTACTAAACTAACAGGTGATTTAACAGTACACTTTCAAGAACGGGGTGGCTTGGGTGCTTTGATACGGAATGTCAGTTTCATTTTAGTCCAGGTTACATTTGAACCCAATTACATTTGCTAATGTTGCTGCTTGAAAATTGAAACATTACGCACATTATTACATACCACATACATAAAAATGTATCTGGAATATATCTATTTATTCCGGCATTATGCAAAAAATACACATTTTGAGTGGATTTTCAGAATTTGAAAGTTTGGGTTCAAAATTAAAATTTTACGTATATCTTAAGCCGTTACGGCACCTTTACTTTAACAATAATCAAGCATTATCTGAAAACTGCTGAATCGATTTTGAACGAGTTTTCGTAGCGTCAAACATTAGATGTGTCTGAATGTGCTGGCTCATCTGCCGCTGGAGTAAAAAAAAAACGTCTCATTATGTTACTTCATCTTGCACTGTATCTCAATATTAGGTATTCACAGCTGTATATCAGTTATTCAGAAGTAAGCGAGAAATAAAAAAAAAATCTTTTCTTCGATTTATTTCAGGGATTTACGGACTATGGCACCATGCATTACGAAACAACGCAATAAATTATAAAATGAAGAAAAGCTGCTTTGTTGTCCTAAACTGTTTTTATTTGCAACACTAAAGTCTTAATACAACGTTCTATTTCTATTAAAAGCCATCAGCCCACGAATTAATTATTATGAACACAATGACTCTACTTTCAGCTCCAAATGCCAGATATTTTTGTCTGACATTCGATATATCAAGAACTTAAATAGATTATAATACGACTGACAGCTAGATTATGTCAGAAAGTAAGGAAAAATTTAATGTTTAGCTACAGGCCCAAGAGGTATGCGTCACATCCTGAGCATTTTGCTTGTGAAACCATGTAAAATCGAAAAATTGATGGCCGGGTGGGGATTTGAATACATTATCTCGAGTTCAAGGCTTGAGCGCTACCGTTCAACCATCAAGCTCGCTTTATAATTTAATTTAATTGTGATAGAGCCCACGCCCCTGTAGCAATTTCTCCACACATCCTTTTTCGCCTAACAGACTATTTTTGCCATTTGAGTTAAGTTTTTGTATCTCAGAAATGTTGCATTTGAACTTTCTTCACAAGGAAACAAAATTCCATGTCGATTTAGTACTAAAACAGTATTCGTTGAATGTGAATACTCTTTTATGAAAAATCTTTCAACTGTCGCATTGCAGTTTGGTGATGTATTCTTATGTAACAGCACAAGACAAATCAAAACTGAAGATTATATATATATATATATATATGTATATCGTTTACACTTCTCTTTAAACCAGATGATGGATTCTTATCTAACTTGACGAGACACGTTGAAAGTGAAATGTAAAATATTATTTTGTCCTTGGGATATTGTATCTCTAAATTGAGGTTGACAGTTTGAAACGAAACCTGGACCAAAAAAATCCTAAAGTCACAAGGTACTACACGCTGGACATGTACAATGGGAGTTTTGTTTTCGTTCTAGCACTTGTGGTCAAGTTGAGAAGAAAATCGTTGTCAAACGGAAAAGAATCTATACCTATAGATAATTTCTTACTTTCGATTACTCGAGAGCTAAGCGGGACATGTATTGTTTTTTACTTTCTATCTGTCTCATTAAGTTATATAAGAATTCATCATCAAAATGGCGGCACAACAGTTGACGTAATAACCGCAGTAGTAAACAATTGAATAAATTATGAGAGGGCTGTCCAGAAAGTAACAGACGTTTTGTAATAAAAAATAAACAAAGTGAAAAAAAACGATTTTTATTATATACAATTTTAGAGGTAAACTCTTAGGCTATTTTTCAACATAATCGCCATTTAAATTAAGGCACTTATCATAACGTGGTACAAGCTTTTCGATACCCTCTCTAGAAATTTGCCGCCTGAGACTTCAACCACTGGTTTACACCGGCATGCAGTTGAGCGTCAGTTTCAAACCGTTGTGTTGCCAGCCTCGTCTTCATCGCCGGGAACAGGTGGTAGTAGCTCGGTGCCAAATCCGGGCTGTACGGCGGGTGATTGAAAACTTCCCATCCAAAACCATTCAAGAGCTCTTGGGTACGATTGGCCGTGTGTGGACGAGCATTGTCGTGGAGAAACAAAACTTTCTCACTGAGTTTTCCCCGACGCTTGTTTTGTATCGCGCATCTTAATGTTCTGAGTGTTTCGCAATACCTTTCTGAAATGATTGTTTGGCCACGTTCAAGAAATTCAACGAGAATCACACCCTTAGCATCCCATAATTTTTCCTGCTGACAGCGTTTGCAGACACTTCCTCGGTTTCTTGGGCGAATGCGTGTTTCCCCATTCCATAGACTGCCGTTTTGTTTCACAGGTGACGTGCTTTACCCAAGTCTCGTCGCCAGTTACGATATGATCGATAACTAGGTTTCCAGTTTTGGTGTAGTCTTCCAGAAACGTCAGTGCTGCAGCAAGTCTCTGTTTTTTGTGGTCTTCTGTTAAGATTTTCGGAATCCACCTGGCACAAAATTTGTGGTAACCAAGTTTACCAACCACAATCTCATGAACTAAACTCCGTGAAATTTGGGGGAAATGTTCTGAAAGCTCCGTAATTGTGAAACGACAATTTTCACGGATTTTTTCGTTGATTTTCACCACCAGTTCATCACTCACAACACTAGGCCTACCCATGCGGTCCTCATCGTGAACATTGGTTCGACCATTTTTAAAATCAATGCACCATTGCCTCACTCGGCTTTCACTGATTATTCCTTGGCCGTACACATCACAAATCTGGCGATAAATTTCAATTGTTTTGTGATTTTTCGCCAACAAAAACCGTATTACAGCTTGCACTTCACAACTGGCAGGATTTTTAATTGCAGCGCTCATTTTAACACTCTACTGTATTCAAAGTACGATAGGAACGATGTGCAAACTACCACGGCTTGTTGCGTACTGAATGTATGAACAGTCTGACGCCAAGATGGCGGCACTAGGAGCACCCATTGTTGCGCCAGGTCAAAATGTCTGTTACTTTCTGGACAGCCCTCGTATGAAATTAATAAAAGCTGTTAAAAGCCATTGCATTACTAAACAACATTATAAAATATAAAATCAATAAATGCTAGATTACATCAGATACACGCGCGTATAGCGTAGAATTGCACCCTAATACCAAAAAAAGTTCAGTTGTCCTAAGTCGTTATTATTTCCAACACTAAAGTTTTAATACAAACTTCTAATAATAATAAAAAAATCAGCGTACGCATTAATTACTGCAAACGGAATGAATCTATCAGCACCTAACACTAAAGGTTGAATACAAACTTCAGATGATAAAAAAACCATCAGCATACGAATTAATTACTGCGAACGAAATGAATCTGTAAGCTCCAAGTGCCTGAAATTTTAGCTATACAGATTCAGTCTTTTATGCAAATATAAGAAAATCCAATACTGAAAAACACAATCAATAGTAAAAAAAAAAAAAAATATGTTAAACGTTGGTTAATGTGAATAACTGAAACGCCAGAGATATTTTAGTATTAGCTTTACCTGTATAATTCAGGAGTAGTTTATGTCGCGATACATGATGTTGCAACGTGACATAGTGCTTATGAAAGTTGCTTAAATAACTGATAACTAAATTCCTTGTACCATTGGTTGTAACAAAAAGGTTCAGTTTTCATTATGGTCCAGGCTGAATTTCAACCTAACCACAATATCCGCTAATATTGGTGCCACAAATTCAAAGCTCCAATCACACGCGCATTGATACAATCATTTTGTCCTAAGTTAGCAACGTCATGTATCGTGACGTAAACTTGAACCTATAACTCAATGTAATTTATCCAGAAAATTATCATAAATAATTGATTTTAATAACATTGATATCAGAGGCAAATAGACTACTAAATCTGATGGTCAAAGACATTGCCGGACATCTGGAGGCAAAGAAAATCTCTACTGACTTTTCGTTCTTAATTCCTCGCATTCAATACGTCCATCGAGCGTTTAAAAACTAAACACCCCGTATTAAAGGAAATAATATTTCAAGTTTTGTTCAGTTTGGAGTGTGAGAAAATGGTTATTATTGTAAATTGCTCATCAAAGGCTATGTTCAGAGATATTATATTGTAGTTGTGTGTTTAGTGCGACGTATGCAGAATCTAGTCATTCCTCCTGTGGAATTCCTCACCATACGTTCAGAATTTCATTTAATGCTCCTACATTATTTGACGTTGAAACATAAGACATGCCAGACAAGTGAATTAAGCTTCTAAGCTTGAAAACGGTGAAAACCCCTTCGAATTCTGCTGCGTAGATTCCGAGTTTTTATACGACCAATATTTCCGGTTTTCGTTTTATAGATAAAACAAACAAATGTGGAGTATTTTAAAATAAGGACCCCCTACTGCTCCGTCCACTGTTGAATGAACCCATGAATCAACAGAATTTAATCTTAGGACAACGGTATTAAAGCCACTGAATACTGGACTGAGAGGGTATGGCAACCTGATAATTTTCGATGAACCTCTGAATCAATAGGACTTAGTTTGTTTATCAAAATACAAAGCTGAGAAAGTTGAAGGAAGAAGATGATTGTGTTTGAGACATTGAAAGTAAGTGTTTGAGATTGAGGTGGGGTAGGGGGGTGGAAGGGGGTCTTCAGGCTTTGCTGGTAGGCAAGTTCCCAACTGGAGAGTTCAGATTGGGAAGTACTCCGGTGGCTCTGACTGAAGCAGTTATTGAAGTCATGAATTTTTTGATTGCTGGGATGCCGAGCAAGAGGGAGGTATAGATTTTGAAGGTAAACTGTCTGACTGTGACCATTCCTTCTGGTGGATAATTCATTGGAGGTGAGGCCATGTATGAACTTTGGCATTGGAGGCGGGTGTGCTGGTATATGAGATTAGATGTCGTACAGGTGGCGTGGCCTATGATGGGCTAAGTGTTGCCACTAGTAGGGTTGCAATAATTTGTGGTAGGTGGATGCATACTGCACATTTTACAACTAGGTGTGCTACAAGGGAAGGATCCAAAGTTTGGTTTAGGAGCTTTAGAGGGTTTGTATTTGTGCATAAGTATATTTTTTAGGTTAGGTGGAATGCTGAAGGTGACGGTGAGATGGTGATGGTGTGGTGGGAAGGACAGTGGGAAGAATTTGGCACATTTCGTGATAGGATCTGAAGAAGTCATAGCCAACATGAAGAATGTGGTTAGATTGTTACAAAACAAAGGCTCTATAAAGCAGATATATTAAACATTTGAATAGGAGAATAACCACTGCTCACCAAAGGTGCAGCATTGAAACACGGAAAAACTCATACACATAAAGATCGTTGAAATTCTTGGGGCCATTCCCTTCTTCAACAGTAGAATGAAGTGGAAGGGGATAGTGGTAATTGAGCGCTTAGTTACAATATGAATTCAAAACTTTGAGCAGAAGCTGTAATTTGGGTATGGAGAATTGTGAGTAGTAAGTAGGGAGGAAGCTGGATACTTGTTTCTTAATTCTTATTGGTAACTATGTTTTTTCAACAGTCTATAGTGAATCTGTCCATAAAAAAGAGGGATTATGAATCTTTCTGTTAAATTAATTGATTAGTTTATTGTATCTGACGAAAAGCAAGCAGAGCACTATTCACAAACACCATGCTGTTGCAGCATTCTATCAAACAGCCTCTCAAATTAACCTTTTCTGAAATTGCAATAAGTTACTTACTGCAACTTGTCTGTGCATGTGATACACCTAAGCAGCCATGACTATGAGCCCTGCAGGGGCCTGGTACGCAAGTGCCCGGTACGGGTTTTGCAAACCCGCGGTGCCCGAGCTGGAAACTTGTGAGCGTCACAAGTTTCACACACCGTAAATTCCTACCATGCTTCAACGACCACCGTAGGGCATGGCGGTGGAACGTTGGTTGCCTAGGAGAATGGGGATCTTTGCTTCATCACCCGGATCACGAGGACGGTACAAACCTCTATAAAAAAAACCTCAACCTCAAGGTCAGCCACATATCAAGAAGGTGTATGGGTGAGAGGCAGATCACTCACTAACATGCAACCTCAGGGCACCTGCACACCCCTGTTGTATTAGTGCTTCTTTTTAAACTGGTTTTACTCGTGGGACCAAAATTAAGTCTACCGCAAAAACACAAAACCCTGCGGTATGGGTGTGCCACAGGTTAATCCCAATACACTCAGTTCTAAGAAGCAGGTAAGGGTCGATAGCCCCCTCCCCCCCCCCCCCCAGTTCTGAAATAAACAGTAACAGAAAGTTATGTTCGATTCTGAACGCCTTTGTTGTAATGCAAAGAGTGGAAGGGTCATTTGAGAAAGTTTCACCTTTCTTTATTCAAAAAGGATTACAGGGTCTGGTAGGGACCCTGAATTCGGTAAAAAAGCTTAGGAATGGGATGCTGCTGCTGGAAACATCGACCAGTAGGCAAGCGGTCCAACTCCTTAACTGTGTGAAACTCGGGGAGTTTGCTGTTACCTGCGAACTCCACAAATCCCTGAATAGCTCTAAGGGTGTAGTCACCTGCCATGACATTATGGAAATAGGGACTGAGGAGCTCGTTAAGGAGTGGGAAGATCAGAAAGTGGTCGAGGTACGTCAGATAACACGAAGGGTTAATGGCAGTATTGAAAAGACTGCCACCTACGTCCTGACGTTTGACACTTCAGTTCTACCAAAGAACATCAAAGCAGGTTACATTAACCTGAACGTCCATCCATATGTTCCAGACCCGATGCGCTGTTTCCAGTGTCAGTGGTTCGGACATACGACAGCATCATGTAAGGGCAGCCCCACCTGTGGTAAATGCGGCAAGGGGGCACATGAGCCTGGTATCAGTTGTACGCTACCACAGGTGTGTGTCAACTGCTCCGGTTCGCACTCAGCCTGGAGTAGAGAGTGTCAAGTGTATCTTGAGGAGTGCAAGATACAGGAGCTGAAGACCAAAGAGCGGATTCCCTATGGGGAAGCTAAAAAGAAGGCCAAGTCGCTCAGTGCTCCAATTTTTGCAACTAGTTTTGCTGAGATGGCTTCAGCTCCCATCAGGAAACATAGTGCTGCTACCCAGATGTCCGTTCCTGACATGAGCACAAGTATTACATGCTCATGTCAGTGCAATTGCGGTGCAAAATCCACCAAGGTCATAACATCTAAGACCGCGGATATTGGTAGCAGCACATCTACGACTTTGACCACACCAGCAGCAGCGAAACAGGATCCACCAGCAGTGATAGCAAAATTAACGCCACCTCCAATGCCACCATGTGCTGTCACCTTGGTAGCAGTGCCAACAGCTACAAGTGTGAATGGAGGTGACCAGAAGATCAGTGGTCCGAAGTTTAGACGAACGGACCCGACTCAGTTTGAGAAATCCCCCTCTTCGTCACCTCCCAGACTACCAAGTAGTAGGTAGGGAGAAGAAGGGAAAAGGGGCAAAGAAGAAGAAGAACAAGCAGGTGACAGAGGAGTCAACTGAGTCGGAGTTGTCTGTCTCTTTGGAGCCTGAAGAAATGGAAATGCTGGTGGACGAGCTTGGTCCGGTTCCTCAGCAGGCAGTGACCGAAGACCCACCCGAACCGGGGCGGGTGAGATTAAATAGGTAAAGATGGCTCCCATACTCCAGTGGAACATCAATGGTTTTTTGTCTCACAAAGAGGAGTTACAACTCTTAGCACGATCTGATCCTCTGTGCCTCTGTCTGCTAGAGACACATTTCAGACCAGTTCACCAACCTGTGTTAAGATGTTATGACGTTTACCAAAAGGATGATACCAAGGATGATGGAGCGAAGGGGGGAGTGGCTGTGTTTGCACGGAACACTGTCTACTACGAACCTGTAGCTCTCACCTCTCCTTTACAAGCAGTAGCTGTTAAACTATATTGACCGGTGCAATTGACTGTATGCTCCATATATCTACCAACGGGATCACCAGTTGATTGCGGTCAGCTGGCTGTTATTACACGGCAAATCTCTCTGCCTTTTCTCCTATTGGGAGACTTTAACACACACAATGTGCTGTGGGGTTCGACCACCGATTGCCCCAGAGGAGATTTGTAGATTATTGGAGCTGGAGGATGTATGCATCCTCAACACCGGAGAAATGACTCACTTCACTACTGCTACTGGTACGTCCTCTGCCATTCATCTTTCTCTTTGCTCTCCTTCAATTGCAGACTCCGTGCGTTGAGAGGTGGATCACAACCTCCATGGAAGCGACCACTTTCCAATTTTGTTGCATGTAGAGACTGAATGTCGAGAAAGCATTATGACACGGAAATGTAATATCAGCAGAGCTGACTGGCAGCTTTACAGCTGGTCAGTCATTCTTGGGCATCGCCAGAACATCGATGCAAAGGTGAAATATCTTACGGATGTGATTCACCGGGTGGCTAATATCTCCATTCATAGTGGCTCTGTAGCACTGCACAGAAAGCGCATCCCCTGTTGGAACGACGAATGTCGTTCCGCTATTCAGGGTCGCACACGGGCCCTGCATCGGTTTAGGTTGCACGTGACACCTGACAATCTCGCAGCTATGGATTGCAATCCCACGGGATCCATGGGGGATTGGTACAAACAGTTTTTTAATGCATATATTTAAAACATAGTTACTTAAAACATTAATAAATTAAATAATAATTAAATTAATAAATCATTTTTAATTTAAATGATAAAAATTAACACTTAACAATATATTGATTCGCGAAATTACATTAAAACTTTTTAGCATGTCTTAAGTGTATTTCGAGGTTTTACATATTTGTTTTTTAATCTACACCAATTTTTAAATAAATAATAAAAATGGAAAATATTGAGTCTTAGGTCATATTATGTGCCTTACAATGCATCACATAGGTTTATAAATATGGTTTGCTTAATGGCCAAGTTACCAGAGGTTTTAAAAATCTTCTAAATGAACGTTCCATAATACCAAGAAAAGCATTACATTTCACAAAGTTAAACAAGAATTGTTTTTGCGTGATTCATTTTTATATCTCCTGATTCCTCGATTGATCTTACAGTTGATTCAATGTTATTAAAAGAAACTACTCACCAACACGTAAACTGTCAAGTATTTCATTTTTACTTTTGTGGCGTAACGACGTTTTTAGAGTGGAAATTATTATTTTTTAGTAAGAAAGGAGACTTTCTTGGCGAGTGATTGCAGTGAAGTCCTCATAGGTTGTATCTCCGGATTTCATTGCAAACACACGAAATTACACACGTGAGGAAGACGGCGGAGGCAGCCATCGAAGTATGGTGTTCCTACAACACAATTCGTCGATACACCCGTGAAAATTTCATTATAACTTTTTTTACCTTTAGTCGAAATAATAACAAGGAGAATAGGGGTTAAACAAAAGCCTGAGCTGCACATGTAAGCAATCGGCTTTCGTCAAAGAAACGCATTGAGATAGCGGCCAAAACAACAATAAGTCAAAGGATATACAATTTCCTTTTGATAGCTGCTAAATAAATAGGTACGTGATCATTAAAATTACGATAACATTAGTTTCATATCAAAGAATAATCAAATTTTCAGCCACAAAAAAGGAAATTGTCACAATTACTTTATCTGCAAATACAGAAAATGGGAAAAATGAAACCATGAATAAAAAGCAGTAACCGTGTAGTTCAAATAACGTGTGCTACACTTAAAAAATAATTATATAGTTAGAAAATCGTACTAAATATGCACCATAACTCAAATTACAGAAATGTATACTCGAAACAAATGTAAGTTTTGACGAATATGTAAAAGTGTAATTATTTACTTACGAATGACGAAGGTTGGCAAAAACAAACATTTGCTCACGCGAGTCAAATGCCAACTGCAAGGGTATAGGCAAACGCTGCAAAATATCCGACAGAGACCGAGTGGGGCAGCGAGTCACGCAGACTGACACACGTTTCCGCCGGATTTTGCGGATTGCGGATCCGCTTAATTTTGTGCGGGATCTGCCAGACTTTCTAATGATGCGGGATCCCGCAGGATTGCGGGAACCCGCTTTGCTGGATTGCAATCCCTACTCACAGCGTTCTGAATTGCTAGAGCCAAGTCGCGTCATATTATTAAGGAGAGCAAAATAAGGTCATAACAGACCTTTGCGAGCACCATTAATCGTTCCACATTGTCAACAGAACTATGGGAGTCAATTTGCCGTATATCTTGGAGGTACTCTCGACCACCAGTATCTGGATTACTGGATCAAGGATGTGTAGTCACCGACGAGCGAAGGATAGTGCAGCTGATGTCAGAGCACTTTGCTGCCATCACTTCATCTGCCAGATTGGACCATCAGGTAAAGCAACGAAGAATATCTTCTGAAAGGCTAATCTTTTGCTTTGAGTTGTCTGATGTGCAGACATACAACAGCCCATTTTCATCTTGGGAGCTGGAGTCAGCTCTAAACAGTGCCAAAGACACTGCACCAGGGCCTGACCAGATCCAGTACCAGATGCTGAAGCATCTTAGCAAAGATGCTAAAGAGTACCTCCTGGGTATTTTTAATGATGTTTGGACTGGAGGACACTTCCCTGACTCGTGGAAAGAAGCAACCTTAATCCCGATTTAAAACCAGGAAAAGACAAGTTGTTGCCAGGTAGCTATCGCAGCATCGCCTTAACAAGCTGCATTGGGAAGGCACTAGAGTGGATGGTGAACCGCCGCCTCGTGTGGTGTCTCGAGTCCCGTAAGCTGCTGAGTCGTTTTCAGTGTGGATTCAGGAAGTTCCATTCCACCACGGATAACCTGATCCTACGGGAAGTGGCAATTCAAGATGCCTTCATCCGCAGCCAACACCTTATGGGTGTATTTTTTGACCTCAAAAAGGCATACGATTATACCTGGTGACACATTATTTTAAAACAATTATACAAATGAAGTTTCAGAGGAAATCTTCCACATTTTTTTAAAATCATTTTTATCACAACCATTCTTCCGGTACCGAGTCGGTAGAGAAGGGTCGGATCTTTTTGTTCAGGAAAACGGTGTTCCTCAAGGGTCAGTTTTAAGTGTAACACTTTTTGCCATATTTGTCATAGCAATAAATAGCATTTCATTCGTTATAAGGAGGCCCATCTGGTACTCCTTATACATTGGCGACTTTTTAATTTTTTGTGCATCATCTAACCTGAGAAGCGCTGAGCAGGAGCTTACATTGAACAGGCTGGATGAATAGTCAGTACACACTGGCTTTTGTTTCTCTGCTGAGAAAACCCGGTGTGTACTTTTTTAACCGCAGTCAAAGTTTTTTAGCAGAACCTCATCTCACCTTGAGGAACACCGTTTTAAGTTTTAGTGAAACTGTTAGATTTCTGGGCCTCATTTTCGACAGTAGGCTTACTTGGCTGCCACATTTTAAAGATGTTAAAGCCAGAACCCTGAAAGCCCTTAATTTTTTAAAGTGTCTGTGTGGCAGGTCGTGGGGCGCTGACCGCTCCTGCCTGCTACAGTTTTATAGTCTTTGTACGGTCACGGTTGGAGTATAGTTGTATTGTCTACGGTTTGGCACGGGACAGTTATCTCCATATACAGGATAGTGTCCACCATGCAGAAATTTGTTTTGCCACAGGTGCATACTGCACCAGGCCAATACCCAGCATTTGTGCAGAGTCTGGCAAGCCACCACTCTCCATCCGATGGTGTCTCTTCATGGTGCGACATTATATGCATATTGCTGCAACTCCTGGCAGTCCTGTGCACGACGTAGTTATTCATCCTAACTATGAACGGTTTTACACCAACCGCCAAAGAGCAACCAGACCGTTCAGCTACCGTACAAAGGCTACTTTATAGGAATATGGGTTTGTGATGCCCTCTCTTTTTCACCAGGATTGGAGCAAATCTCCTCCCTGGCTTTTAAAGAGGCCTAGAATAATTTTAGACCTGTCACGGTACAGTAAGCTGTTTACTGCTGACAGGGTATTTATTAGTCTTTTTAGTGATGTTTTAAATCAGTTTCACGATTTTACCCCAGTATATATGGATGGGTATAAGCAGGCTAACGGAGTATGCTGCTCCGTAGTGTTCCCTCGAGCGACTTACACATTCAAGCTAAACAGCATATGCAGCGTATACACTGCAGAGTGTTACACCTGGTTAAAGTTGCTCCAGCATATGAAAGTAAGTCGAGGCCAAAAATATATCATATGCTGTGATTTCCTCAGCTACATCCAGGCCTTGGGAAGCATGTACCCAGCAGATCGTCTTGTCCAAGACCTACAGGACACCCTCCGATCCCTCCAATCTTCTGGGAAGGAGTTCTTATTCTGCTGGGTACCTGGCCATGTGGGAATCAGGGGGAACGAGGCAGCTGATGAAGCTGCCAATTTAGCCTGCAACAAGGTCATAGTTGACTATGATCCGGTCCCAAAGTCTGACCTTGCCTCAGCGGGGACAAGATTTGTTTTTGACGTTTGGCAGAGGCAGTGTCTGGAGGTAGAGCATAATAAGCTCTGGCTGGTCAAACCGACCTTTCAGCCGTGGAGCAGCTCCTTCCAGCATGCGAGGAGGGATGAGGTTCTCCTTACTCGCCTCCGAATAGGGCACTGTCCTCTGACACACAGCTTTCTTCTCCAACCGGAGGAACCACCGGAATGTGATGCTTGTGGTGCACCTTTGACGGTACACCACATTTTAATAGACTGTGTACTGTTTATAGATTTAAGGGCAGACGATGGCTTGGCCAACGATCTATCCCTTATTTTAAACGACGAGACCAGCAGTGTGGCGAGTGTTTTAAAATTTCGTGTTTTGGCCGGTCTAGTGCCTAAAATTTTAGGCAGATTGCCCTAGTTTTAAGATGTATGGGTGGCCTCTTTACAGCCATCCATCCATGTGTATTGTTTATATTTTTTATATCCCTGGTTATAATCCCTGTCTCACTGGCCATTATACAGCCATCCAGGTGTTCTACGGCCTTAGGTCCTGATCGCCCCTTTAATGCTACGTTTCATTTTTGTGAACTATTTTATTTTCTGTCTGTATGGCCGACCATGCAGACGGTATTTTAGTATTTTTTTAGCCATAGTTATAGCTGGCAATCGTTAGGGCGCTAATGACCTCGATGTCAATGCGCCCTAAAAAAGGAACAGCAACAACAACAACTACTATGGGAACCGTGTAGTCAACTTAGAAAATGCTGCATAACCATTTCCCCATACCAGTCTAGCATGCATACATCACCTCTTGCCATTGAGAACAAAGCCCTTCCATGGTGAATTAGCTTTCCTGGCGCCTTTTCATGTCAATATCTCCTGACTCGTAACCTTGTTCCATCTACGAGACTTCACGCATTGTTCCATTTTAGGTATTTAGCTAATCTGATCCTCCGCTGTGCTCAAAGCTAAAACCGAGCATGGTGGTGTAACGGCTAGTGTCCTGGCCTCGCATTCGGGAGGACGGCGGTTCGAATCCACATCCGGGCATCCAGATTTGGGTTTTCCATGGTTTCCCAAATCACTCCAGGCAAATGCTGGGATGCTTCCTTCAAAAGGCCACGGCCGAATTCCTACCCATCCTTTCCGGTCTCTAAAGACCTCGCTGTTAGAGAGATGTTAAGCAGATAAAAAAATCAAAGCTAAAGTTAAACTTCATTTTACACCAGAAATCGCTCATATAATAATAATTATATCGAAAGGATAGATAAAATACACCCAACACTTGCTGCCCTCCTCCCTAAAACTTTGGTGAGTGTTGGGTGTATTTTATCTATCCTTTCCATATAAATATTGCCACACAGCAGTTCTTTCCATTGTTACTATCATTTACCAGTAAGTTTTGTATGCCTAAAGCGTTAAGTTTGTCTTATCAGAATATAACTTAATTTTAGTTACATGATACCATGTTTATACATTTCATGACCATGCCTTAAATATCAGTGTTGATTCTTTGTTGCTGTAAAGATGTTAACAGAATCTACAAGTATGGTGGACCACCATTGTGTGTACTAGTATTTCCTTCTATATATCCTTCTGTGGAATTATAAGTAATTGACTTTTTTGCATTAACTCAAATATTTTCAATGATTAGTTTCTGCTTGTACTTCGCCTTTGAATTAAGTACATAGCTCAGTGATATTCTAGTGAATACCTGTTTCTCCTGTACAGAAATTCAAATCAAGTTATTTTAAAATTCTGAAGTTTATGGCATTTATATTTCTGCAAACATCTCTCTTAATGTAATTAAAATTGTTTCGTATGAGCTTGCTGTAGTTGCCCTTCACTCAGCAATGCAGTATACTATTTATGGATAGAGTTTTATCTGAAGTAAGGATTAATGTAATTTTTGTGAGTTCCTGGCTGGATTGAGTCATTAAAACACAATAATTCAATAACTGACTGTTGTCTTCATCAGGTGTAGAGTAGCTTCCAGACAGAAGCTAGTCATCTGATGAAGACAGCAAAGCCAGTTGTTTAAACATTTTGTTTTCACGACTCAATCCAGCTGGACACCTGTAAAGATTATATTTCAATTTGCAGCTTCATTTTATAACACCTTATCTCTCACTTTGTATTCAAATGATTAGTTTAATACATGGAGCTATGATTACATTTTTATACTGATATTCTTTTGTAGTTAGTGTTGTAAATATAACAATCTTGTTTATTATTTTTCATAATTCATCATTATGTCATTGTAGTTATTAGATTATTAATACCATTTAATTTTATGTCTTCCAACTTGAAACTGTGTTAGTAAATGCTATATTCTAAGCTGTAAATTCAAACACAGGCTTATAATAACTGGAGTGCTGGCTGACAGAAAGCCAGTAGATCTTCACATATTTCGCAACTATGAGTCCCCCAGTACCATACTTGGCATACAACACAGTGGATTTTTCTTGCCACCTCCAATACCACAAGAGCAGCTAATGTGGAGAGCAGCACGTGCGACTGGAGCAGCCCCATCTTATTTCAGGTAAAATCTCTGAAATTTTTTATACATGTATGTGTATTAGGTCAGTGACACATTCACACTTCGGTTTGGGATTGTGCTTGGAACATTAAGTGGAACAAAAATGTAATTTGCAACTATCTAAAAGTGCACTAGCTTAAAATAAACCTGTTATATGAGATATAAGTTTTTCTCGGTGTATCTTCGATATAAATTCTTCTCGGGTTTGCTGCCGAATTACATTTTCTACTGTCAAGCTTTCGGCGACTTTCACTGCCGCCATCATCAGGACTGTTGTGTCTGAAGGAACAACAGAAACTGGACTGAATAGCGGAACTGAAACGAGCCAGGAACGTTGTCGACTTCCGATTGGCTGACTCCAATGACGTAACCATTCCTTTACTGCGATTGGTCGGTTGCGGAACCAGGCGTAGATATACACCAGCGTTGTACTGATAGTTAGCTCCACAGCGAAACCAAAGCTGAGGTTGTTAAAATGGATAGACGATGGATTACCTACGTTAATGTTCACATAACGTCACTGTTCATATTGCATCACCATTTACATTATTCACCACTATTAATTATGATGTTTAATCTCGATAATCCTTAGGGAGCCAAGCGGTACTCTGATTGGCTGACACATTGACTGTTCTCATAGCGTCATCGTTCACATTATTCTTACACAGAAAAATCCAAAGACTTCTTTAATGAAAGACCCCACATTATATATTCTTAAAAACATTTACTGTCATTAATTATGATGTTTAACTCGAGAAATGCATAGGGAGCCATGCGGTCTTCCGATTGGCTGACTATAACCCCGGTTCTGTAATACTTGTCAGTGATTGGTCGGCTACAGATTCAGCTGTAGATGTAGTCGGACCGATACGCCGTGTTCCACTCTCCACTCTCCTATCGTCCGTCAGCGAGACACTGGGAATCTGTGATTAAAGAAGCGATTGAGATACGCCTGAATAATAACAATATGAACAGGGACTTGGGTGTATGGCTCAGTGACGCATGGAAGCCAGTTTTTGCCATTCTTAAACAACCAAGTGTCTCGCTGACGGACGATAGGAGAGTGGAACACGGCGTATCGGTCCGACTACATCTACAGGTGAATCTGTAGCCGACCAATCACTGACAAGTATTACAGAACCGGGGTTATAGTCAGCCAATCGGAAGACCGCATGGCTCCCTATGCATTTCTCGAGTTAAACATCATAATTAATGACAGTAAATGTTTTTAAGAATATATAATGTGGGGTCTTTCATTAAAGAAGTCTTTGGATTTTTCTGTGTAAGAATAATGTGAACGATGACGCTATGAGAACAGTCATTGTGTCAGCCAATCAGAATACAGCTTGGCTCCCTAAGGATTATCGAGATTAAACATCATAATTAATAGTGGTAGAATAATGTAAATGGTGATGCAATATGAACAGTGACGTTATGTGAACATTAACGTAGGTAATCCATCGTCTATCCATTTTAACAACCTCGGCTTTGGTTTCGCTGTGGAGCTAACTATCAGTACAACGCTGGTGTATATCTACGCCTGGTTCCGCAACCGACCAATCGCAGTAAAGGAATGGTTACGTCATTGGAGTCAGCCAATCGGGAGTCGACAACGTTCCTGGCTCGTTCAGTTCTGCTATTCAGTCCAGTTTCTGTTGTTCCTTCAGACACAACAGTCCTGATGATGGTGGCAGTGAAAGTCGCCGAAAGCTTGACAGTAGAAAATGTAATTCGGCGGCAAACCCGAGAAGAATTTATATTAAACCTGTTATGTTAATTCAATAATAAAAAAATCACAAATCTCATTCACTTAAGAGTTTTAAATTCATTTTTCAAATTTTATATCCAACATGAATATGGATTTGTTGAATAGTTTCATTAATTAACATCTGTAAAATTTTCTGTGATCGTGCTCATCTGATAAACTGGTCATATTTTTTTTTTCTTTTTTCCTTAAAATATACAGCATTTGTGTGTTTTAGTCCCATAGAAAATAACTAGGCAATGAGATCTTCAGAAATTAGATATTACTGATAACTGACTGAAGCAACTTTAAGGAATAAATTTTAATTCTAAGTAATGTAACTTACTTAGATTTAAATTACTTGTATGCAACACAAATTTGGAGCCGTGTTAAAATCCTTAAGTGCTGTAAAAATTAGCTAGTAAGTTTTGTACACTTATTAAAATAATTTTTATGTTAAATATAAAATAATATTTGTAGTGTTTGTTATTAAACTTCAGAATTTTTCAAACTTGAGTCGTTTGGCCCTTTGTACAATTACATGTGTTGCTGAAAGAAAAATAGAGGTACAAATAAAACTCTGAATATTAAAAACTGTTAAAAATTTAAAAAGTGTTAAAAGGTGCATATTGGTGATGAAGCTGGAAAAATATTAGTTTAAAAATTAGGAGAGGTTGTAAGAGCGTACCTTTGGCTTGGGGATGAGGCAAAGGCTTTTGTCTTAGCTCTGACCGTGCGTAAGCCTTAGATATTCCAGCTAGGGCTTTATACAAATGATACAAGGTCGCCACTTGATTTCAATTTTTTACTACCTTAAGTCAAGGAAAGGTATAGCCAAAATAAATGTTCACAAGTTAGTTGGAATTAAAATCACTGTATTCTTGAAAAGTTGTAGTCATTAGCTGGATAGGCAATCAAACAATGTTACAGAAGTAAAGTTTACAAGTTCGATTAACCATTTAAGCCAGACCACACCCCAAAGTTCAAAGTACCACTTGCTAATTGGAGAAATCTAATAAAAGTGAGTCACACGCTTCAATTATGCAACAGTTTAGTAAATTCAAACAATCCCGAGGCCCCACATGGCGTAATACTCCTTCCCTGCTACATTGTAATAAAACTTAAATTCGCGAACCTACATTATGCCAAAATAAAACTTTTGCACAGTAGTGCTTAGTATGAAACTGACTAGCCTACTGAGCCTACACTTGTCGCGCACACGGTTCCTGTACGACTGACTGTGCTGAACAAGGAAAATTCTCTACCTGCTCTCTCACGAACCATGGGAAATGGCAAAGCGATCACTTCACAAATGGTAGTTTCTGGAAGGCTGATCAGATATCAAATCGCATGTCGGAAAGATTTCGTCATAAAATTTGACCTTGACAATAAAAATAATTCTATCTCTCTGAAATTTTAGAAATTGCTAGATCTTAAAGCAAACCTTAACTTTGGTTATTATGAAAAATTTCATAACTTTAATGGTTTAGCCGAAAATAAATAATTTAAATACAAACTTTCGCAAATATCATTCCAGGTGAATGCTTGAGAATGTTGGAATTGAAAATACTATCTTAAAAACTGTAAAAATCTGCTCTCTCGCTTAAATTAACATAGAAACTGACTATAGAGATGAAATACAATATAATCCAACTCATGTTTCTGAGAATAAAATTTTGTCATGCAGTTACAAAATTTAAGAGATACCTAACAAGGGGCTGGGAAGAAAAACATGATTGTGTCTAAAAACTGGCACTCCATTTATTCACAAAGCTATGGGAAGATTTTCTTTCATATGTAAGGGGGTCAAGGATTGGAATAAATTACCAAGAGAAATGATGAATAATTTACCAAAGATACTAAAAGAATTTAAATTTGAAATTAGTAGAGGGCAAAAGTTGGTGGAATAAGAAAAGTGGAAAAGTGGGTGTATAGGGAAACTGCCACTGGAACAAGTGCTCCATTGCAATTAAATTAAAACATTCTCCAAATAAAGATCTTTGTTTTAATCAGTGGTATCTTCTACATTTCTCTTAATTTTAACTTATATGATAGTATTTGTTATATCTGCATGAATTATTTTCTTCTGATCCTTTTCTTTTTGTTAAACCTGGTAAGTATAAATTACATTATTACAATTGTTTGGTATAAATGAGAGAGAACTTTTGACATGGTTGTGTTAAAAGAGAGAATTTTCTGGTGTAAAACAGAAAGGAGTGACTTAACTTGCAGTATTCTTTAAACTGAATTCTTTTATGACCTCATTGAGTATATGAGATAGCCATTGAAAAAGAAATCCAAACAATTTTTCCTTCAGTTTGATACAGCAAATTCCACTTTTGACAAATCTTAGCATAAGGACTGAGAAAGGGAAAGATTAAAACAATCAGTAACCAAGTGATAAAAAGCCTTCAAGTGAACATACCAAAGAGAGAGAAAATGTTTTCAACCTGAGAACTTGATCACATATGGTATTACCTTCCAAAATACTATATTTGTCATTGAGCATAAAAATACAAGTGTGTTAAACACATTAAAATTTCTAAAAATAAATGTGGCATTTCTTTTAATTTTTCAGACTCCTAATCTCCTTGCAAGACTCCTACCAATTATTATCTGTTCTCAGATTTGCAAGTGACACAAATTCACAAGTCAGTTTACAGAAAATGAATATGTATATAGTGACAATGAAAATGCAGTTATGTAATAAAAATAATGAGTCTTGGTGTGTACACATTCGATACCATTGTTATATGTCCTCCTCCACGACGATTAAGGTTTATGCCAAAATATTGTAAAATTTGTTGATGTTTGTGTATTTGTCGCAGCCTTCATCTGTGGTTAGTGAAGTACCTTCTTTCCTAATAACATGTATATACTACCTTTTTTGTCCTCCCAATACATGGATATGGAAAGATATTGTAATTTTTTGCTATGACCTATCTTCAGCTAGAAATAAGGAAGGCAGAGGAAAGAGCTCTTTGAGCACCTACCTTTGTTTTCCATATATATTGGGTTTATACCTGACAGTTACATTTTATGTGTGTGTTGTTTTCTTTCTCCTCTGACATTATACACTAAAAATGTTTTAAAACTATTTCCTGAAGAGAAGGGAAATCTGTTCATAATCGTCAGTCACAGGTATTGCATGGTTCTTTATAAATAAAGTAGTAATCTGAATTGTTAGCTAAGCTTTGTATCCAGTGACTTGTATGTAGGTTTTGTTGTGTATCCACTTACCTTATTTATTATTATTTGTTAATACACTGGCAGAAATAAAAAGTGTTACACCCAGACTGAAATGGTGCAATTTTATAAAACTTAGTAGATATATCCACGGCTATACCCAGAAGAAATGATAACAAATTAAAATAAATCAGACCAAGTTTATTCTATTTACATACACTAGTAAGTAGTGTGCCCACCATGAGTACCTCTACATTCATGAATTCTTCCTTGCTGGCATTGAATTAATAAGTGTAATAATGTGACTCTTGTGCAGTCACTGTACAGTTTGTGCTGGGTGACCATTTGACCTAATGTAATCCACCCGTGGTATCCCAGATATGCTCTATTGGGGATAAATCTCGAGGACTTTGTGGGCCAACCCTTAGTTGTAAAGATACCATTTTGGATAGTGGACATGAAGTGTATCACGACAAGGCATACCACCCTGTCCACATGCTGGCAGGCTGTCATTGTGCCTTCAATGACCAATTCAGTCCTGCTCTCATAACTGATTGCCCCCCGAACCATGACACCAGGAGTTGACTGACATTCTGAAATCACAGCAAGGTGGGCCCTTTCTCCATTACGGTAGCATAAATGTTCTTTGTTATCACTTTGCCACAGACAGAATTAGGACTCATCACTAAACACAACTGTATGCCAGTCATGTGCCCTGCTGCATTTTGCAGTACACCAAGTTAGACTTTGTAGCAGTGAAATTGTGTTAATGGAACATACTCCATGGGGGTCCCAGAGGGTAATCCAGCTACAAGCAATCAATTTAAATTTATCTATGGGGTAACACTCTGTTGCCACTGCTCAGATATTGGCTGGTGTCAGCCATCTGTTAACAACGGCCATCCACACAATTTGGTGGTCTTCACATTCTGCTTTCCTTCTGTGTAAACCAGTGCCAGCTCTACAAGCCCTAGAACCATCTGTGTAATAAGTCCCTGTTCTGACATTGCACTGTGACCCATCCTTCAGGAGATTCCACGAAATGGTGCACCTATTTCAAACATGCCAATTATCCAATCTCTCTGCCTAGGTGGTGGTTGCCAGTGAGAAGATGTGAGAAATGTGTGATGCTACTCCACAGCACACCACTTATAAGTTAAACAACATAGCAATTTCGCATACTAAATAGCTCCTTAATTCGCGTACTATTACTTGTATGACTTTCAATTTTTAATCGTTTTATATTCCTCATATTGTAATACTTGATTTTATGGTAACTCCATAACACTTTTTATTTCTGTGTATAAAAATCTTTCTTCTATACAAAAACTGAAACAAACAGTATGAGAAATGTAAGAGATTCTTTTTGAAACTTTATTACTGGAATGTTCAACAAAACTAATCCAATATAAAATATTTATACCCTTGGCTAAAAAAACAATTATCTTGAATTGTATGTTTTGATAGCTGAATTTTTGTTTCAATCAATTCATTTATTTCAGAGAGTGGGTCTATATAGCTTTTGTTCCTGTTATTATTTAGGAAGACCTGAAAACAAAGATTCCATAGCTGAGAATTTAGTCAGGTATATGCGTATTTTATGGATTCAGTGAATTTGGTATTGCGCTTTCTTTCGTCACATTGCAGTTTATACTAACAGTGTATGATGAAATTAAATGTGTTAAATTATGCTATGCAATCTAGGAATCTTGATGAAGTAAACAATGTTGTTACCCCAAATGCAGTTTGCGATTCAAATATGCGTGTCTGGGTGTGTCTACATAGTTTGATATTGTAGTGGCAATTTAGTGGAGATTGTGGCTAGGTCTAAATGCAGTCTGTACCATAATGGTTTTATTGTTGCATAAGGGACAAAAAATTTATCTATTATTGTTAGTAATTTCATGAGATCCATGTTAGTGACAAAATGTGTATCGCGATGTGAACTACTTCCAGCTATTCCCAATTAAGCTTACGATGTATGGTAACAAGATAAATTTACTGATATTGCTGGCAAATTTATGTAGGCCACCAACAGTAAAATATATTTTGAGGGCATTTCTATCATTACCGTGGTGCCACAATCTTATGATGAATTCTTTTGTATCTCCATGAAAGTAAAGAATAATGTTTTTTGATATCTCGCTTAGTTCTCTAGATATTGAGTGTCAAACATCACCTACATGTATAGTTCGTTGTGCTTTAGATAGTTCTTCTGATCCAGACCATATTTCATCTTGACAACAACCTCTAGGAAGAAAATAAAACACCTATTGTGGATATCCAGTGTGTAGTTCCTTGTGAATTTGGCAATTTTTTTTCTGGTCCAAATCACATTTCAGCCTAACAACATCTCTTTTGAGTCAGTATATCTCAAAAACTAAGCTAGATATCAAAAAAAAAAAAAAATATTTATTACTTTCGATTTGCCTTGTTGAGTTACAAAAGAATATATAATCAAATTTGTCTTTCACATTATTTTTCTTCTGCATTTCAATTGAAGACACCTCACTTTTGAGACAGTATATCTCAAGAACTAGGCAAGATATCGAAGATTTTTATTCTTTATTTTTTATTTGTCTTGTCTTTTTAAATAAGAATCCATCATCAAATTTGACTTTGACCAAGTTTTTCTTCTGAATTTCAACTAAAAACATCTCACATTTGATACAGAATATCTCGAAAACTAAGCAGGATATCAAAAAATTTTATTCTTCATTTTTTATTTGTCTCATCGAGTTATATATTAATCCATCATCAGATTGCAGCGTCATGTTTATCCTAGAGTCCCTTGAGGTTTTTGTACATATTCCCCGTGTCTGTATGGATAGGTAATATGGCGGCCACGCCTTCCCACTCCTCTCTGCCTGGCGTCACTTCAATGCATGGTGAAGGTCCCTTGTGCCATATCAACATGTTTCTTTCCTCCATGGTACCATAACCTTTAATCTTTGCTTCTTAAGTAATCTGCATGTATTGCTTTCCAGAGATCAAAGCAAGAACTTTATGCCACATAGTTAATGGTGTGTTCAGTTCATAAGTACAAAAATATAAGAACTAATAGTTCACAATCTGAAAATGTAAATTTGTTCTTAATCTTAATTTTTTTTTTTTCAAAGCTATATGTAACATATAATCATGTTGGCAGATTGCAGGGCTGACACTTAAAAACAAATTGTCATCTGTTGATAGATTGCCGTACTAAATATGGATAGCACAGAAGATTATTTCTTAAAGTAGAAATTGATGATTGTTTTTAATTAAACTGTAATTAAATTACTGCTTTCTTTTATGTAGTTTTTGGTTCATTGAAACATTGAAGATTCATTCCTTAACTGAATTATTTAATATTCATATGTTTTAGTAAATCAACCCTAACATAACCAAGTACAGTAATTGGTCCATAGACATTCAGTTCCTTTGACAGACTGATAAACTTTTTTTTTTAAAATATATTATCAAAGATCATAATGAATCAATTATCACTTTTATATGCAAGTTTCTGTTTGAAAACAGAATTAATTGATTGAACCGACATATCAATCCAACTTATTGAGAAAACAAAACCAATATCCAAGTAGGAAATGCAGTCCTTAAAAAATAAATAAAAAATAGTAATTTTAAGATGTGATGGGCAAAAATAAGTCAAAACTTTAACTGCAATATAGTAAGTTTAGGATTATAAAATTAATAAAGATCACTAAAATACAGATTAAATGTTTCTTCATAATGTGTAAATTTCTAACTTAAAGCAGAGTTGATCGATCTAATAGAGATTTAATGTTTTTTGGCCGTAGAATTTAAATAAATTTGTTATAACATAGAATATTTATTACTACTTTTATTATTAAAGAAAACCCTTATACTACAACACAGTTCCACGCGAACAGCTGCGCAGCATATGTTCTCTATTGCCCAGATGCTTCTTTAGTCTCATATGTACTATTCTCATCAGTCTCCTTTCTCACATCCCTATTGTGTCCAGAAAGAAAGAACCAATTAATTTTTTTATTAAATGTAAGTATTTTTAAATGATTTTATGGTTAATTTTTACTACATGCATTACACAACGTTTATACCTTGTCAGCACTATTGAGGTATTTTTTGTATTGTGACAGCAACATTTGTATTCCTTCGATGAAGAAACTTGCCACAGCTCTATTCAGCTGTTCCTTCACAATGTCTTTAGGTAGTTGACCACTCTCCAGGCTCTGTCTGTCTAAACACCAGTTTATGTAAAGAAACGAATGATAACCACTGAGATCTAGGTTGGGACTTTTCGGTGGGTGTTTAAAAAAAATTCCAAATAAACCACTCAATTAATGCTCATGTGTGGAGGGTGGAGTGTGACTGCATTGTCGTGAAGGAAAGAAATTCATGCAATCAAGTAGCACACACTATCAGTTCTGAACTTTTCAGTTACTACTTCACATAGTAAATATCGAGACACTATTGAATCTATTCTTGCAATTCATGAATTGTGAATCTTCTGTTTTCTGGAACTTTATCATTCACTTCAATCAGCAAATCGCCTTCCACCAAAGATGGGTGTCAACATTGTCTTTCATCATCCACATTGAATCTGCCTTCCTTCCACACATGTCCCTCATTCATGACACTATTCACCATAAGTTGTTTTATGACTATTTTTTGCATGGAAAAATATCATTATTGACAACACTTCACAGCAAGCAGAATTTTCGGTTTTAATGTCCATAGTAAACTGGTGTCTCCATATTAAAAAATACCTAAATAAAAATGGCGACTACATATAAATGTATTAGTTGTAGGTAGTTTCTGCAGTCCCCTCTTATTTGGAACAATCATATCTTCCCATTTGCTTTCTGTGTATTTGCACTGTTCCCACTTACTCCATGTTGTACTAGTATTTCCTTGCACATAATTTACCTCTCCCTAAAATACCTCCCAGTTCTAAAATGCTTTCCTTACTATTTCACTCAGTTCCTGATTTGCTGAACTTCCTTATGACCATCACAACTATCTCAGACTCTCGTATTCCTGTCACATGAGACCTTACAAAGTTACGTCATGATTTATTCAGGAAAACATCAAATATATTGTGCCCTCTTATTTTTGCTCTACCACCTGTATAGAGCCTCCTTTACTCACTAAAATATCTCTGCTCCATTGTGTTATTAATCTTATCCCTCTTCCAATTAACACCTAGTATTTTAGATCCCCACTTATTATGGCCACTTTATTTCCACCTTGAACTGTAAATATGAAATCAGCTTCTCCCCAATAGTCTCATCTTGTTCATTTATACTCCATCTTGTGTTAGCAGAAATTAGTAGTATCTTTTCTCTTCTGTCCCCCCGAAATTCTGGTCCATTTGAATATCATTGAATTTAAAGAGTTCTCACTGACCAGTATAAATACCCTATGACCAATTCCTCCTTTGTATCTATGGTCCACTGTGTAACCCTCAGAAAAAAAAGCCTTAATGTATAGGGCTTCAACCTTTAAGCAAGACTCAGCTCCTATAACCATCTGCAAATTGTGTATCTCCAGTAGGCAACCAAACTTCAACACTTTTTGTTCATTATATTCCCACAATAACAATTCTGACTTGTAGTTTTCACAAAAAAAATAATTAATATCCTGTTTGTCCTGATGATACCCTTAATTACAATTTTTTTTGTTACAGTGTCTTATTTAAATAGTGCCTGCCTGTTTTAGTATAAAACTCTGATCACTTTGTCTTATATTTTTGAAGTGTTATGATGCAAAACTCCCATTCATCTTCTGTAATTACTGTCAATCTTAATATTACATTGGAGTGAAAGAAATAGGGCACTCCGTTCCTGAGAGAGAGGAGAGGGAGAGATGCGAGTTGCTTGTTGCTCACAGAGTCTGTTGTTTGAAGTATTGACATCTTTATAAAAGGCTGTGACAATTTGTATCAGACTGTTGAAGTCATAATTATTTGCTCTGGCTTGCATTGAGATAATAATGATAGGTGTACACGGTCTGCATATTATTTGGTATATGACATTTCGTGTCCACTCATGATAGAAAGTTTTCTCTTTGGTGCTATTGGATTGAAGGTGCATGTGATGCAGATGGATGTTGCATTTCTTCTTTTTTTTCCAAGTGACTGCCTTCTGTCTTTCCACCTTTCCTCTGGATTTTCCTCCCTCATAAATACTTCTAAAATGTATGGGCGCATTATGCCAAATTTCACTTTTTGTCTAGTCACATCAATGTCATATATGACAAGTGAAGGCTTCTTTCTTCATATTTCACAAATCTTAGTGGGCCTTACTCCATACTTCATGCTCGAGGATATCTCTGCCAAAGCCTAGAAAAACTATGGACTTTCAAGCAACCATGCTCACTGAATATTGATTTTCTGTTAGCTTTTCTTGGTGCTTTCTTGATTTCTTATTGTTTCCAAATGTTGTATAATTTTGCAGTCCCTAAATACCCTAGACTTCAACTTGTCATAGTCTTAAAAACTTTATCACGTTCTTTGATGTCAGTGTGATATTGTCTATGGCTTCATCCACACATCTATATGTATTAAGTCAATGAACCTCTAACAATATCTCCATTCTGACAGCTGTCACAATTTCTGCACAAAACATTCCCTATCTTTTTGCCTCAGGATGAATGGTAACTACATCTGCTATGATAACAGATCCCTGCTACATGTCCAATATTTTCCTATCCCTCATGTCCAAATTGTATCTCTCTAGCTGGGCTACAAGTAAATTTTGTGTGCAATCTTCCTCCTCAGTCATCCCAGCCAACAGAGGCCCTTATCCACCAAACAAATTCCCACACTCTTAATCACATATTTCACTGGGCTGGAGTCTGTTACATGGGCCACTTGTACAGGACTATTCTCTTTAAATGAGGTGGTTTTTCTTTATATTATTAGCATCTTCCTCCCTCCCCCTAAACTATGTTTCAGTATCTCCCCAAACCTCAGCCAAATTCTTACATTTTGAAAATTGCTGCTTTTTTTGGTGTGTTCATAATCATGATATTAATTTCCTTTATTATAAATTAATAGATTTGTAAAGAAATATGGTCTAACTTTTTTTGATATTTAAATTAAGCCATCCATGAAAGTAAAGAATAAAAATGTTAATTGGAAGTTAAATAATATTTTATAAAAATTACAGTAATTTATTTTTTGAGAATATGATGGTAGCATATGGCTTTGTAATACCATATATTTGTATATTTTATGCTACACTTGAAGTGCCTGTTGTAATTTTTCTTTTAATTGAATGTGTCTATTCTGCAAACTGAATAAGTAGGAATGAGAAGTCACGTGTGGAAAATAAATTTGTTTGCTGCTTATTTGTTTCACCTTCTCCTGCAACTGCTGTCTCTTTCATTAATACAAAAATGCAGTTGCTATTCGTGTTCGATATGCTCCAGTTGATAGTAAGTTTAATGTTTACTGCTGCAAAATATTTTGTAAAATACAATAATGAAAATCTGGTTACTTCAAAATTAAAAATTATTCCCTTAGGGCATTTGGCAGATTTTTGGATGGGGGATTGATTGCAAACAATCCAACATTAGATGCAATGACTGAAATACATGAATACAATCTGGCACTGCGAGCCTGTGGCCGAACATCAGAAGTAAAGCCCTTGTGCATTGTTGTGTCACTTGGTACTGGACTGGTTCCAGTATCACAGGTATAGTACTTTGTACCATTATTCTCTTTGTACAAACCAGTTTATCTTTTCAAACCGCCACACTTCATCATTGATTTTTGTTCTAATACATTTTAATTTCAGGACTTTCTGTGTAAGATCAAAACAAGACTACCTTCAATAAATCTTTCATTTCTTGGTAAAGAATATTCTGACAGTAACTGGCTTTATTTGATTATTTTGTTAAAACTTTCAAAACTTTTCAATTTTTTCATTCAATTTCTCTTGAGTATTTCTTATTCTTACATAAAAATACTCTGCAAATGTTTTCAAATATAATGGTTTTTTTTTTTCAAATTTTGCCAGTGTTTCTGTCATTTCGACTTTGCAGTTATCCTTGAAAAAATATTTATCTTAATATTTTTCCACCCAGTTTCATCAGTAAACAGTGGCAAATATAGAAAATATTTTCGGGGGAGGGGGGGGGGCAAGATTAATGTAAGGTTAGGTTAAGTAATTTTAAGCAGACACCCCATGAAACTTTATATCAGTTTTACCGCTCATATTCAGAGGGTAATTTGCGCTGAATCCCCCTTTTACTTTACCAAGATCACATTTCTTTATTGTTAACATTAAATCATAAAAAATATATATATTTTTAAACAAACCAAATGATGAAAAGGTCTCAGTTACTATTATTTCAAAAATTGGTCAAGATTTTAATAATGACTCCTCTGTAAAAACTTATCCGAACTAAAAAGAGTCAAATACGCAATATTGATTATCGTGTTTGAAGGGGTTCTAGCTATACATAATGTTTTGTTTAGTCATGGATGTATAAATTGCCAAGACCCCTATTTTTTTCTTTTTTATTTTATCAACTATAATTCAAAAGACTGTTTAGAGATGCAATGTCAATGAAAATGCAACAAAATTTGTTTTATTAATCGTTTCTCCAACTGACAATAAAAAGAATACAATAAATGAACAAAAAGACTAACAAAAAGGAACTTTACTTTTTATATATAGCAATGATTGCAAAACAAAGTCCAGGTTTCTTGGTACACTTGCAAACTTATCAAGAACTTTATCGTCACTAACTATATTGTCTCTGTAGATAGAAATTAAAGCAAGTCTGTTAAGCCTACTTTCAGATGTGCTGTTCCTTAGGTAAGTCTTCAGTCTTCTCAGGCTGGAGAAAGTTCTATCTACAGTTGCAACAGAAACAGGAAGAACTGCGAGTGATTTCAAAAGGGTATAAATGTTGTAGAAGAAAGTCTTGTCACATGTTTCTAGAGAACTTATAGCCATTGTTGGAAGATTTGAAGGATTTTCCTGACTCCACTTTTCTTTCCATAACATAAACTCACTTCGCACAATCTCTTTATGTGACAAATTGTCTTCATAGAAACTAAAAGCAGCATCCAATCAACCGAAATCTGTTATGATACACAATTGTGGAAGGATGTTTTGTAAGGATGCAACTGTTTCCTTGTGAGATTCAAAGCATTCATTCAGTGGGTCACAAAAATCATCCAGGTATGGCACATAAACAGCTCGTCGATAGAATTCTTCTTCTGTGGTGTAAAAGACGTTGTTATGTGCTGTTTGAAGGCAGTAAATTGTTGGAATCTCTTCCTTAATGTCAAGTTTAGCAGCGAATGACTTTATTTGATTATACAAAGCTTTAAATGAGTAATTAGCATTTGCCCTCTCCTTCGACAGAAGGTGTAACATACTTGTAACGTTAGTCAAGGCCTCTGGACGATCCATATTTTTGCTTTGAAGCTGCTCAGATAAGTTATGCATGGTTGATAGCATCCGGCTCAAAACAAAAAGATTAACAAGAAATGCAAATTGACTAATAGCACTGCTTAGAGTGTGAGCCTTAGATGTTGAGTCACTAAATTCCTTTTCTATTTTGCAAAGGGAGAGAAAGATAGGCTCCAAAATGTCTTTAAATAAAATTACTGAGTCGTGCCTTTCTACCCATTGGGTTTCACACAGTGAAATAAGTTTCTTTCTTTTGTCTGCAACATTAACAGAAATCATTGATTTCAATATTTCTGTTATTTTTGCTGACATATGGAAGAATACACAGACTTCTTTTTTTGACACCCACACAGTTCCTCATAGAAGGTATTCTGCTTACATCTGACTAACAGAAATTTAGAGTGTGTGAAGAACAATGTGCATACAGGGCCAATGGTAGCTTTTCTCTGATGGAAGCTTGTACTCCTCTGAATTGCGCACTCATCATGGCAGCGCCTTTGTACCCTTGGCCTCTCATTTTGTTTTGGTCAAGTCCTAATGTTGACAAGGTCTCTAATATTGTGTTAGCCAAACCAACTCCAGTGAAGTCATAAACGGGAACGAATGTCAGAAAATCTTCTCTGATTTTGAAACTTTGGTCCTCTACCTAACGTACACAGAGAGAAAACTGTTCAATTTGGCTGATGTCAGTGGTTTCATCTGCTAAAATGGAATAAAAAACAGACTTTCTGACATTTTCTACAATTTTTGATTGTATTATGTTACCAAGTGTGTTAATAAGTTCATTTTGAATGAAAGAACTAGTGTACATCGTCTTCCCACCACTGGTCGTTAACTGGTCTTTAAGAATATTATCTCTACTGTTGGCTCGGTATCTCAACTATGATCAAAAATTACCATCATTTTGGTCTGGTTCTTCAAGGCTTATTCATCCAGAGTCACAATGACCCCTTAGAGCTATTTGTTGCCTTCCGCAAAATCGTATTGTTTGTATTATAGGGATTAGCCATTTTCTATTATTCTCAACATCCGGTCTTCTATGGGCATTTACTTGATTGATAACACTTTCAGCCTTATTCTTAACTATCGCTTTTGTGCTCTCAGCGATCAAGACAGATTTCTTATCATAGGATAACTTCTCATGTTTGCTAAACATTTCCCTGGCTTTTTTAAACTGGTAAAAGCCTGAGTAACCAGCGCCCCTATTATCTGGTGATCTCCTTTCCCTACATTTTTAGTATGGGAAAATAATGCACAGTACTTGCAACAACATCCCGATTTTTCCTCTGATTAAGCTAACCACGTAAAATCTTCTTGCCACTTCATTTGAAAAGATCAGGTATGGTTTGAACTAGTGATGGTGGGAAATTTGTACCAAGGCTGAGGTTTCCAAACATTTTCTAACAATTTTTTTTTTTTTTTCATTTATGAAAAACTGAATGGAATTGTTTTGACAGTAGTTTCCAATATCATAGATATTTTTCATTACTTGATTAAGCCTACTATCCTCCATAACCGGAAATACATTAATTGAGCTCGAAGTAGCTACATCACAAGAAGCAATTCTACCAATGCAACCGAATTCAGCATTGTCACCGTCAGATGTATTTGCACTTTGTCCTTCCTTAACGCTACCGACTTCAGGAGTATCACCAACAGGCTTATTGACACTTGGTTTTTTGGCAAAAAAGTTTTGAATAGAAGCTTGCGTCTTCATTACGACTGTGGTCCACTTATGGTCAACTTCAATATATATTTTGTTGGAAATTTGGAAAAAGTATCTCGTTTATTGAAATAATCTCAAAATAAAATACAGCTCTATAAACACAGACCGTCAAAAATGATGGCGAACATGAAAGCGGTGGGAGCAACTGTTCATCTGCCGAGACTACATGAGAAGAAGTCAAAAGCATGTACTGCCGATATGATCAAGAACGCGAACATATAAGCAGACGGCGCATCAGCTCGCTTGCGAGTGAGTAATCTTTCGGAACTGAAAAGACGATGCGCAGCGGAGCACGAGAGAACTATACGCGCACTATTCGGTTCAGCGGCTGATTCAAAAGAATTATTGCGCATGTCAGATGCATATCTTAACAGTATACATTAAAAAATATAAGTATGGAAGTCATTAGAATAAAAAAAAAT
This sequence comes from Vandiemenella viatica, assembly GCA_031002005.1. Taxonomy (NCBI): domain Eukaryota; kingdom Metazoa; phylum Arthropoda; class Insecta; order Orthoptera; family Morabidae; genus Vandiemenella; species Vandiemenella viatica. Next base: position 341,024,921 of record CM061920.1, read on the forward strand.
AAAAGCAATAATACATTTTACTTATTTCGCTCATGATTCATTACAATAATTCAGATTATGGTACTTATTTTTTGTTTATTTTCATTATTTGGGGGGGCGGGCCCCCTGCCCCCCCCCCCTATATACGCCCTTGTCAGTAAATGATTAGCTGGTTTGCATTTCTTAACGGGAGAATTCTTTCCCCCGCATTTTAGACTAGTTTGTAGCTGCATTATAAAAAAAATGCATCTGATTTCCAAGAGGTTATTCTTGTTTTGTTTGAGGTAGAAATTTACAGCCTAAAAGCTTTGGTTTGAACTTCATTTATATTATTTAAATTCTTATGATTAGATCATAAGACATGCTAACAGCTTGATCTTTTGTCATTGCATTCACTACGCTGGATATGACAATAGCATCACCTATGGGTGTGTGTGCTATGTTATACTTGGTTGTCTTTTCTGCTTTCTACTTGTGCTTCTCTCTCTTAATAATCAGGTTATTTATTTGTGTTCAGTCATGTCACAGTATTTTAACTGTATAAATTATTATGATTTCTTTATCAACATTGATTAGCACTTTCATATGTAATCCACAATGGTTTTTACATTTTGTCATTGTGTTCTTGCATATTATGTGTAAAATACATATGGTTAAAAAAAAAAAGAAGAAGAAGACGATCATAGTCAATTTTCTGTACTATGTTATTCTTTTTAGAGGTATTATAAAAATTAATTTATATGTTAACTAATTGCATAGTTAGGAGAGTAAGGTTCTAACAGATATTGCCATGCAGACAACATGGCAGCCACTCTGCGCTGTGGTCCAGTACATGTTCGTCACTGGGAACCACTCTCTTCTATCCACTGGTTCCATATATGCTTCACTGCCACAGTAGCATGCCCTGTACAAGCCGCAGTGCTACGGTATGCCAAAGCTGTCTCACAGAGATCAATCATTCTGCCACCTTTGAACTTACTCATATGCTGATATTTCATCCTTTGACATCGGCAAGGCATACCAGCAGTTACTTGCATGTTTTCACTTCATTTGATGGGTCTGCACTGACTGAGCTTGGCATAACACTGATCCGTCTGGTCACACTAAAGAGGGCACTGCTGGGTCTATGTCCATGCCATCTCTCTGCAGTCTTAATTTGTTATTGTGGTTCCACTGCTCTACACATCCTCCAGATTATTCCCTCTGGGTGCTGTATTTTTCACAAAAAGTAGTGTACCTTTGCTTGAAAAAGTAGGTTTTTGACGATTAAAGGTGAGGGGGGATGAGGGAGCCAGTTTTTAGAAATCTTCATGATTTATAATGAAGTTTCTTGCACATAAAGTAACTATATTTTGTTGGAGATTAGATGTAACTATACATTAACATAAAATCCAGTTTCAAATTTTTAATAATTCTCATTAATACTTCAAATTTTTCTATGATACAAAACTTATTTTCTAGGAAAATCAAATAACTTTATGGTTATGGTTTCAGCTGAAAGAGGTTGATATATTTAGACCAGAAAGCTTGTGGGATGCAGCAAGATTAGCTGTAGGGGTGTCTGCTCTTGGAATGCTGCTCGTGGATCAGGTAAAAAAAAAAATGTTTTTAGCTATCGTTAATGTCTTAACATATTGAAACATTTATTTTGAACTAGTGTAAGCCCCTGACCGTTTTTTTGCATATCATCCCAGGTCTAGAATAGTTTTAGTTTTAGGGTCAAAGATTATGACAGTTTGACTGATCTGGCCAAATATGAACTTGAGCTGTGTTTCTCCCTTAGGGTAAATAAATTCTCTTGAGCTTGAAGAACTCAGAAGTGTTAATAGGTGTATTAAACACAGGCAGAGACGATCGCGCTATCATATAATTGTTTCAAAGGTCGACTCGTACTTGCTGAAATACAAACAGGATTTGTATTGACCCTAAAAGTTCACTCTGCAAAAATTTAAGAATTTCTGTTTAAAGGGAGTGCACAATAGCTTCGAAAGCATCAGCTTGTTTTTATATTATTATTATTATTGAGGCTGGGCAAACATTTATATTATAATCTTTGGTCATAGTGTCTGTAAGGGTCAGAGAACTTAATACAGATTCCAGATTATTAAATAGTTGAGCAACTCCGAAGAAATAAATTGCTAGAATACTCAATTTAGTAACATATTTGGTCTGATGTCCACTTTAAATAACCTAATAACTCACATACAGCGAACATGAATAAAGACCATTAACGAAAGTGGCCAGTAAAATGGGTAAAAAGCAAAGAAACCATAATTTATAAACTTTGGTCAAACAGCAACATTAGCAAAAGTTTTAATTAATTTGTAATTTAGCCTAGACCTGAATGACAATTGGCATTCGTGACTGCACCAGAGTCCATGATTAATTTAAGTTTTTTATGTTGCTTTCATTAGCGACTTGTTACTGAAAAGCAGTTGCACGTTTTTTCAGCACTAAAGAGTATTGTTATTTTATTATCTATGAAATGTTACAAAAAGCCAACTTAATGAATGTATTATCAGTTGCTTAGCTATTAATATAACTTGAATTTCTTCTAATGATATCTCAGGTCGCTGTTAACAGTGATGTTACTGTTCTCCACCCAATAGCTATCAAGGTGACTGAGTGAGCTTAGGAAATTATATATTAGATGTTGTGATAGGAAGTAATTTATTTTTCAATTTTAAATTGTTGAAAGATTTTCACAATCATTTTACCGAAGAGCAGTCCATTCTGATTTAACTGTTTTCTCCTTGCATATAAGGTGGTATTTTTCAATTTTTGATTAAATAATTGTGTGATTGGTTGAGGAAATATACACACTGTACATTAAGGCTAAAGATGGCAGCCATCTGAAAGAACTATAGGTACTTAGTTGTTTGTGGTGGGAGAATACAAGTTATAGTTGGTAGTTATGGTACAGTTTGATTAGGGTCGTAAAAATGTTTTAGTTAGGGAAGGGGAAGAAATTGTTTTAACTGACAGGACAGGTAGACCTCTGATGTCAAGGGCATGTTTGCAAACTAGTTCCTATTTACAGAGTTCAGGAATGGTATCAGACACTGAAAACACTTGAAAGTTTTCTACCGAGATTGTCAGTGAACAGTAACGCTCTAGGATGCAAGTTCAAATCCCCATCTGGCCATCCAGATTTGGATTTTTCATAGTTTCCCCAAACCAATCGACGTGAATACTGGGATAGTACCTTTAATAGGCCATGGCCAAATTCCTTCTCATTCCTTGCCTCCAGTCCTTTCCCATCTTTAATTATCTCAACATCAATGAGATATAAAGTCGTAAGCAAAAAAAAAAAAAAAAAAAGTACAGCATTCTAAGGTAGAAGCAAGTGTTGAAGTGATTGTGTGAACAGTTTTATGTAAAGTGTTTACATGTAATTGTTAATTCTGATGAATGGCTGGTTTTGGAAGCCAGACAAGTACTATGGCATACAAAGGAGTATTGTACTGCAAATATCATGTCTATTGATGGAAGTATTTTGACATTGATGCAAGATTTCAGTGTGTTATGTTGCAAGGAAAGAGTCTACAGGCTTGGTTTTCGAAGAGTCAAAAAGTCTGTTTAAACAATTTTGAGTGGCTTTCAAAACAATTGGGAAGAACTGAGTACATTTCAGGCAAGAAACACAATATGATGTACCCATTTGAAGGATTTGTTTCATGCATATATGACCAGAAGAGGACTGGGTGAGGGATCTGTGGGCTTTGATTAGTTTTCAGTCGCAAAGGTTCGAAGTTGTAATATGAGAGATGGTTTTTAGCATTCAAGATGTGTTTTTATACACAGTGGGTAGTTGCAAAACATGAAAACTTTTGTGATAGAAGGAATACTTGAGGCAAGATTGTTTACTGAATGCATCTACCTTAAACAGTTAGCTATATTGAAGGCAAAGTTTGGTTCAGAGGGTATGAAAGCTGTGAAATCAAAAGTATTATTATAGTTTTATGGGACTGTTTAATAGGATGAATAGTCGGTCACAGTTTATGCCAAAAATTAGAACATATCAATTCCAATATCTCAAGCAATCTCAGCACCTGCTTCATAGGAGTATTTATGTAAAGTGTAAACTAACACCACTTCTTGTAAGGACATAGGCCGATACCGGGGCTGAAGTATCGCCTAAGTGCCTTAACTTACACTCTGGATAGCAACTCACTGTTCGATGAAAACTTACGGAATAATTTAATTTAGTTTGACCATGTAGCCAGGATAACTCAACTAAATGCTCAGGTCGCCACAATATTTGATACCCACAAATAGAGAAAAGGGTTTTATGCTAACAACTGAAGCACACAAGTTCACTGTTAGAAAACTTCAAGGTTTTATTTTCAAAATCAAAAGTTCAAAATTGCATTTACAGTTGAGCAGGCATATCGAACACTCGTTCCAAAAGTTTGCAGATTGTGGAGAGAAATCTAACCGACCAAACCCCTTTAATAAATTTACCAGTTCTTAACAGTCAATGAAGTTGAGATATAACACGACACGATCCAACATGGTTGAACTAGCCAGCATGGCGAGTTACAACCAGCGCGACGAAAGACGGACCGAAACGGCTAGAACCAGTGACGTCAGCAACTGTATCACATCTTTTTGCTTCCGCGTAGCTCAAAGTATGTGTAATTTATTTGACAATCCCGACTATTAAAAATGTACAAACTTTGACAGTATCTGGACTTATCTACTAGAAGTCCAGCGGCAGTCTCTTGAGAAATTTAGAGTAATTAATTTTAAAGTTTCAGCTGTTTAAGACTCCGCGTAGTGATACATTCAAATCTGGGTAAAATCCCTAAGTGTTCTAGAACTTTTTACGCGCGTGCACAACAATCTGCGACAATCTATTTTACAAAAACTTAATTACCGGACAAATACTAAAACTTTTGATGAAAACCCATATATGTATAAAATCGTCTTAATTAGGTCTATCTACTGGTGTAATTTTTAAATTGATATCTCTTTTAATAAAAAAGCTTATTTTTTTCTCTTAGTTAAAATCACTAATTAGACTTTACCAAATTTCTTAATTTTATTGCCAAAATATCGGGGATGGTGCTGACTACAGCTGGTGATAAAAGTTCGGTTGTCGCTTTACGTGATTTAAAGATATTACAAATCTTAGAATTTCTACTTGTACGATCGCGTGTTTCAAAACTTGAACAAAGCGGAATATCTCTTAAACCAAACGTTTCCCGATACGATAAATACACTTTAAAATGATTATTATAACGAATTACAACTGTTAGCAAGATTACAGGGAAATTCCTTAAAGTTGAAAACTACACTTCTCGAAATTGTTAAGTCCCACCTTAGCAAAACTAGAATTTGCCGAAATTCTAAGGTGCTTACATTCTGAACCATGTTGATGTGAATTATCTTAACAACATATCCTTGATACTACTTATATGCCTTTTTTGATACATTTTTAAAAATAACTAACTAGTAAACCCATGTGAAACCTTTACACTTTCAATCTTCCCTTTTATCTCCCAAAAGATTGTCTTTTCTTGGATCGTTGGAATTAAATACTCTGTAAATTATACAAAAACAACAAAAATAAATTGGTAATGTGGACATATTTTCAGCAACTCTTTGTATACAATATTGCCTAATTGTCTAATTTTTCCTTGCAGCTGTATGGCGATAGTATCATCCACATATCTATAAAATTTAGTCTGTCACAGATCCACACTGTCCAGTGCCACATCCTTAGAAGAGAAGAAATAGGCTATTTTATCAAATATCTTAATGAAACAGATGAAATTATCAAATGTATCAGGAGAGTTGCCTTCAGTTTCTGAAATTCAGTTGGCATGCTAGAACACTGAGTTTATAGGAAACCATCCCACACCGACCTCTATCTCAGTGCTCATAGCTATCATCATCCTGCTCAGTACAGTTCATTGCTATCAGTCCTCGTGTACCAGGCCAGAGCCATCTGTGATGCAGAAAGTGTTCCAGTAGAACTAAACCATTTGCAGCTTATATTCAACATAAATGGATACAGCTAAATACAGACCAACAAGGACCTATGCAAGAAAGACAAGAGGAAGACAGGGAAGCAAGAGACCAAAAAACACAAATCACCAATTTGCTAGACAAACCTGCCATGAAGACATTCTGTCCACACAGGAATAAAAGGGATTTACTTTGCAGTGTATAGGATGTCTTGGGTCTCAGACAGCCTGGTATTTATTCCATCTCTTGTGAATGTGGGCAGCTGTACATTGGGTTGATGAGAAATGCCATTTTTCAATACTGTACACAACACAGAGAAAATACATTGGATTTGACTTTGAGACAACTCAAATATAGCCCACACAAATGAATAATGGGACAGCGTGATTAAGGAGGCTGTGGAAATTCACCTCACAGATGGCATTACAAAATGGAGACACAGGGTATTAATTCAGCACAGCATTTATCAGTTAAGAGGGCAGAAACAGTGGCATCAAAATCTTTTCAGAATGCATTCTGACCTCCAGCTGACCCATTCCACCTTGTATATCTCCACCATGCCTCCCACTCCACTGCCCAACTTTCCCCTCAAGGCTTCCTACACCACCACCCCTGTAACTAGAGGCATTCGGCGCACATAACCATGATGTTACTGACAATTGGTGCCCACCAAGGCTACAAGGATGGTCATCCCAGGAGTTGGACACTTCGCTGAAAGATAAAGTCAGAGAGCAACTTGAAAAGATCACATCAAATTGATACCCTCCATTGGTTGGAGGCCCAAGAATATACAGTTAATATACTTGGAGAGCCACTGTTCATTAAAAAAAAAAAAAAACTTATTAAGCAACATTGACCGATGGCAACACAACATTCCTCCAATAGAGTAAATGCTCAGATCTGACAAATCCAGTTCTATAAAAGATACAGCACATGTCCTCCCACCTTCAGTAAAATTTTCTGAATATTCAATCCTTATTCTTAAATTGTTACACAACCCTTGCAAGAAAATATTTTCATAAACGTTATTGAATTAGTAAGCAATTATACACATGCCTGTGAAAACATTGTAAGTTTTTGTGGATATGGGAACAAAAATTTAGGAGTTTTTTACTTAATAGACACATATATCAGAAGTAATGTGATAACTAGTAGGCTGTGGGCAATTCAATCACACTTCAGTTGGCTGTTGCTTCTCTAGTTTTGAGAAATGATAGATGTGAATACTATGTTACAGTACCAATTAGTTTCCCTCTAATCAAAAAATTATTTTTCAATTGAACTGAAAAATGTATGTGTATACAACAGCCAACAGAAATGGAATAAACTATAATCATGGATCGAATTTCAGTGAAGAAAAATTAATACAATCATCTGTTTCCAAATCACAGATTCTCTTTAGAAACAGTATTTATTGTTGAGCTGGAATCATCAGTAATTTTTTTCACTTTGTTTTTTTGTAATATGCACAAATACGTCATTGAATGATTTGTCCCTAGAAAATGCTCTGTACAATTGGCCATGTTTGAATAATATTGATACATATGTACTGATTTTGTCAAATGATTGTTCCTGCAGCTTGTTAACAGTCAGGCAAAAACTGTTTTGCTAGGGAAAACAGGTCCTATCTGGAATATATCTCTTTAAAAATGTCGAGAATAAATAAAACTCTACCCTTTTTATCGACAAACACTGTTTACCACAGTTGGTTTATTCATATAAACTACATACTCTTCCAGATGGCCATCAGTCAAGAAAAGTACATTCCTTTATCAGAAGATTACAGGTTCTTTAAGTAGGAAACACATTTAAATCATAATTAACACTGTTCATTATTCATATTGGTAGTGTATTACCCGCCGATTGCACTCGGACATTCCATCCGACTGACCTTGCCTGACTCAGAGCTTGGGTGCCAACCCATCACTTGCTCTACAATATAAGCTACTTGTACCATTACAACATCTATATTTTCAGCCAGAATGATATGATTACCAATCTACACAGTCCAGTCACATTAATGTGACCACCTCTCAAAAACCAGAATAACCACCTTTGGCAGAGCGGACTGCTGCGAGGCGTGCAGGAAGAGAGTCAATTAGGTTTCTGAAGGTGTTCACTGGGATGTTGAGCCATGCCGACTCCAGTGCCGTAGCCAGCTGTGCTAGATTACGCGGTTGAGGATCCATGGCGCGAACAACCCAATCGAGGTGGTCCCACAGATTCTCGATTGGGTTTAAATACTGTGACTTTGCTGGCCAGGGGAGTAAGGTAAACTTATCCTGGTGCTCTTCGAACCACACACATACACTGCGATCTGTATGACACCTCGCATTGTCCTGCTGGTAGATGCCATCATTCTGAGGAAAAATTATTGGCATGTAGGGGTGGACATGGTCCGCAAGGACAGATACGTACTTGTGTTGATCCATTGTGCCTTCCACAATGATGAGTTCACCCAGTGAATGCCAGGAAAACATTCCCCAAATCATAATGCTCCCTCCTCCACCCTGGATCCTTGTGGCACTTGTTTCAGGGTGTTTGCTTTCAGACGTTTCATGATGTATGCGCCAACGTCCATCTGTCCAATGGAGCATAAAAACATGATTCATCGGAAAAAGCCACCTGTCGCCACTCTGTGGACATCCAGTTGCTGTACTGGCATGCAAATTCCAGCCTTCATCGCCAATGAACAGCAGTCAGCATAGGTGCATTAACCATGTGTCTGCTGCGGAGGCCCATGCGCAGCAACGTTCGCTGAACCTTTGTTGAGGATAGACTCTTGGTAGCCCCTTGGTTCATCTGGGCGGTCAGTTGCTCAACAGTTGCACGTCTATTTGCCCATATGCATCTCCATAGCCTTCGTTTGCCTCTGTCATCTATAGCCCGTGGTGCACCACATGTTCCACACCACTGATTTTGAATAGTACCATTTTGCCATGCACAGTATACTTTCACCACGGCGGCATGTGAACAGTTCACAAAATTAGCCGTTTCCGAAATGCTTCCACCCTTGGCTCGAAAGCCAATAATCAAGCCCTTTTGGACGTCGGATAAATCGCTACGTTTCTGCATTACGCCAACGATTGAAATGCTTTTCGATGCCCTAGGACATCCTTTATATACACTCCACTGCAGTGTGCTGCCACCTGCCTTCTGTGATTGGTTATTTCATGTTGACGTCAAAAGTAGGTGGTGGTCACATTAATGTGAATGAACTTTGTAGTACCATTTATAAAATATGATTTGGGATTAAGGTTTCTGATTAGTATAATTATTAGCCAACTGATGTGCAATTCAATTGTGCAGGTCTTGTGCTAGTAATATAACAAATAACATTGCAGCCACCAGTTTTGCTGCATACATTATGGTGCCATCTATACTAGATGAATGCTGGGATGGTCATAAACTACGTGTTTCACAAACAAAAATACGATTATCATACAAAACACAAGTTACAACTTTTGCAGACAGAAGGTAGCACCAATAGGTTAAATCAAGGCTGCCCAACCCTAGGTCCATAGGCCAAAAAGTGACCTGCTAGAGCATTTCAATTTGCCCCTCAACTGCAGTGATCTAGAATATGGTAGCTCAAAAAGCTCTGCAAAGTTCTCATTGATGGTTTTTACTTTTTGATTGTAATTAAACAGTGTTATTTATATCTTTTGTTATATTTAAATATCTAATATAACTATAGGCAAGTACTATGTGGCCCACTGGCTAACATAGAATCAAAATTGTCGCCAATCTCCAGAATTGTTTGGACAACCTTGGGATAAATGCTCTGGATCTCAGGAATCCAATTCTAAAGCATGGGTAGGCACATGCCCTCTCATCCCCTTGATTTCACATGGGATGTCAGTGTAACAACTGTACAGTGTTTTGTGATTCTCTAGGGCCAATCCAACAGGGGGGGGGGGGGAGGAGGAGAATAATAACAATGCACAATAAATCATCACAATTTTTTACTTTCCAAAAAAGTTTAAGAATACTTACAATTTAATAGGAGTTAATAAACAGACTGCTACCCAAAGTGTTGTGTTTTCCAACAATAAATGTACTAAACAAGGAAATTAATACTCTCTGTCAATAAATATCATTCATTTTATATTCCAATATATTGTTATTTATTAAGAAACTAGTTGTTCACTGTAACTTCATTTAAGAGGACTGCCATTGTACATATTAAACCAATTATGGCACAGTTAACACATTGTTACCCTCTCCTTAAGAGGGGGTATCTTGCAAGATTCTGCGTAAGCTGTGACCGTTATTGATACAGTTTATACTGATTGAATCGGATCTGTGAGTTGCTAGGTTTCTTTAAATCAGCCACCAAGCTGTTAATTTAGCCTGTACAGTCAAATAAAAAGTTCACTTAATTGAAAACTATATTCCGGTATCAGTGTAAGCCTAAGGAAAAGCATCTGATCCATACATCCATTATCAAAGACAGAAGGTAGATTCAACTTTCTCACCTAAGTCCACAACTTCGATTAAGTTTTCACATCTGCCCCATAGTTGGTGAAAACTTAAGAAAATCCCTTCAGTCCATGATAATATTTGCAGTACTTCACTCTTGACTGCCAAATGTTACACGACATTGTTGCCTAGTATTGAAATTTTATAAGTCCCAAACCCACTGTCCAAATTCTATTACCCGCATGTTGACTATATATGTGTTCTATACTGTTCCTATACTGTTCCTATACTGATCAAATACTGCTGGAAACTGCCTCTCCAAGGGAACACCGGTTCACTTTGTCTAATCTTACAGTGACGCATTCAGAAATAGAGGGGTTTTCCCGAGGGTAAGTACTCTTCTCTTGTGAATTGCAAAAATCCCAAATTCTCATGATACCATATTTTTTCTTGGATTTTCTTGAAACTTTTCTGTCATATAGTCTGATTTATTCCCAATATTTTAGGTTGTTAAAAATTTTCTTGCACCTATCCTCATTTAAGAGCTATTAATTCCTAAAAGTGATGTCATCACGTTTCAACACTAAAATTTCATTTCCCCCCCTTTTAAATTTCATGTTTCCTTCAAACTGTTATATTATTATTATTATTATTATTATTATTAACTGAATTTTTATCTCTTATTTAAGCCTACTTTTATCTTCCTAGATCTTTTATTTTAAAAATTCAAAATCTTTATCTCTAAATAGAATTTTAAGAGCTTACAAAATACATCTTTATTGATCGTTATTCTATGCTTTCTTAGTGGAAATGAATGCAACAAAATTCATTATGTCTGAAAAACAACCTTATTTGAATCTTATGTCTTTTATGAAACTGGTTTAGAATCAATTTAAAAAGTGATTTACTGCTAAGAAAATGGTTATAAAAATTCTTTACTAGACAACTATATGAGATTGGCCCCCTTCTAAATGGTTTTAGCAAGATAATGGATATATAACAAGGTTATGTTCTGAGCTGAAAAGTGCTTTACTATTAAGATAATGATTGTAAAAGTTATTTTCTATATGAATTATGTGTAATAAGCCTTGTGATAAACATTTTAAGCAAGATAATAGGTATATAATATCATCACCAGTGAGGCAGGGGAGGGGGAAGTAAATATTTTGACTGTGAGAAAGCTTACCCCAGACAATATTAAATTAATAGTCTGTTAAGATGTAAATTAGTGTACCCCTTTTTTTATTTCTCAGTGTGTTGTTGTCACATCGAAAAATAGCGCAAGTTGTCAATATTGTGGCATAAACTATCAGTACAAGGTCTATACCAAAAGTAGTAGGACTGATTTTTTTAAAAAATTTATTGAAGATATGTTTAAAATTCCTTAATCCTCTTCGAAATAGCATCCTTGGGCAGCTACACGCCTAGAAATACGCTGCTGCCATTTGCCGTACACCTTCTGGAAGTCAGATTCGGGGACGCTGTTGAGAGCCCTCGTCGATGCTGCTTGATCATCTTGAATTGAGTCAAACCGCTGTCCCTTCAGCTGCCTTTTAATCTGTGGGGAATAAAAAAAAAAAGGTCAGTTGGAGCCAGATTGGGACAATAGGCGGGGTGCAGCTATGTGGCAACGCCGAATCGGGGCAACAGTTGGCTTTCATGTCCTCCCGTCCAACGAAGGCTTGCATGAACAAATCGAAGATCAAGACAATGCTGATCATGTTTTTTGACAGTCACGGGGTGATTCATAAGGAGTTCGTTTCCGCTGGGGAAACTGTCAATTTGAACTTTTACGTGCAAGTGCCAGCCAGTCTGTGAGACCGAGTGAATCGCGTCAAACCAGTCATCTCCGCCAACTGGACCCTGCATCAAGACAATGCGCTGTGCCAAGGCGCGCTGTCATGAGACAACTGTTCACCCAATTCGACATTGCCACGTTGCTGCACCCCACCTACAGTCCTGATCTGGCTCCATCTGACTTTTTTTACTCACACGGATGAAAATGCAGCTGAAGAGACAGCGGTTTGACTCGATTCAGGACATTCAAGCATCCTCAAATCTGACTTCCAGAAGGCGTACGGCCAATGGCAGCAGCGTAATTCTAAGTGTGTAGCTGCCCATGGTTGATATTTCGAAGAGAATTAAGGAATTGTAAACATATCTTCAATAAAAAAAAATTTTAAATAAATCTTTTCTACTACTTTGGTATACACCATGTATGTATAATTTCATTGAAATGGTTGTCTTTCGGTTGATTTGTACAGTTTTGGCTTGTGTGTCATGGATGAAGTATGGTACTCAGTGGAATAAAATAAAATAAAAAAAGCCTGTACATTAAGTGATGACATAAGATATGTCAAATTTTGCTGAAATTCATTCATTAGCTTTTTTGTGAGGTGCTCTTATGCGGATGAAGATTCCAAAATTTCCTGATTTGGCCTCTATCTCATCAATAATTAAGTTACTGATCTAGATAAAAAGTAGCCTATATGTAACTGATGACATAAAATGTCACTGTGTAAAGTTTTTGTGAGGCCTATAAATGGACAAAAATTCCAAAATATACAGTGACTCCTGTAACATTCGGAACTATGTTACTAACCTGGATAAAAAGTATTCTATATGTTAACCAGTGTACAGTTTCACTAACTAAACTTAGTCCACTTCAGAAGGTAGGCTGGATCCTTCTAAAGGAGCCATACTAAGCCACTAAGCCAATATGGCAGAGGTAGTATGGCCAGTTTCTTTCCTCTGGGATGTACAGTTAATGTGGAATAAAAATCATGGAATGACCTTCTGTAGCTTATATGATCAAACACAACTTTTAAAAATTTCATTAAACTCTGTCAATTAAGTTTTTTTTTACTTTTTGGCTGTATAGGCACAAAAACTTACAATTTTGGACTCAATATCATCAAAAACTATGTTGTTAATCTGGATGAAACATATCTCGTGTTAAAAGCAATAATGGAAGCAGTTATTATGTGCAGTTTTGTCAAATTCTGTCTTGTTTATTTTTATGTGATGCGTGGACAAACAGACACGCACACAGACAAAAATTCCAAATTTTATGATTTTGTCATCTTTATTTGTAGAGCATATCACAATTACAGTATTTCAAAATAAAATTTATGTACAGAGACAACACTTCTACAATTTTATTACATTGTGTTTGTGTATATGTTGGCCACCACCATGTGGTTAACTTGTTCTACTGCTGAAGAGTCCATAAACCTGAAACTTGCAATGCTTATTGTGTGCACTCATCTGTACGTGTTTTGAGGTTGTCCTGTTTTCATACTGGTCAGCAAAAACTATAACAATTCACTGGTGTTCATAGATCATGATCATGAGTTCTGAGGCAATAAAAAAGAAAAGAAAAACAGGGTATTGGCTGCTTACCGCAGTGGAAGAATGACTGATGAAGATGAGACTCTTGGGGATACATTGAATTCATACTCAGATTTCAGAGGTGTGAATAGAATTGTCATTATTGGTGGAGATTTAAATTTACCAGCTGTAAACTAGGTATAAAATAAGATTAATAACACAAGGGAACAGAGATTCGTGAATACCTTAATAAGAGGTTTGCACAAGTCGTAGAGCAGAACGCGACGGAATACAACATGTTGGATATCTTCTTAATAAAGCCAGATGACTTGTGGAGTGTCAAGTTACTGAAGGAATAATTGATCACAAAGTAGTTCTGATGAATATTAGAGAATTCAGTAAATCAGTAGCCAAAATTGAAGAGGGAAATAGGTACAGTTATAAAAAGGCAGAGATTTTGAACTTGAAGAGATATTTCAGGAAAAGTTTCAGCAAATTGAAGGATGGCACAAGTACAGTAGAGTCAAGGAGAGTAGAGTTTAAGGAGAAAATAAGACAGGGTGAAGAAATATTTATTCCAAAACAGACAATAAAGAGAGGTAGAGAACTTATGTACTAAAATAGGGAGGTTGGTAAGAAGAGAACATAAGAGTTAAGAGGCAGCAAAGTAGAAGAGAATATTTAAAACAACTAAACAAGGAGTTAATAACAGCAAAGAAGGTAGCTAAAGATGGGTTTATGAAGAGTTATTGGTGCAGGGGGACCACTGACTGATACATCTAGAAATGTCTATGGTTACACTAGAAAACTGAAGGGAAGGGAGGCTGTTGAAACAATTACAGATAAAGATGGAGAAAAAGTTACTGAGGATTTGAGAAAGGCAGAGATGATTTAGTGAGACCATAAGGAACAATGAATCAGAAATTGAGATGATGTAAATCAGAGAACAAGCTTAAAAACACAATTAGAAATGAGCAGCCCAAAGAGTTTGAAATTCATTCTGAGGATATCATAAAGGAACTAAGGAAGCTGGGGAAAAAAAGGAGCTGGTGTAGATAATATTATTACAGATGTCGTAAGGATGTGACATTGTAGCTTATCTTGAAATATTATTTAAATTGAGTCTGGATACTTACTACTTACCAGAGGACTGTAAAAGTGTGATAGTAGTACTGGTACATAAAGAGGATGAGAAATAGAGTTGAAAAGTATAGGCCAATTAATTTGACATCAGTGGTAGGTAAATTAATTGTGAGATTGATATGCAACCACATCAGAAATGTGTATGAGGAGCGTAAATGGTTTTCAAGTCAGCAACATGGCTTCAGGCAAGGAAATTCTTGTGAATCTCTGTTAGTACGATATAAGCAAGATTTTTAGGATGAAATGGACAAGGGAGGCCAAATTATTGGTGTTGCACTAGACCTTTGACGGAGTGAGCCATAAAATGGTGATAAATAAGGTAAAAACTACCAGAGTGGATTATAAAGTAATTTGCTGGCTAGAATTTTTAAAAGGTAGAAAGCAAAATGTTAGTGTTCAAATTGCAGTATCAAAAGAAGTGGAAGTGAAAATGGGAATGCCACAGGGTAGTGTATTGGGACCATTGCTATTCATTATTCTAATAAATGCTTGTGTTGATGGTTTGCTATCAGAAATTAGGTTGTTTGCAGATAACATAATACTACATAAAAGGATCAAAACAGCAGAGAACAGTGAACAGCTGTAGCGTGATCTGAACAGGTTATCTAGCTAGGTTGGTAAACATGGAATGAAGATAGATGCAAAGAAGAGTCAGCTTATTAGATACACAGATAAAAAACTAGAGGTTGATTGTGATTATAAGGTTGGGAAAGAATAGCTTGTTGAAGACTTGAAATGTAAATATAGGGCGTTTCATTTATGACGAGTCCGTGTGCATGGCAATAGTTGCCCGGGGCAGCGCTGGCTTGCTTGTCGCCAACTCATACGGGGCAGCACCCGTGCTCAGGAATGCCTCTTGCATGCGTCTATTTCTTACCTTATAGCAGGTGCTGGAAATGTTGGCCATCGGCTTCAATATATGCTTGACGTCTTCTAAGGGTGTTTTGGCTAACTCTCTGCAGTGTTTGAGAAGAAATATTATTAATTTTAGTTCTTAAGTTTTCCCCAAGTTCCTCTTCTGTACGGGGATTTGTACCATAAACACGCCCTTTTAGGTAAACCCACAAAAAGAAATCACAAGGTGTCAGGTCTGGAGAATGCAGGGGCCATAATCCACGACTGATAATTTGATTCTCATTGTAAACACGCTTTAAAAGCAAGCATAGAACTTTTGGCTGTATGGGGAGTTGCACTGTCTTGTTGAAAGTGACCGTAGTTTCTTTCATCTTCTGTCAGCTGTTCAAAAAAGGTATTTAAAATATTGTCCACATAGTGAGAAGATGTAATTGTTTCAGTAAAAAACACTGGTCCAATAATTCGCCTCACACTAATTGCACACCCAACTCCAACTTTCACATCGTGTTGCGGCTGTTCGTGGATAAGATGTGAATTTTCTGTACTCCAGTACCGACTGTTTTGACTATTTACGTGTCCACTTAAATAAAAATACGTCTCATCGGTGAAAAATGTCAATTGCAGATCCAGCTCACCATTGTGCACACTGTGCATAAACCAGTTTGCAAACCTCATTCGTGCAGTGTAATCTGCTTGTTTTAATTTGTGCACAGCAGTTGTTCGATAAGGACGCATTTTCAGTATTTCTGTAGCTCTGAATGCACTTGCTTTGGAAACATCAACTTTTTGGGAGAGTCGTCCGAGAGATTTTCTGGGAAGTTTTCCAAATGACTTTTCTTTCAGTAAGAACAGAGTGCTTACGTTTTAGGCATGTCCATTAGAGAACCTGTAGCACAAAATTTGTTTACCAATCTTTTTATGGTTGACCTGTGCTGCTATTCGGCTCCTGGAAATTTTTCAATAAACATACGCCTGCACCTCCTTGTAGATTCGTATTTCACATAAAAATCATAAAGGTAAACTTGTTGCTCCAAAGTATACTTCATCTTGACTTCACAGTATACTTGATCTTAACAAAATCTGAGATGCAACAGCGCATTTGCTGTGTTGTGAAGGGCCCAATTTCGTCCAAGGGGCGGCCCACGCATTGTCAGAGCAAGGGGGATACCATTGTGGAAGTGGAACTTCAGGAAAACATAAGAAGTAAAATTAATAACATTTCTTCACAAGCACTGCAGAGAGTTAGCCAAAACATCCTTAGAAGATGTCGAGCATGTATTGAAGCCAATGGCCATCATTTCCAGCACCTGCTATAAGGTAAGAAATCGATGAATGAAGAGGCGTTCCCGAGCACGGCAAGCGAGCCGGCGCTGTGCCGGGCGACTATTGCCGTGCACGCGGATGCGTCATAAATGAAACGCCCTGTATCTTGGCATAACATTAGATAACAAGCTCAACTAGACAACATTCATTGGACAGGTAGTAGGAAAGGTTCCAAAATCATTCACTTGTTGGAGATGTACAAGAGAAGTGAAGGAATTGGGTTATAAAACTTTGGTCAGAGTATTGCTTCAATATGGTAGTGTAGGTTTGGACCCACATTTTGGGTGTCAAATACAGGAGATGGAGAAGGTGCAAAGAAGGGCTGCTAGATTTGTCCCTGGAAATTGCCATAGAACACAATCAGTAACCGATATGATAAAAGATCTGGAATGGGATTCATTGGAAAACAGGAGAAGGGCGAAGAGTCTTGGGAGTATATTGGTGATGATGTGTGGAAAGATATTGGTATAAGAATTAAAAGCAATGAATGAAAGGGAAAAAAAGACCATAACCACAAGCTGGCTCTCCATTTTAGGCACAAGGGTGTGGGAAGATTTTCTTTTGTAGGTGGGAAGATCAGGGATTGGAAGAACTTACCAAGAGAATTTATGAATAATTTACCAAAAATGTTGAAACAATTTAAGCCTCGTATTCGGGAGGACAGCGGTTCGAATCCCCGTCTGGGCATCCAGATTTGGGTTTTCCATGGTTTCCCAAATCATTCCAGGCAAATGCCGGGATGCTTCCTTCAAAAGGCCATGGCTGAATTCCTTCCCATTCCTTGCCCCCCACCCTTTCCCGTCTCTAAAGACCTCGCTGTTAGAGAGACGTTAAGCAGATACAAAAAAAAGAAACAATTTAAAATTGAAATTTTGTAGAGGGTAAAAGTAGGTGGGTACAGGAAAGGGAAAAAATATGCTGTAGGGAAATTGCCACCAGAGCTTGTCCTCATCCTATTCTAATGTTCGATTTAGCCTACATTCAGCCCCTATTGTTCCCTAATAAGGTAGATATAAAGGAAAGGAAAAGTATCCCTCATCACTTGCCACAGGTAAAGGCAAATGGGTATCGTTGAACATATGATGAAAAGAATTTACAGTATTTCAGTATAAAACCTTACTTCTGTACAGATATGAAATATGTGCCAAGAGAGTAAGAAGTTTACACACCAAGTCGCACAGCAATAATGAAAGAGGAGATCACTAAAGTTGACAGGGAGAAGGAAGGAGAAATAGAAATAGCTGGAGCAGCTATCTAAACCGGCATTTGTTGAACATTGCTGAGAGACCCAGCATACTGTCAAATATGAGGACACGGAAGTTCTAAAAAAAGGTATCTCAGTTTTGGGACCATTGAGATCCGGCTACAGAACAACCTTATCAATAAGGACAATGTGTTCCAACTAAGCCAAGCATGGAACCCAGCATTGAAGTGGCTCAAGAAAGAGCAGAGCCAGGACACCAAGCATGACGAAGGTGCCATGCAGATTTTTTTCTGGTCTTTGAAATATTCATGGCTTTTAGTAAGTTTGGCTTATAATTTATACTTGCTTATAGCTTTATACAATACAAAAACAATGAAAAATGTTTACTTATTTGTTATGATATATTCAATTTATAACAGAATAGAGGGCAGTAAGTTTTAAGGAGTGGGAAACAGCAGACCCTTTTGGTCCAGAGAGTGACACAAATTGGATAGTGTTTGATAGAAATTGGTGCTAGCAGGTTGTATAGCTTGAAATAGTATAATAATACAATAATAGTTTGAAGCTAAAATCAGGATTTAAAGGTGAAAACTGGGATTTTGGTATCTGAATTCACAGATGACTTCACATATACGTCACTGACGATGAATGATGTCATGGGTCATGCACTGACATATGCAGGCCCGCCGCTAGCTGTTTGAGTGCCCACATGCAATACCGATTATGCTGCCCCCTGTCTAACTACAGCTAGTGGTGGGTCTAGGAAATTTCCGAACCATGAGATTGCCGCCCCCATTGTTGCCATCCCGAGTGTTGGCGGTCACCTGGAGCAGCTATTGAGCTAAAAAAAAGGTCGACCACTACATAATACGCTGCAAATTTCGTGGCGATGACAATGGAGTGGCAACTATTGCGGGGTGGCGACTGTCGATCACTGGTTTTGCCCCCCGCGTGCAGTGCACGCCTTTCACACCCACTTACGGCGGCCCTGGACATATGATTAAAAAAGAGAAATTTGTGAAAAGTGAGGTAGCTACCAGAAGGTAGAGTAGATAATTCTAAAAATAACAGTGCAAGTTTCATTTAAAGACATAATATAAGAAAGGAGATATGAATTTATGAAAGTTTTAACAGCACACCAAATGGGCTGAAATGGAATTAAAACTGAAACATAAAAAGGGAAAACTAAAGATTGCACTCAAATAGTCATGGAGCTGAGACATGAGTAAATTAAAGAGAAAATTAAAAGAAATTCAGTGGTGTAAAAATCTTTGGAAGAGATCAGATACTTTTAAAGATACATAAAAATAACTAAACTGTACAACCCTCAACTTTCAGAAATGAATTACTACTAACCGAAACAGTTTAAGACTAAAACTGTCATAACATAAAGTTCACAGAATAAACTATAATTTAAAGTGGCAGAGTTTCAGGAGGATTGGAGAAAAAAATAAAATCAGGTCTTCTAAGAAATTTGTTCTCACGCTGTGGACACTATAATTGGGAGCTTGTTTTTTCCTCATTACACCAGTTTGAAGGAGATCTCAGTCTGTGTTAGTCGCCTTCATGGTCGGGTAGGAGCAGGGGTTGGACTTGTAAATTTTTTAAACATGTAGAATGGGAACTTAGAAAACCTTCGCCTCAGACACAGTTTCGGAACTCTGAAAATATTTAAGTAGAATGGAACTTTGATATTTTCACATAATCAAGAATGTTCAGTGATTAACTTTTGTTAACAACAGGCAGCTTAAAAAATCTTCAAAATGTTGAACAAATTGCATAAGCTTGCTCTAATGATGTTGCAATTCAGTTTAATACTGCAAGAATGAATGCTTCATTTCAGTGTATGTTTGTTTCAATGAATAACCTGCAGTCTTCTACAGTGTTTCAAAAATGTCTGATACCATATTAAGACTTGTGATGTGTTGTCTGATACCAGTTTAGAGTCTGAGATTTTTAAGAATATATGGAATAATTTTTACCAATTGACTTTTTATTTTATGACGTACCCAGGACTGTTATTTGTTATGGTAGAAGCATATGAACAGATTGGTGACCATCCTAAGAACCTTGCATTTTACTTCAGTTCAGTGTCCGATAGTGATATTGCAAACCACAATTACATCTAATGTAAATTACAAGGAACTGGAAAATGACTCATCACTCACGAAAGCTGAAGGCTGCGACCGGTGAAGAACATATATGACAAACACAAGAATACACAATATTTCGGTTTTATACCTCATTCATGCTGTAAGAAATGTCATGGGGTTCGGGAGGTGTGCACATGTGACTTCGCCGTGTGCACACCTCCCAAAACACATGACTCATTTCCTGCAAGATGAATAAGGTGAAAAACCAAAATATTGTGTATTCTTGTGTTCGTCATATGTGTTCTTCACCCGTCGCAGCCTTCAACTTTGGTGAGTGATGAGTCACTTTCCCTTTCCTTGTAATTTATATTGAACAAATTGTTTCCTTTTTCCTTACTTTAATTACAACTAATGTAAGAAATGCATGAACCCAATGTCAGTTACGCCATTTCAAAGAGTCTAATAGACATTGTGAGACCACTTGTAGAAGTGTTAAATTCATGTAATTATTATCAGAAAATGAAGTTATATTTTGGATTAATAAAATAATGAAAAGTTATTATATAACTCCTCCTCCGATTATGAGGACTAATATCTAAATACTGGGAAAATAAATAAACACCATGTAAACATGGAAAATGATTAAATAAAATAAAATGGGACATTAAATCTAGCAGTGGATTTACATTGACATGAGAGTACAATCAAACTTAGATTTTATAAATAAACAATTGTTATAGTGAATGTTTCTTATTTCATAAACATGTTTTGTCCTCTTGGTGTGCCGTATCATCAAGGATGGTATGATGATAAATGATCATTTTCACATGGCAGTCTGTAACAGCACTTTATGCACTTTTACAGACCTGCTTACACATGTTACACTTTCACAGACTTGAGTTTT
Organism: Vandiemenella viatica; assembly: GCA_031002005.1. Lineage (NCBI taxonomy): Eukaryota > Metazoa > Arthropoda > Insecta > Orthoptera > Morabidae > Vandiemenella > Vandiemenella viatica. The sequence goes on from CM061920.1 coordinate 341,046,147, forward strand.
AATGTTGCTGTGGAATATTGTGCCAAGTATTTATTTACAAGCCTTTATTTTTCTACACACATAAGTTAAACACAGCATCTTTACCTGTCTTGTTATGATTGTCACAACAACTTGTTTTGTTATGACAGTCATAACACAGGTAAACACGTAAATGAAACTTGGCAGATTATTCAAATGCAAAAGTGAAAAAATAATTATGTGAAAGTGCTACATATGTGTTCCAGACTGGCTTGTGAAGATTATTATTATACCTCCATTGATTATGCCCCTCACCATAAGGGTTAAACATGTCTGGGGAATAAAAAACATACACCATAACAGTTGTTTGTTGACAGCATTGTATTTATAAAGTCTATCGTTCAGCAACTGCAGAAGATGACCCAGATTTACAAAGAAAATTGTTTATAAAGCTTACATAAATGGTTCTACTGTTGGAGATTCTTTATTAGGTTTGATGTGAGGTGATAATTTTTGCTGTTGCATTTTATTACTTTCCACAACTCATCCTAGTTTTCCAACTGAATTCTGGGTATTAAAAATTGGGTGGAATTCAACCATTCTGGACAAGTTGTTATGACTTATAATATGAACTGGTAAACTGGATACCCTAGCCTATATTATAGAGAATGATTTAGTAATAGAAGTTCTTTAATTTTTCTAGGCCACTGCCAGTGATGGACGAGTTGTAGATAGAGCCAGGGCATGGTGCTCTATGATTGGTGTGCCATACTTCCGTTTTAGTCCTCAAATGTCAGAGGATATTGCAATGGATGAAAGAAGCAATGAGAAGTTGGTAAACATGTTGTGGGAGGCTAAAGCATACATGTATTCACAGAGAGAAACGATCAAGAAGCTAGCCACATTAATTGATCTAGCATGATTGATTTGCATAAGTCTCTGTATCAAATAATAATATTACTGAGAGCTAATTAAATAAATGAAAATGTTTGACATTCCAACTGAACTGCCTGCAGTTTAAATCGGACTATGGGGTTTAACATTTTTATAAAAACTGCATGATCACATGTTTAATAATTTTGTAATGCAAAGTTATGCTGTCAACTGTTATGTACTGTGAGTTACAGGATTCATCAGAATTAAAGCATTGAATAAATCTTGGGCTTAAAAAATATTTCACATTTGAAACTGAAATCTGCTTTGTTGATACAAATCTAGTATTTAACAGTAAGAAAAGAAGTTACAGAAAGGAAACATTGCCTATTGTAGTTGATAGTAAGATGGCACAGCAAAACAAAATCATGGGGGGGGGAAACAAGTATGTGCAATTTCTTGTTAAAATTCTTTGTTAGTATGAGTGCGTTTTTTACAATATACAGTATTTTGTTGCATGCCCAAATAAAGTGCATGGTGGTAGCAGCTGTAGGGGTGGTTTAAATTGAAAACTGTGGAATGGAGATGGGATCAACAACTAAAAGAATATATCCAAACTACTTAAAATAAAAACATAGTGGTAACTTTAACACAAATAAATGGAACATACGAGTAGGAAAGAGTGTTGATAGGTAAATAATAAACAAGGATAATCCGTCACAATTATGACTTGTTACTGGTATAAAGGAGGAAGGGAGTGATAGTATTAATATTTGTTATATCTTTATATATATATATTTTTCTTCTGTCCATGTGTATGTCACTGAACTCCTAACGGCTGACTGATTTTTATGAAATTTTGTGTGTGTGATAAGTTGATTCGAGAATGGTTTTAAATTCACAATTTTATTTCCAAAAGCCCACCCCTCTTCACAGATTTCAAATTTGAAGAGATATTTCAGAGAACGTTTCAGCAAATGGAAGGAAGGCACAAGTACAGTAGAGTCAAGGTGGGAAGAGTTCAAGGAGATAATAAGAAATGGGGAAGAAAAATTCATTCCAAAGCATAAAATAAAGAGAAGTAGAGAGAGAACCTGTGTACTATAATAGGGAAGTGAGGAGGTTAAAGAGGTTGGTACGAAGAGAACATAACAGAGTTAAGAGACAGCAGGGTAGTAGGGAATATTTGAAACAACTAAACAAGGACTTAATAACAGCAAAGAAAATAGCTAAAGATGAGTTTATGAAGAGTATTGTCAGTGCAGGAGGACCACTGACTGATGCATCTAGAAATTTCTATGGCTATATCAGGAAACTGAGGGGAAGGGAGGGTGTAGAGATGCTCATAGATAAGGATGGAGAAGTAGTTACTGAGGATTTGAAAAAGGCAGAGATTTTAAGTAACTGGTTTAGTGAGAGCATTAGGGACAATGAATCAGAAACGGGAAGGTCTAATTCGGAGAACGAGCTTAACAATACGATTAGAAATGAAGATACTAAAAAATTCATCCTGAAGAAATCGTGAAGGAAATAAGGAAGCTGAAAACACATAAGGGGGCTGGTGCAGAAAATATTACTACAGATATCTTAAAGATAGCCGGGTGTGACATTGTACCTTATCTCGAAATATTATTTAAATTGAGTCTGCATACTTGCTGCTTACCACAAGACTGGAAAAGTGTGATAGTAGTACCGGTACATAAAGGAGGGGTGAGAAATAGAGTCGAAAATTACGGGTCAATCAGTTTGACTTCAGTGGTAGGTAAATTAATGGAAAGATTGATATGCAACCACATCAGAAAAATATGTGAGGAACGTAAGTGGTTTTCAAGTAGGCAACATGGGTTCAGGAAAGGATATTCTTGTGAATCTCAGTTGGTGGGATATGTGCAAGATATTTCAGATGAAATGGACAAGGGAGGCCAAATTGATAGTGTAGAACTAGATCTTTCAAAGGCATTTGACAGAGTAAGCCACAAAATGGTAGTAAATAAGGTAAAAACTATTGGAGTGGATGATAAAGTGATTTGCTGGGTAGAAGGATTTTTAAAAGGTAGAAAACAGAAAGTTAGGGTAGGAAATGCGGTATCAAAGGAAGTGGAAGTAAAAATGGGAGTGCCGCAGGGTAGCGTATTGGGACCATTGCTATTCATTATTCTAATGAATAATTGTGTTGATTGTTAACTATCTGAAATTAGATTATTTGCAGATAACATAATGCTGTATAAAAGGATCAAAACGATAGAGGACTGTAAACAGTTGCAGGGTGATCTGGACAGGATATCTAGTTGGGTTGGTAAACATGGGATGAAGATGAATGCAAAGAAGAGTCAGCTAATTACACAAATAAAAACAAAAGGTTAATTATGAATATAAGGTGGGGAAGAATTGCTTGCTGAAGACTTGAAATGTAAATATCTTGGCATTACATTTAATAACAAGCTTAACTGGGCAGGACACATTGGACACGTGGTAGGAAAAGGTTTCAAAATTCTGCACTTGTTAGAGAGAGTGATGAGGGGATGCACGAGAGAAGTAAAGGAATTGGGTTACAAAACTTTGGTCAGACCATTGCTCGAATATGGTAGTATAGTATGGGACCCACATTTTGAGTATCAAATACAGGAGTTGGAGAAGGTGCAAAGAAGGGCTGCTAGATTTGTTTCTGGAAATTATCGCAGAATGCAATCAGTGACAGATATGATAAAGGAGCTGGAATGGGATTCATTGCAAGACAGGAGGAGGATGAGGAGGGTAATGGGAGTGTACAGGGTGTATACTGGCGATGAGGCATGGAAAGATATTGCAGTAGGTATGAAAAGTAGTTCATGGAAGGGAAAAGATGACCATGACCCCAAGCTGGCACTCGATTTCAGACACAAGGGTGTGGGAAGATTTTCTTTTTTAGGTAAGGGTGTCAGGGATTGGAATGAGTTACCAAGGGGAATGATGAATAACCTACCGAAAACGTTAAAAGAATTTAAAGTTAAAATTTGTAGAGGGCAAATGTAGGTGAGTGAAGGGTAGCGGGAAGTTGGGTGTGTAGGGAGGTTGCCACTGGAGCGTGTGCTCCATTGTAATTAAATTAAACTCTTCCTTTTTACCACCTCCCCTCCTAATTTCCAATTATCAGTATAGAAATCAACAGTTTTTATCAGATTTCGATAAAACTTTGCATACGTATACATTAAAACAAGGAGAAAAATAATGTCTACAATTGGTTTACAAAAACAAACCCCTCTCCCCCTTTCCTTCCCCTTAATTTTTGTAAATGTTCTTTACACAAAGCCACAGTCGACACCGTTTGACCAATCACCATGAAAGTTGGCACATATATGTATTTTTCATTGAAAAGGTTTCTGACCAAACAAAAATCCAAAAACCACTCCCTTGCTCCCTTTACACCCTTTGATTTTTATACAAATCCACAGTTTTTATTCGATGTCAATGGAACTTTTCATACTTAGTATTTTTCTCTTTATTTTAAATTATGTCTTCTTGTTTGCCAAACCAACCCCCTCTCCTCATTTACACCCCTTTAATTTTTGTCAATGTTCTTTAGACAAAGCTACAGTCGACACCTTTTGACCAATCACCGCGAAAGTTGGCAAATATATGTATTTTTTCATGGAGAAGGTTTCTGAACAAAAATTTAAAAAACCCCATCCTCTCCCCCTATACACCCCTCCATTTTTATGCAAACCCATAGTTTTAATCCGAATTCAATGGAATATGCTTTAAAACAGAGAAAAATACTGTCAACATTAGTTTTACAAAAACCCAATCTCTCTTCCCCTTTAAATCCCTTAATTATTGTTAATGTTCTTTATACAAAGCTACAGTTTCTATCCAATTTTGAAGGAATTTTGCACACGTATACTTTAAAACAAGCAGAAAATTACCGTCTACATTAGGTGTACAAAAGCCCAACCACATTTCTCCTTTACCCCCACATTTTTTTAATTCCAGTGTTCTTTATAGAAAACCACAGTTTTAAATCCCATCAAAATAAATCTAGCTTTTTTAAGTTGCACCAGAATATTCATAAAATGAAAATGTACTAATGTTTTAACATGTACTTCAGATTGTAGCTTGTACCCCAAGCTTAAACGTTGTGAAAATCCTTATTTTCTGCATGATGCTGGAACAAACGGATATATTCCAGATACAAATTTATTTATGTGGTACCGGTATGTATTAATGTGAGGATGGTAGATAATTTGACTATCAAGAAGCAACTTTAACAGATGATATGGTTAGGTTAAATTGCAGCCTAGACCAAAATGAAAACTGATATTCTGTTTAACAGCATCCAATTCACCCTGTTCTGGGAATTGTTAGTGTATATCAATGTTTAGTTCTGGAAATGGATAGTGTCAAATTAATGAAACTTGGTACACATGATTTACATTGGGAATATAAAAATAGTATACAGGTAAATTAATCCCGATTAGACCATGCAATGCCGGGTACTATGCTAGTACTTTTTAATATCCTATTCAGCTTTTATTTTTCTGCAAGGGCAAGAGCAGACAGAGTTCTATTTCTGATCCAGCCATTCAGATTTCAGTTTTCCATTGCTTTCCAATTTCTTTCCAGATGAATACTATAATGGGTTTTTCATAATTGCTATAGGTGACTTTCTTACTCCCTGGTTTCTCCGAGCTCAATGTCAATGAGTCGCAAAGCCTCAATAAAAACAAAATGTATGGTTTATTCAACAAGTATGAGTAAATTGCTTATGCAGTTGATAAGGCTATACAAAGCCTCTTGAAACTCTTAACGTAGCAGATAATAGTGGCTACTTTGCTAAAAAATTGTGTTAGAGGTATTATTATGTTAAAGTAAGTTTGATGAGATGAGCAAACAAGACAGGGTAAAAAATATGTTTGATTCAGCATGTTTATGGAAGAAAGAATCATTGCTACTAAAAAATTCAATAATATATTTTATCTAAAAGGTTGCTTAGTGATTATCATTTAAAATTGACAATATAAATTTTGTCAGTATAGGTATATTTAATTATTCATTATTATTACTATTATCTGATTGCTCACATATCTCTAAAAATTTACAGCTTCATTTTATGAATTTTTACTTTAAATTATTTCATTGTTTGAAGCGAATTGTTCAACATTTCCCTCTGTAACTTATTCCAGCGTCTACATCTCTTACCCACAAACAAAATTTTCATCAAAATGCATGGAATTTTTTACAAATTCTTTGTTAGTATAAGTCGTCATCGGCCAATACTATTTTTTGTGCTCTTCATGGTCCCTTTTAAGCTGGTCTCTGTAGCGCTCAGGAAGGTACAACGATGTCTTTTGACAGTGCTGAGCTCACCTTATAAAAATTGCTGCTACTCATATGTTGAACATGTTCAATCCATCTGATTTGGTGAGTAATGATGAGGACTTTGGTATATTTTGCTGCAATCAAGTGCTAGTTTACAGTCAATCATAGCCATAACCTTAACTTCCTTTACACATACTAGTGGTATTTCTTCCACCAATATATAACCAGGCCTCAACACCAATATATGCTTTACACAATCACAGTACTTTCTTCACCCAACTTCAGTCTTCAGTAACCCAGCTATCAGTTACTGATTATGTCCTGCAGTTATTGCTATAATTAAATCTAGCTACCTTTCTTTAATAAATGCCCACAAACTCTTGTATCTGTTACACAAAATTTCGTTTCTGTATTAATGTACTATACTCGAGCAATGGCCTAACCAAAAGTTTGTATTCCAATTCCCTGAAGCCCGTGGTAAAACCTCTCATCGAATCTCTCCAGAAAATACAGAACCCAGACAGCTTTGCCTGCCACCAATGTGCCATCCTCAGCTGAGTTTATTATGCTACAATATTTACACTTAAGTGCTTCAACAAGGGGTTCCTCCTCCACCTATTAATTATATCAATACCTATAATTTTTATCTTATGTACCTAATATGCTGATTCTTCTTGGTACATCCCTGAAGTTGCTCACAATCCTTTCTCAATTTAATCCTATTATATAGCATTATCCTGATTTGACAACACTTCTGACCAACACAGTTATTCATTAGAATAATTAACAGCAAAGGTCCTAATCCACTACCACTTCACACTCCTGCTTTCAATACTGTACTTTCCACCCTAACTCTCTCGTTCCTGTCTTAAAAGAATTCCTCCTACAACATGACCTTTCATCTACCCCCAAGGTTTGAAACTTATTTACCACCATGTCATGGCTCACTTAGTGCTACACTGCCTTTTTAGCCCATTCCATCCAAAATGCTTTGCGAACAGACCACTTAAATTGACTTGAATAACTGTACATAAAACCATGTTTGTTGATTTACAAATTGGTATCTTTCTTTGTAGACATTCTGGATGAGGTTGTATATCAAGCTATCCATCAAAATACCTATCACTGATATAAAACTGAACAAAACTACATTTGCCTCCTCTTCTATGAAACTGCAGCTCTTTTGCTGTTCTTCACTCAACCAAACAATATTTCAACACTTGTTGCAGTGGCATAGCTGCCTTATTTCTATAAATCTGTAATTTTATTCATAGATGTTAATGCTTTTTTTTTTTAAGTCACCTGGTCCCCTCAGGATGAATTTCTAATACAATAACCAGCTCATTTGTACTTATTTGTAGAAACTCGTAATGAATTGGGATGCAGAGAGATGAGGGGGAAAATCATCTTTAGTCCAGTTGTTTAATACTCCTGAGCTTTTCATATCCTTGCTGTTTCCCCAATCTTGTGCATAATAATCTGATTTCCTTTCTTCTCATCAGCTTTCTAACATTACCACAGAATCTTCTTAGCTGTATCATTCAGTAGTTCCCCTCCAGCCTTATTCTTCATCAATGCATCTTTAGCTTCCTCTTTACTGCTACTAACTCCTTTTAAGTGTTCTGTACTGTCATGCTGTTTTCTAACTATTATGTTCATTTCTTGACAACCTCACTTCTCGTCTTCCTGTTTTAGAACTTATGTTCTATGAATCTTCTTAATATTTGTATGGATTAAATATTTCTTCTCTCTTTTGAACTGTTCCCACTCTCTTCTTCCTATTGGTGTTTTCATTCAACTTAATGAACCATTCCCTGAAATTCTCTTCAATTATGGACCGAGCGTGGTGGTGTAACGGCTAGCATGCTGGCCTCGCATTCGGGAGGATGGCGGTTCGAATCCCCGTCTGGGCATCCAGATTTGGGTTTTCCATGGTTTCCCAAATCACTCCAGGCAAATGCTGGGATGCTTCCTTCAAAAGGCCATGGTGGAATTCCTTCCCATTCCTTGACCCCCATCCTTTCCCGTCTCTAAAAGACCTCGCTGTTAGAGAGACGTTAAAATTCAGCTGTGGAAGCTGTAGCTTTTCATAATTATATAACCACCATCAAATTTGGTCACTGGTTTACTGAACCCTCTTATTTCTATCGGAACAATTTTGTGATCACTTATTTTTTTGTAACTTGAGACACTACATAGTTATCACCAGGTCATGTTAGGAACATAGCCAAGGGGTCTTGTTCCCCTGCGTTCTATCCTACCACTTGTGTTAACCCTTTGACTGCTGTTGACATGTATACACGTCATGCTGCCTGCTGGCCCCGAGTGCTAGTGACTAGTTTAGACACAGCCGCCGGTTTTCCCCTGAGTGCTGTTGACGAGTTAAGCCACACCCGCCTGCCGCTACCCGAGTGCTGATGACGAATATAGATACGCCGCTACCTGAGTCGTACAGCGGACTTCACGACTCATTTCTCAATAGCCTTTTGCAGTTTTGGTTGCTAGCTTATCGTCCGAAAGTTTCTCTGTATGGAGCCTAGGCGTTGCTCTAAAGTTCACTATTCAACAGAAATTACATCAGTCTTCTTTGTGTCCCGTATTTTATTAAGAAAATGGCAAGACGTCAAGGGTACATTGAGGAAGAAATCATGGAGATTCATACGAGGAGTAACACCGAGGATGAACTACTTGATTTTGATGGAAGTGATAGCTTTTCCACAGCATTGGATGGCTGTAGTCCTAAACCATACTCGGAAGCAGGGGTTACAATACAGTCTCATGTTTCAACAAGAGATGTTAGTTGTTCTGAATATGAAGAATCAGAAAGTGATAGGGAAACGCTTACAAAGAAATTACGTCTTAGTGATAAATCTGACTGGAAAGAAAATGATTTTCGTCCAGTTAGTCACGCATTTGATGATACGCTGTCGGGACATGTGTGTCAAATAGGGAATGTGCCAAATATTCTGTCAGTTTTCATGTTATTTTTTTACAGAAGAACTGATATAGCTGATGAAAAGAATTGGTTTTATATAACCACTATAGAGAATATTCCAGAATCAGTGCATTCTTGAATATCAAAGTGGAAAGATACTGAATATGATGAAATTTTTTGTTTCATAGCTATTTGTCTTCTGATGCATTGCGTGAAAAAAATTGAAAATTAGCTAATATTTGACCAGAGATGTTCTTCTAAATACCGCAAATCTTGTTGAACTTATGTCCAGATACCGCTTTTTGTTACTCTGGTGAGGTTTTATGAGATTTCTCCGAACCCCCCCCCCCCCCCTGCCCTATTTCACTCGCGTAATAATGGACAGACACTTCACAGCTTTGAAATGTTGGAAAACTGTTGAGTACTTATGTGGAGCAAATTTCATCAAAGAAACAAAATTATGTATAATCGGGTAATTACAAAGTGCAGCAAACATTCAGTCAACATCGAGATATTTTGGGAATCTACATCTACAAAGATATTCCGCAAGCCAAATTTCGGTGTGTGGGCGAGGATGCTTGTGCAATTATCATTTTCAGGTGTCTTTTTATATTCGTGAATAGCACAAGGAAAAATCAGATGCCTTTAACTCTCTGTATAAGTTCGAATATCTCTAATTTAACAGTCATGGTCTGAACGCGGTATGTAAGTGTGGAAGTAAAATATTTCTAGCATCTTCTTCGAATCTACGCTCTTTACAATTCAACAAAAACACACTGATACAGTAAGGAACATATAGAAAATTGCAGTTGTTATAAACGGGTATGCAGGAAAGAACAGTAAACTATTAAGGTAAATTTAAGAATCACGATGCTTTCGACATAAGTTGCGAAAATCTAGTAAAAACTACAAGCAAGATATAATTATTAGTGACGAATAATAGGGTTACTGATTTTTTGATTCTGCAGTAATTTATTTGCAGAGAAACTATGTAGTGCGAGTATTTATTGTGTATCAGCCATGAGAGGTAACGCCAGGAATATTCAGCACTGGGCAGGTGGGACAGCGCAGGCCGCTCCGTTCCCAGGAATAATCACTTAGCACAGGTAGCCATCCTCAGTGCGGCAGGTAGACGATCCGCTGTCAGCAGTCAAAGGGTTAAGCCTAGTTCCCTAACTAGGTATTTCAAAATCTCTGATCCCCTGAGTTGTTGATTTCATCTCTTTCCCATCCCATGCCTGGTATATTTAAGCCTTCTTTAATAATGACTCTCATTTCTGAAAATGAATTTAACCATCCCGGGGACCTCATGCTTCTCATTCAGCTAAGAATTTTTACTTTCATCTTTCTCCTCCAGAACTCTTCCCTAGTAAATAATGACTATCATCTATGAAAATCAGTGAACAGTAATTGTATGAATACATTTCCACAAACTACTCTGTATCTAGGGTATGTAACTCTTGGAAAAACTTCATGGTCTAGCACTCCTTCCTGTAACCAACACTCTGCTATTATACTGTTTGTGATCTGTTTGTTCTCTATAATGGTAGCGAATTCTATTTTTTTTTTCAGTTAAATAATAAAGGAAAGGGAAATTAACCCATCACATACCAAAGTTGACTGCTGCAATGAGAGAAAACATGCGAGATTTACACACAAATACAATATTTCAGTATTGACCTTCATGTAATAGAGAACAAGCCATTTGGTTCTGGATGTGTGTGCACACAGAACGTCATCCCATGACTCATTATTTATATTGCCTAGAAGCTGCTTCCTTTTTCCTTGGTTTCATTTTATACTTATTTATGAAGATTTATGATATAGCTGCTCATGAAGTAGTTTATACTCCTACTATAGTACATTATTTAATCCCTTTAACTTCCAAATAACAGGTAGTTTATGAAATAATGACGCCTATTTACTTGGTTTCTATTTGGCAAAAACAACTCAGTAAAACAAACAGACGCTTTAAATCACAATTCGTTTCCAAAGATTAAAGCACGTTACAATTAATAAATGACATGGCATTCGTCTTTGCACTGTTCCGAGCTTGCTTAGTAGCCATTATTGGGACCTTATGTACACATCACAGAATGATCTAAAAAATTGTAAAGTCATCTACAGACTTTTCTGGATTGCTTTCAATTATGTTAACAATATTAATTGTACAAAAATAATTAAAACATATACAAAATTAATTTGAATCGTGAAGAAACAATTTTAGATGAACTTACAAAATATTTACAAGTACTTAAGCATCAAACTGACAAAATTAAACATTTCAAATAGTCAAAATCTCACTCAAACATTATGACCTACCAATTATTTCTAATACCAGTTTTTTTAATTAATATACCATGCTTTTAATACAATTACAACAATCACTTAGTTCAATTGCAGTACTTTCACCCATCAAAACACCACACATTCATAAAATAATTATACACATAAACTATCAATTATTTTGCTTCTCTCTTAGATACAAATTAACTTAATTGCAGGAATTTTAATTAGTAGGAATTGGTCTTAGGGACATAACAAGTTCCTACAGATAATTAGTAGCAGTTGTATGACTGGCATTAGCATATTCCCTTCATCTTTTCGCAACTTCCTCTTTTATTGCGTCGTTAACCTACTTATACCTTTAATGACGGTGGCAACAATTGAAATGCTGTTGCTTTTATTTATTTATTTATTTGATATTTGACTTCTCCCACTATGCGTCTGTAATTATAGTCTATTTCACCACCTTTTTTTTTTAATCCCCTTGGCAGCAATGTCTGACCTCAATTAGTATCTTCTTAAAATGATCATAACTGGAAGTGGACTCTTACACTGCTTTAACAAACTATCCAGGAAGTACTTCATAATGTTTATAAGTAGGTGGTACGTAGTGGATCCCCACCTATCAATTACATTCACAGGTACAACCTCGACAGACCCCGTGCGTTTCCCAAACAGCATCTCCAGACACACGTACTTCTCAGCTCAAGGTTACTCAAGGCCTGCACCACTGTTTAATTTATTTCATTGTGATGGAACACATGTCAAGGTGGCAATTTCTCTACATGCACATTTTCCACTTTCTTACCCCACCTACTTTTGCCGTTTACGAATGTTAAATAATTTACTAAAAATGCTGAAAGAATTTAAAATTAACATTTCACTTGGTAATTTATTCCAATCCCCGATCACCTTACCTACAAAAGAAAATTTTCTCACCCCCTTATACCTGAAATCAAGTGCCAACTTGTCATGGTCATAATTTCCCTTCCATGTGTCTTTCTTAATTCTTTTACCACTATCTTTCCACACCTCATTACCAATATATGCCTTGCACATTCCCATCACTCTCTTCTTCTAAGGCTCTATCTAAAGTAAAACCATAACTAACATTCCCCTCCCCCCTCGATTATCATTATCATTATCCTTATCCTTTACTCCTTAGTTAACTGTACCTGGCACTCTGTTTAAAACCACTAGAGACCAGTTAGCCTGTCTGATGTAGAATTGGACCTAGATTTAGCTTGCAAGAGAATCTTTTCTTCCTATTTTTTTGCATTGCTGTCTCTTTCCTGAAGACCTTCTACACATAACCTAATACTATAGCTTCCCCTCCCCCCCTTTTTCCCTCGAATCTGATACATATTGAGCCTGCTTCTCTCAACAATTCTTGAAATGTCCAACATTCTTATCTTATTTATCATATGTCTTCAACAGCCTGTTGCCTGCTCCCAAGCTTCCTTTTTACCCTAAGATCTTAACTTGCAGTCTTTCCTTTCAGCCTCTTATAGTTTCAGCTTGATTCTTGTTTATTTCTCCTGCTGGTTTTTTGCACTGATAATTTTTTCTGCCTCCTAAATTTTGATGTCTCTTAAAGAAGGTCAGCATTATCACGGGAGAGACTTATTTACATTAAATATTACTTGCAGTGAAAAACCACTTTTCCCACTTACTGCAATCAACACTATTTGCCATAAACTTACAATGTCACAGTGCATCTAACAATTTTCTTTAACTCAAAAGATATCCACCAAAGATCACATTATATTTAGAGTATTAATGGCACTAGGCCTCATCAGGCATATGACCAGAATCAATAAAATTTCTTTATACAAATTCTTGGAATCATATCATTAATATACATAAATTTAAACATTTTATCCTAAGATCACAATTTAGTAATTATACTATATTAAAAATTGTACATACACCTATTCTTACTTTGGAGGAAAAACAGATTATTTTAAAATTGATTACCAAGGGAATTATATAATAATGTTTCCATCTTTGAAATAGTTCATTAAGGTTTTATAAAGGACATTATTAGTGGAAAGATAGATAATCATATTTGTAATACATTGATAAACATTTCATCATTTTATCTTGTATTAGGCTATACCTCTTGCAGCAAAACAAGACATGATTGATGTCACCCACTGTTTGGTCCACATAGTCACATGGGAGAGGGGGGCTTACTTGAAATCCTATCTGATTTAAATGACTTGGTAAAATGCTATACTGAAATAGACTTCTGATAATACTAGTTATATAACATCCGTTATTCAAAATCAAAAGGTCTCCGGTTTAAATCCTTGTCTCAGCTGGGGTTTTCATAGGCTCTTAACCAGCTCTTCACTATTGAAACAGCTTGCTGTGTAATTTGAAGTACACCAGAAAGCTTCCATGGTTCAGATTCAATGTTAAACTGTAGGTCTGCTTTACCTGGCAGAATTACTGGGTTAGGTTATGAGGAAAGGAAATCGCCACCCTTCCTCCAATACCAGGCTAAGTATAACTTCTTCAGGAAGGTCAGCCAATTTTTGGGTTGAATACAAAACTTAGCTTTTAATGTTACTTCAAAGAGGTAAGTGGTTGAATGCGGACATATGAGCCTGTTAATGAAGCAAATTACATCACTCTGTTTGCCATGTTACCTTCTTTCTCTATTTAATACTTTAAATAAAGGCAAAAGGGGGAGCTGTAGAATTATTTCCTGTCCTCGTTTAATGTTGTCCTTTGCTAACCTGTAAACAGTCTCAGTATGTTTGACCCCTCTGGGAGGGTATCCATAATAAACTGGTGTTGATACTGTTTGTATTGTTATGTTGTTGTTCATGAAAGATATCTATCATAAGAGACGCTATTCTGTGCTCTTAATGGCTCATGGAATCAGTGAGAATTATCACCTTTTTTTCACTGCAGCTAAAACTTTGCTGCACAGCCAAATAGGTCATCTGAATTATTTTTTGGAACTATCCATACATATGTGTGTTTTATTAGAGCCTAAATTAGCAAATCTGAGATAAGTAGCATGTAGAAATCGGACATTTAGTCTAAAAGCTGTGATGGCATTACAAAATAAGTATGAGAACGCTATGTGATTACAAATTAGAATTTTTCAAAATGAATGACTTTGTTGTGATTATCTTTTTTTTTTTAGACATATGTATGTTTAGAGTATGTTAGTACCTGGAAAACAAACTGCTAAAACTCACTTGAATTATTGGTCGGAACTCCATGACATTCCCACTTGATCTGGCACTTTATATGAAGTCTGAATTTATAATTGATGAAGTCATTTGGATCAGTAACATGAGGTTGTTAATTATGGTTTACTTTCACCGAGTAAAGACATTTCACCAAAATGAATAAGATTTACTCATTTATCTTATTTAAAAAAATCCAGCCAGCCAAAGGACGCAGATTATATTAAGTATATTTGGAGGTTTTACATTTTTGTTTTGGAATCTAAACCAATTTTTAAATAATCAAAAATTGAAAATATTCAGTCTTAGGTCATATTATGTGCCTTACAGTACATCACATCAGTTTAAAAAACATAGTATGCATAATGGCCAAGTCAGAGGTTTTTTTTTTTTTTTTTTTTTTTTTTTAATTCTGACTAAACATTCTATAATACCGAGAGAAAGCATTCTATTTCACAATGTGAAGCAAACATACTCTGTAAAGTGTAGACTCTGCTCAGAACAAGATCTTAACTTTTTGTCTCTGCACAAGCATGAGACTTGGCCTATTTTTACAAGAATTGTTTTTGTGAGATTCGTTATTATGTCTGATTACTTAATTCATTGTTATAAAAGAAACTACTCACCAAGATGTAAACTGTCGAGTATTTCAGTTTTATTTTAAGTGGCGTAAAAACTTTTATAGAGTGGAAATTTTTATTTTTTTTATGTAAGAAAGGAAAATTTCTCAGCATATTAAGTCCACAGGGGTGTGTATCTCGTGATTGCATTGTAAAAACACAAAATTTGACATGTGAGGAAGATGGTGGAAGCAGCCGCCAAAGTATGGTGCTTTTACAACACAATAGGGTATTTGACTACTTCTTGAAAATGGTTTTAAATTTTTTATTGGTACACCTTATTCACCGAGTGAAGAGATTTTTTTGCAAAAGTGCATTATTTTGCGAAAAATTCAAAGTTAAAATTTAAAGAATTTAAAAGCCCACCAAAACACTAATTTGCTGCCTGGCGCGTGCAACGGCAGTCGTGACATCACCCGTCTGTAAACGCTGCCGCTGGGAATGGAGCGTTTCCTATTACCCAAGTTTTCAACTATTTTTTTTATTGTTTGTTGTTGGTTATTTCTTGTTATTAATGAAGGTTCGTTTTGAATATAAAATTGAAAACAATTTGGAAAAGCCTACAGCGCAAAAATATTGAAAGTAGACGCCTTATTTGTGGGCCTAGCTATAGAAACAACCACTGAGTTTTATTCTGTGGAGCTTAAAAATGTAACAACTTCAATTTGATATTGCAACAAAGTCACTTACGATTTTCTGTGAATCTCATTTACACCACAATTTCGTAGAGTAAATGTAATACGTTGTTTAAGGCGAGAATTATTAGGGTTGGTAGTGAGGTTCCATCCTCGCTTCGGAATATTTTCAGTTGGTTTTCTTTTGTCATGTTCTTTGGATACTAGTTGCTGTTGGTTGCATTGCATAATAATTTTTTCCCGAAAATGCACCAGAAAATCAATTTAATTTTTCTTTTCTTTTTTCTGAAGGCTTCACAAATTTTTGGATAACAAGCGAATTACAACCATTTGAAACAACCAAAGAAGATTTCAAAAAGGAAAGTGGACGTTACTTGCACACCGAAAAAAAGTTTTTTTTAAAAATGAAAAGGACTTGCACATTAAAAGTAAATATCGCCTAATAGACACAGTTATGTCAGGAAGGTAACCTACAGTTGTATCGTCACGTAAAAATTCCAACGAAAAGGACACAAAGTGTACCGGAACTGTTGCAAGATTAGCATGAAATTTAATTTAATTTAAATTTCTACATGCGATGTCACTTCTAAAATAAATTCCATTGTTCACGGCCGTGCACCGGTATTTTTTGCGTGATATTCTCTCTGGTAAGTTTAAAAATTAAAACTTTTCATGTATGGTAGCAATTTGTTTCAAACACTTGCATGACGCTTAGCAACTATTATGAATTCTTCAAATTAAAACATGGTAGTGCAAAAAACAGCATACAAATACCGAAAAAAATTCACACAAAAAATATTATCCCAACCAAGGTTCTTCGAACGTAGGACGTTCTGAATTCCATTACCACTCTTCAATCACGCAGCTATCCTGACACTACTTCTTAATTGCTTCTCTTTATGTTAATAGTGAACACTAAAACACTTCATAATCTTCATGTGAGATGAAGTGAAACAAGGTAGGTAAATGAATAAACAAACAAATTCAGTTTTATTGACAAAAAAATATTATTTATCCATAATCTTTAATCTGCAACTAAGAAAAATGGCCCATAACATCCAGTTGTTCCGAGCGTGGTGAATGAGCGGTTAACGCTCTGGCCTCGCATCCGGGAGGACGCCGCACAGTGTGATATTTTCTAAAGCTAGAGGGACAAAAGTCAGTTTTGATAATTGTATACGCAGGCAAAATAGTTATTTATATTCAAAGTAGATGAACCATACTACTCGGAACAAAGGTTTATTTTCAACTGTAAGGTATCCCTAGTTATATTCTCTATATTCCGCAAGAATTCGGCCAAGTTTAAGGTTAATTTCAGGAGACGATACCACATTTAAAGTCGAGCCAACAACACTCCTAATACGATAAAGTGGATAAATAACACATAGTAACCATAAATAAGAAGTTTCCAGGAAAATATAAGTCATAAACTCACCTAAAAGAGAGTAATCCGTTATTATACATGAAGTAGAAGACACAGGTTTATTTACGTTACGATGGTAATAATACTCCACTAAATTGAACACTGTAAAGCATTTTTATAATTAGAATTTCACCAGTTGATATTAAATTCACGAGTAACTTGCAGCTCCAGACCGATTTAAAGTAATAAATATGGAATTCAATGCATCTCCACATGGGAGATAGTAAACATTTTATGCCACCACATTTGAATAACTTCAGAGCTTTAAAAGTAAAAGGAAACCAAGTAAAATAAATAACTAGGTAATATTTTGTAAAGTTCCCGTAATGACCAACCGATAAACTGAAAATATAAGTGAATATTAGACAACCGGTTATGGCGTCGTAAAAACCGAAACTTTGGAAATTAATAACTCAGAAACTAACAGGTTTAGACGACTAAAAACTTCGCTAAAAGGCTTAAAATAAATCAAGGTTCAATTTAAAAATAATCTCAGGACACAACCGACTTTCAGGAAAAAGCAGAAGATTTGGTCGGAACAAGGGAAAATTAAGGAAATCGGTATCTTTCGAATTACTGAATAGATTTGAATAATTTTTACACCAGTAGAATCAGCAGAGACGGGAGAGTATTTCTAAAATAACTTAAAGCACGAAATCTAAAATTTTTGACGGTTTGTTTTTTGCTACCAAAATTTGAACTAACTACGTAATCCAGTGTAGCAACACACCCCAACTAAATAAATCTATAACTCCGTCCTGGAGCACTTAAATCATTATTACCAAGAGACGGTAAACACTTATTTTTGCGTGATCTACACACTGTAAATTTCTGGGAAACATTGGGAGATAAATCGAGAATTTCAATGTCTATTTTGAACACGTTAGTCCCAGTTTCATATAGGGAATTGCAGAGCTCTGACGCTCACTTGAGTCTAGATTGTGCGAGAAGTAGGACGTGTTAGGTCCAAGAGCCGCAAGCTAGCCTCTGGCGGTTTGGCCATGAGGCTAGACTACAACCGGATCGGGCACAATGGAAGATAGACGCCATTTTTGGATTTTTTCAGTTGCGTAGTAAAATGTTGGAAATTTGAACTTTGAATTTTATTGGGGGACTTATCGGTTTTGGTTATGCTTCATAACTTGCAATTTTCGTGTGATGATTTTCTGATGCCTTGCTAGCTGAACAGTTGTAATACAGTGACATTTTTGAATATATGTGAATAGTGAAACTTCAAACCTGACTTTCATTTAATAGCATACCCTTCCTGTTTGGGGAATTACGAACAGGTGGCGACCATCTTGAAAACCAGTTAGCATTTTTATTAGGTAAATTCACGGTCAACAAACCATTTTTAAGAACTTCCAGTATTTCCAGTGATAAGTAAGTGAACAATAGTTAAGGAACGTAAGGCTGATTGACCCCCAAGATCCAGCAAGGTTCCTTACACAACGAATTCACGCCTAACAATAGAAAAAAATAGTTTGAACAATGGGCTTCCTGTGATCCACCAAACAAGCGCTTCAGTCGGCCGCGATAATCCATTGAGTTTGGTCGATGATTACGCTGTATTTCTGCGTGTTAGTAGTGATTTGGGTGTTGCTATTGCTTTTGGCGAGCTTCAAGGTAAGTTTACGCATGATTTTTCCGTGATACAATAGCATCATTAAAACAGAACGAGATTATTTTTAATTAAAAAAAAAAAAACTACTGAGCCAATTTCATGTTGAGTTTTAGTTCATTATACTACGTTATACCGATCTCTTACTATATTTATTTGAAAGAGCTGCTTATTAGCTACAAGAAATACCTTAATTTGTTGGCGTATATTTGCGACACCCATACAACTTTTCTTTATTTTCAGCATGACTGCACAAATTTCGCGTACAGTCAATCTCTAACTTTCAGTTTAAATATAAATGAGTCTCAAATAGCTGTTACATTTTTAAGCTCAGTAGAATAAAAGTCAGGGTTTTTTTTCTATAGCCAGCCCCACAAATAAGGCGTCTATTTTCGTTATTTTTCCGCTGTAGGCTTTTACATAATGTTCTAGATTTTGCATTCAAAATGAAATTTCATTAATAAAAAGAAATGACCAGCAACAAACAATAAAAATAGTTGAAAACTTGGATAATAGGAAACGCTCCATTCCTAGCCGCAGCGTTTACAGACGTGTGACGTCACTCAAGTGACCACCAATCCTAGAGCGTTTTCTGTCACGTGACCAGAGGTAAGAAAAGTATTTTTATTTCGCTTTTTTATTAAAAATAATCCACTTTTCTTTTCAAAATTGAAAAAATTAGCTTCCTGATGCATTAATCTATGAGAATGAGTTCAATTTATAATATTTTTTTAATATTGTCAAATAGCCTATTCGGCTATACAGCCTTGAAGACTTCATTATAACTTTCTTTTTTTTCCGTTAGTTGAAATAATAGCAAGGAGTTGAAAGGGCACATACTATTCACTCAAAAATAATGTATCCCAAGAGGGATTAATCGAAAGCCAGAGCAGCACATGTAAGCAGGCAGCTTTCATCAAAGACCATGTGTTTCAAAGGATATGCAGTTGTCTTTTGATAGGTGCTAAATAAATATATATGCAATAGTTAAAATTACAATAACACTAGTTTTGTATCAAATTTTCAGTCGCAAATACAGGAAATTGCCACAATTACATTTTCTGCAAATACAGAAAATGGGAACAATGAAACCGTAAGTAAAAAGCTTTAACTGTGTAGTCCAGATAGCATGTGCGACACAAATACTTATTATGTACTTACAAAATCATACTAAATACACAACAAATTATATAAATGTGTACTCAAAACAAACGCAAGTATTAATGAATACATAAAAGTGGATCTATTAATTTAGGAATGAGGAAGGTTGACAAAAACAAATGTTTGTTCAGATGAGTCAAATGCCAACTGCAAGGGTACAGGCAAACAGTGCAATACATCTGATAGAGACCGAGTGGGGCAGCGAGTTTCACAGATTGACACATTTTCGTCACATTTTGTGGATTGAAGAACTGTCTAATGTTGCGGGATCCCATGGGATTGAGGGATCCTGCTTTGCAATCCCTAATTGTGCTCTGCGAAGGCTGATCTGAATCTTCATGCACCTGGCATCTACAAAATTTATTGTGAATTCAGTACCAGTTATATTGGACAAACTTTAAGAATAGCAGAAAGACAGATTTTAATCTTGTGCAGCCTTTCCACATGTCTATGGCATGGCATCGACCATGGGCATGAACGATTGTTTGAAAAAAATAACATTCCTGTACCATGCAGAATTTTGGGGCAGTGTCATTAATGAAGGAATGGAGATAGGGGATAAAGGTATTGTTATAAATCATGATAGAGTTCTCAAATCAACATGGAATCCAGCTACAAAATTATTACAAGCCTTGCAAGTTCGTACCTTTTTAGGGCATAATGCGACTTGACCACTGAGCAATGCACAGCTGGATTGCCCCTTCGCATGCCCTCTCCTCACCTTTCTGCTGGCAGCTACATATAATAGACTACCATGTGACTAACGTTAGTTGATGTTGAACAGTGGCTTGACAATGGAAGCAGTGCTAACTTCTGAAACGTTGCCAGTCAATTCAATTTTGATATGGCTAGAAGCCCTGACAAGCTTTGTGTGTGTTTCTGCCATTCTAACAATTGTTGAGTTTCCTCAAATTATGTCTAATTACACACGTGAAAAAACAAAGCTCCCACATGATTAAGGGTTTTCCAAATCTCGTGTAATTATATTTGTCTTGTGCTTATTTACGTCGTTGCAGCTACCTTACTTCCAGTATGAGTGATTTATTTACTTTTCTATCCTTTCTTGGTTTAATATCATCTTCAACCATTTTTCAGTTTTTTTGCGATTTGCAACACATGTCAAATAAGTAAAATTAAATGTTTGCAGGAAGTGTGTAATAAAAACATTATTGAAATACAATGATTTCATTTTGCTGAAGTGTCTTTTTTTCAACACAATTGCTTTATCTGATTTCCAACCTTCAGTGAAAAGATATTTCTGCATTACCCAATTTAAGACTCCCACTTAACAACAAATCTAAAAATTGGTGGACTGTGGTAATTGTGAAAATTTTGGTTACAGTTTGTGATAAAAATTGATATTTTATCCTTCATCACAATGTAACACACCTTCAACTCAGCTTTTTGTTCCGAAGCAAATAAACCTAGCCATAATTAACATGAAACACTGAGCATGGTGGGTAAACGGTTAACATTCTGGCCTCGCATCCGGCAGGACACAGGTCAGGTTCGCATTCCCATCCGTGCATCTAGATTGGGGCATCATTTCCCCAAATCACTCCAGGCCAATACTGTGATGCTTCCTTAAAAAAACCATAGCCAAATTCCTTGTCCCCCAATCCCATTGTGCCTGTAACTGCTTGATGTCAACGAGGCATAAAACCATAAGTAAATAAAACCTTCAAACAATATAATTCTTATTGTGTTATTAGTGAACAGCTTAAATGCAAACTTTTTTTCTGCACACACTTGATTTACATATTAGGCACCAGGGTGCAATACAATTTGCTCGTAGGGCAGTTTACACTAGTATCATACTTCTTACACCCACAACTGCCCCATTCCAAAACTGAAAATATTTTTCACAGAATAGTTAAGAGTGGGCATTTTAATTTAATGCCACTGATCAATATTCATTTTTTATTTAAAATCATTTTAACAATAAACTTAATTGTAACATTCTTTCTCTTTTGCTGGTGTTGCAAAAATGAAATAGATCTTGTGATCAATTATATTACAAGTTAATAGCAACATATCAATATTTACATTATTACAGACAAACACAGTTTATATACACACAAACTGATTAATAGGCAACTAACAATCGTAATTCATTTTGGGCATATTGCAATAATATCATACGAACTCTAATTCCAATATAAACCATTCAATAATTTTCATCATCGTATTTAGTCAGATTTCCTGCCACATACAGGTATGTATCTCTTGTCCAAGTAAACAATAATTATCTCTGAAGATTTATTCTACTACACCATTACTATTTGTCTTAGTTTCTGAATTATTCTTATCATTCTTTCCTAGAAAGACACTGATATTAAAAAGTGATATTTACAAAACTGAATACTAATAAACACAACATACAGAAATTTTAGTTTCTATTAAATATATTAAAATTTTATCACATGAAAATCTGACTGAAGGCTTACACAAATTACTAACAATGTTCCTCTGTTGGAGTTGCATTTTAGAATTTCTGTAAAATTATTTTCCCTCAATGATACCATTCAATTAAAAAAAACATAACAAAATACTGTGCATGTCATTCAAAAATTTAATGAAAACATTGTTGCTAAGCATTCTTAGCTTCAGGGAAATATTTTTTACTACACTGCAGCAAAATTACACAGCCTACAACATATGGCACATTTCCCAGACTGTAAAATATTTTATACTCCAACAGATTAAAAAATGAATAATAATCAACGTTAACATAGCAGGTGTACTAAATATTATGTTTAATGGATTGGTAATATTTGAATGATACAAAAATGGTAAAAATACTGATGTATTTATCAGCGATATGTAATTTCAATCTAAAGCTGAAAGTTTTGTATAATCACGCCATTGAATGCTCAGCACAATAACAACAAAGGGCATGCATAAAACAGTATTGCTAAAAAGTATTACAAATAGGAGGAACAAAATAAAAGTTTTTAAAAAAATAATATAAAATCTCTTATGAGCAAATCTCTCCACAATTTCACTATGAATCAAGTGCTAATGACGTCTTATCAAGGTAGCTTCTGTCAAAACATTGATTAAATACTCCATGTGTCAAAGCTCATCCTTAGATTACACACCACACTTTCATGCTCTAATTTCCAACACAGCTCTGCCATGCTAGTCCACCACAGGCCATTGAAATCACAAAGTAGATGACAACCTGAAAGAGAGCAAAAATTAATAAAAAGGAAAAGTGAAAATAGATTTTTATCAAGAATCTTCCATAAAAGACGCTCAAGAAGATTTCTCAATCCTGATTCATCTGTTCCTAAGGGTTATACTGTCAATGTTCAATTAGTATTAATAAAGTTTAATCCTTTCATTCCTACCAACACATGTAATCAGTACCCTGTGGAGATGACTACTAACTAAGTGTCAGTAGTGTGGGGCTTAATAACACTGAGTGGAGACAACTATAATGGGCCATTGTCCTGTGTAGTGTAGTATTCGTTATATTCAAGATAATACCAATAACAAAATCAAAGAATTTTAAGCTAATGCAAATTTGTAAGAAACTTGCTACCAGCTTAGCTATTAATTCTTGTTATAGTGTTATGTATAAAACTATATATTTTCCAGAATATGTGAAAAAAAATTGTGTGGCATTATTACCTGGTGATAAGAGTTTCAATGTGCTCAGCATTCTGCCTGTCATATCTGTACCCATAGTTTAACGTCTGATCTAAATCATAGAGCTTCCTGCCATACACTTATAAACTAAGCACAGATGAATGTTCTGGAATTTGATCCTGTGACCTTGAATTTTTTTTAAAAGTGCTTCAACCTCTTTGCTACCTGAGTACTTAGAATGTTTGTGAAGAGATGATTTACAGAAAGTGGATTTATATTCATGTCCAAATGAACCTTACAGAAACCAACTGAAAATTCAGTTGGAACATCAGAAAATAAGTAACAACTAAATATAACCCTGAAATTCATTACACAATATGGGAAAGGGATTGAATCTAATTTTACTGGAAGGGAGTGCATGAACTGGTGGAACTTCCCGTCATCTAATTACCCCTTTATTATTTTTACTATCTTATGTTTTAATGTATCGTGATAATATATTCAATTTTAATATGTTTGTGCAAAGGAAAAGAATTCATAAAACTCAGTGTAATCAGAGGCAACTGTGTCACATGAGTGTCATGTTTATGGATGAAAATATGGTCAAGATTGATTCATTGAAGCATGTACATTTTGGATATTGTTATATGTGCAAGAGTGTTTTGGTATGATTTAGCATTAGCACTGAACTTGAGACTGGCACATGAAACGGTAGGATTCCTAAATGGATTGTTCATATATATTAATCCTGAATCGACCTGAGACTCGTGCTCTGGAATTAGGATGATAATTTTAGTTGTTTGTGTTAAAGATTGTCTTTGAAATTTTACTTATTCAATATAAGAGATCTGTGACCTGGACCGTAGCTAGAGTTGAATTTAAGGTAGGGCAGAGATGGTTACTGGTAGGGCGGAAGCTAAAATTTTACTTGATCTAATCTGGTGAATCGATTTTTGTTGTACTTGTGATTGTGAGTGAGTGAGGTAGTATTTGATTGTCGAGAGGGGTGATAGATAAGAGAAATAAAATCATTTATTCAGGTTTCTATTATTTCCACAAACATATTATTATTATTAGGCTTTTACGGCCTCACTGGACCACTTAAATCATTTTCTGGTTATCTTCTTAGGCATGTCCATGCACCCTTCTTTCCGAATTTCCCAGTATCTTTTCATTCATTTTGATCTTCTTTATCTTTCCTCATCTGTAAATACCCTCTTCATTGTGTGTCGTTTGTCTATTTTTGGTTTAAATCTTATTCTTTAGTCTTTCAGTTTTTTATTTTTTCTGTTTTGTTTCTTAGATCATCCAGGGTTATTTCTAATTCTTCCATATCTTCTCTAACTTGCTTAATCCATCCTGCCTATTGCTTCAGCTTCCAAAGTTTCTCTATTATTCTTCTTATTAATCAGGTTTCTTGTATCCTCATAATGTGACCAAGGAAAGAAATTCTATTCTTGCGTATAGTATCTGTGATACGCTCCAGTTCCCTGCACATCACCTCATTTGGCACTATCCTCCATTGTCCCTCTTTCTGATATTTTTTATTTCGACATGTTCTTGCAATTCTTCTCTCCACTATTAAAATTTTGCCAATTCTGTTTTTCTGCGTAACTTTGTAGAGTTTCGCTTCCGTATGTTACTTTTGGCTGAACCAACGTCTTGGAGTGTTTTAATTGATAGAAATGTTTTGTTGTATGTAGATCACATTATTTTTTGAGCTTTTATCATTTTGTTAGTTCTCTCTTGCCAGGCAGGTTTTTCATTCAAGTTGTATGTTATAACTTCGCACAGGTATTTAAATTGTTCTACTATTTTTATTTTCCTGTTATCTACAGTTATTTGGTTTATCACTAGAGGCTCTGTTACCATAATTTCAGTATTTTCAAAGATATTCATATTCCTTATTTCTGTCCTGTATTTTGTAGACTAATCATTTGATTCCTGACTTCTTGTAGGTTATTAGTTAGTAATGCTAAGTCATCTGAGAATCCCAAACAATTTAGGTTTATTTGATCCTTCTTGGTGGCAATTTTTATGTTTTTAGGATTTTCCTTGTACCATTCTCTCATCACGCATTCAAGGGCACAGTTGAAGAGCACTGGTGAAAGACCATCTCCCTGTCTTAGCCCTGTTTTAATTATAAATGATTCAGATAGTTCTTCTCTGAAACCTAATGTGGATTTTGTATTTGTGAGGGTTAATTTGATCATTTTATTAATTTGGGATGGAGTCCAAAATTCCTTAATATGTCCAGCAATAAATCTCTATGGATACAATCATAGGCTTTCTTGAAGTCTACAAATGTTACTACTAGTTGTTTTTGTCTCCTTTTGTAGGCATCCATTATTAGTTTTAAGGTGATTATAGTTCTGGGTAGCTTCTCCATGGTCTAAATCCTCCTTAATATTTATTTATTTATTCCAACGGAAAAAACCATTTTACATTAATATATCTTATGATAGCTACTTAGTAAACACAATTACCACTATTTGTGAACAAATTAGTTACAGTGAAAACAAGAAGATAACAAAAAATAGCAAGTATAGTTTGATATTACTAAAACTAGAAAAACAATTACACAGAAGAAAAATTATTAATTATTCTAAAACTAATAATAAGACTCAACATAAAACTACAAAAAAATAAAAATTATTACAGGGAATAAAAGACCGTGACTAAGCCCATCATTGCTGACTCCACTCACGTATGAGTACTCGCTTGAAAACAGCAACACTGTCAATGAAAAAATCAAGTTCAGGAGGTACTCTGTTACCTAGTCTCTGAATCCATTCTATGGCACTGCTAGCCTCATAGTTTGTGCGCAGATGTCTACGACCAAATAGTTCTCTCAACCGTGTACCAGACGGACAGCGAAAATATACATGTCTGAGAATTTCAGGGCAGTCTATAACACCTGAGATTACTTTATGCAGAAAAAGGACACCATGAACATTCCGTCTCGACTCCAAAGGATGGAGGCCAAGGTAGGTTCCAACAGCAAGCAACGGAACGTCTTTGTAATGAAAGCCCATGCGACAATCTATAAGCCTTAAGAACTTATTTTGAAGATTCTGAATGTGTTGAATTAGTGTGATCTGATGAGGCGAACATACAACGCTGCAATACTTAAGTATGGGTCTGACATGGGCACAATACAAGAGCCTGAGTGTCTGGATATTATTAATAAATCTAAAAGTGCGTGCCAGTAAGCCCAGGCACTTGGAGGCCTTGGCACATATGTTGTGGACATGTTCTTCCGGACTGAGATTGTACGTCAGAAGAACTCCTAGGTCTCTTACAGTTGTGCAGCGATTCAGTAGCTGATTTTCCATTTCATATTCAAAATGTAATGCAGATTTAGTGCGGTGAAAAGTAATGCAGGAACATTTATTAAAATTAAGTTTCATACTGTTTTGTTGGCACCATTTCACAATAGCTTTTAAGCAATTCTGAAGATCTAAGCAGTCTCGAGTCATGATTTTCTTGAAAATCTTAATCTCATCTGCAAAGAAAAGGCAACTGGCAAAATACTAACTAAATCATTTATGAATATATTGAACAGCAATGGTCCTAGGTGTGAACCCTGAGGTACTCCAGAAGTTGCTGCGAAAGCAGATGACAATGAGCCAAAAGCCTTTACAATCAACCTTCTGTTGCTGAGGTAGCTACAAAACCACTCCAATAATTTACCAACGATGTCATATTCCTTCAACTTAGTAAGAAGGTGGGGATGGCTAACTTTATCAAATGCCTTTTAAAAGTCAAGATATATGACATCGAGTTGTTTTCGCTCACTAAATGCTCTAATTATTCCATTCTGAAGAATCACAAGGTTAGTTGCTGTTGATTTTCCAGGGGAGAAACCATGTTGCTTTAGAGTAATTATGTTACGAAACATGGGATAGGTTTTGTTTAACACCAACTTCTCGAAGATTTTTGCTAACACCGATTGTATAACAATAGGTCTATAATTCTTAACATCTTCCTTCGATCCGCATTTAAGCACAGGAACAACATGACCAAGCTTAAATACATCTGGAAAAATTCCTGTCTTTAGAGACCTGTTAAACAAGTATTTTAAAGGATGGCAAAGCAAGACACTACAGTATTTCAAAACATTAGGTGGTATTTGGTCAGGGCCACAACTCTTCGAACAGTCTAGCTTGCCCAATGCTTTATAAAAATCTTCATCAGTGACTGCAAGTGTACTCAGACTATTACTAGTACTGAAATGGATATTGGAAGTAGACGAAGATGAAGGTGTAAATACTGAAGAGAAGTATTGTGCAAATAGATCACACATTTGCTGTGGGTGGGAAGTGAAAATGTTAACGTGTTTGGTGCTCCTTCAGCTTTGCTAATGTTACGGATAAAATTCCAGAATAATTTGTGATTGTCATTGCACATGTTCAACATAGCCATTGAAGCATTTTTTAGATAAGAGACGAGATTAGTCTCTCAATTTTGAGAACAGGACATAGTACTCATAATCAAAGGTCTCCTTATAAGCTTTGTGGAGTCTTTTATTTTCTATGACCAATTGTATAAGCTCTGTAGAGAACCAACATGGGAATTTTGACATTCCAGTTTTTTTCATTGGTGTATACTTGAGCACAATTGACTCCAATACGTCAGTGAATTTTATGAACAGAGTCTCAGTATCGGTTGATAAGTCAAGGGATTCAAAATTGGAATGCTTGCCATTCTTTCATGACCCATTGACAGCCTCTGAGGCCTGTCGATTGCAGTCAAAGTCGAAATCGTAGATTTGCACACAGCAGTACTACATCCTTTGATCACCACAGAAGCTAAAAGTTAATATGTATCTTTGAATGCCAATCGCTGCCTGTACAAAAAACGCAATTTGTTTTCCATTTTATCCATGGAGGAAGGAAATATATGGAGGAAGAAGTGACGTTAAATCGTGAAGCAGGCTCTAAACTCTCCCGCATGGCGGCAGCAGCGGTATTGCGCTTCCAAACAATTGCGATGTTCACATTGTGTTAGATGTAGTGATTATTTCATTTTGAAATGTGTATAATTGTTTTATAATGCCATCTTGTGTTGCGTACGGTTGCACAAATAGGCCAGACAGGAAAGAATCCGGGAATATCATTTCATAGGTAAGTTAAATTCTAATTATCGTTGTTGAAGTGAGCTGTAGAAGTTGCAAACTTCGCTGCCTGTCTATAAATATTTAGTCATAGCTCTCAATGGGATGACTTTGTTCTCAAATTTTTGTTGGTGTAGTGTAGAAAATCAGCATACCTTGCTATTTTGCACATAATAGACTAGCATTATTTTTAACGGAGTGTAGAAAATGAGATTTAAGGGGGTGTGTTTTTACATCGCGATTCAGTGAATTTAGTATTGCGCTTTCTTTTCGTCACGTTGCAGTTTATACTGTATGATGAAAATGAAATGTGTTAAATTATGCTATGCAATCTAGGAATCTTGATGAAGCAAAACGATGTTGTTACTGCAAATACAGTTTGCGATTCAAATACGCGTGTGTGGGTATGTCTACATAGTTTGATTCTGTAGCGACAATTTAATGGAGATTGTGGTTAGGTCTAAATGCAGTCTGTACCAGAATGGTTTGTTGTTCCAATGAGGGACAAAGAATTTATCTATTACTGTTAGTAATTTCATGAGAACCAAGTTAGTGACAACACGTATATCGCGATGGAAACTACTTCCAGCCATTTCCAATTAAGATTACGTAGTATGTTAACAAGATAACTATTTTTATTCTGGTCTAGGCCACATTTAAACCTAACCACAAGTGGTAGTAAAAACAACTGAAATATCCATTCTGCATGTAATTCATTGTAGCTATGGCAGAATTAATTTTTGGTCCAGGCCGCATATAAACCCAATCCAGTATATCCCGAAAACTAAGCAAGATATCGAAAAATTTTATTCTTTTTTCGATTTGTCTCGTCGTGTTACATAGGAATCGATCATTAAATTTGACTTTTGCGAAAGTTTTCTTCTCCATTTCAACGCAAGACACCTCACTTTGGTACAGTATATCTCTAGAACTAGGTGAGATATCGAAAATTTTTATTCTTTATTTTTCATTTATCTCGTCTTTTTAAATAAGAATCCATCATCAAATTTGAATTTGGCCAATTTTTTCTTCTGAATTTCAACCAAAACCATTTCACATTTGGTACAGAATATCTCGACAACTAAGCAGGATATCAAAAAATTTTATTCTTCATTTTTTATTTGTCATATCGAGTTACATAATAATCCATCACCAGATTGCGGCGTCAAGTTTATCCTAGAGTCCCCTTGAGGTTTTTGTACATATTCCCCGTGTCTGTATGGAAGCGGCCATACCCCTCCACTCCGGCCATGCCCCCCCCACTCCTCCTGCGCCCTGCTTCACTTCAATACGTGGTGAAGGTCTCTTGCGTCGTCTCTATATATTTCCTTCCTCCATGGTTTTATCCTCGCAATGACTCAAATAAGCTTTGACCACGGTAGCCTCTTCCCTTGATGGAATTGTTAGATCTGAAAAATCTAATTTATTTACTACATAGAAACTTACAGGTTACATTCAAAAATGAAAACAATAAAATAACTTAAATATCTAGCATCTATATACAAACTACTTAAAAACCTAAAAATCATAAAAGCTATGGTCCCCCTGTGGCAAGGTATCAAGAATGCTAGTTACATTCCAAATTGTATTGCCAATGAAATTTTGTTACCAGCACCATCGACTGATTTTGGGGTAAGGTGTTTAACAATTTTCTTTGTACATGGACCCCATGGACCAAAAGTTTCAACCCAAGTGGCATAAAAATAAATTCAAAGTTGAAATTGTGAATTGGACATAAATAAATATCACCAATATTTTACAAGCAGCAACATAGTTTTGTTAAATTTTCTCTCACATAAATTTTTCAATGGTACCATTTTGTCTACATCCACCTCATTAAGGCTCACTAATGAATGTAGTAGATCATCGTTGTCCAAAAATCTTCTTTGTAACTCAGCAATTAGTACGTCCAACATTTAAAAATAATCAGATTTAAATTGCTTAGCACCCTGGTCTTCTATTTTTGTCGAAAGAGCCGTCATTAAGTAGGCCTATAAATCATCCATCTCATTTGATTTTCCTTTTGAGCCTCTTCGGAATCTGGGTCCTATTTTCAGAATTGCCACTTGTCATAGAGTTAGCTTCTTCCAAAATTTGATGATACATTTCATCTGATCTCAATTTTATCATTTTGGACGATTGTTGTGGCATCTTTCAATCTTGCGTTTTGGGCTGCAGGCTGAAGCAGGATAAGATTTTTTTGGCCCCAAACATGGCCATTCAGAATTCCAGGTTGAGTATGACTTTTAATGCTGATTTTCTTAGCTCCATCGTCACCATTGAATCTGTCATTTTTAATTTCAACTAAAGTCATCAACATCGATGAATAATTATTGTTTACAACTTTTGTAAATGCTAAGTGTCTTGACCAATGCTGTTCAAGGAACCAGCCAATCCTTTTTCCACTATACAAGGCAGCTGTTTTGCCATGGTGAAAGAATTCATGTAACATGATGTATTGATCCAAAAAAGACAGATGAAAGTCTTTTCCGACATTCTCCTGATGAGTATAAAATGCAAGAGATGGTTGTACCAGTAGACATGAGGAATTATTTGGCCATATTTATTTTCTATTCTGGTCGCAACTCCTGAAACTTTCCCATACATCACACTTGCGATATTATAGCATGCCGGAGAGGTCAATGTTATTTTCTGTTAGCATATTTAATGTTAATTTTGTGAAAGTGGCTGTAACAAGTTTTTCAATAGTTGTAACTGTCAGCAACGACTCATTGACGAACCTATCCTTAATGTAACATATTGTTACTGCAATATTTCCTCGGTTATTTTTATCTCTCATCCCATCTTCCATTAGAGGAAACAAGTTCACGCCAGATTCCTCAATATCTTTAGCAATGGAACCCCGCACTGCTAGAACCATTGCTAGAATTATTTGATTTTGAATTTCAGGTGAACGATATGTTGCGTTTTGTGTTTTATCGACAACTAGAAGTTCTACTACTTCAATAATAGACATTGCATAAGACCTATCTTTTTCTATGCTTCTCGACATATTAACGTTTCATCATAGCTAGTACAATTTCTATGTACAATATTCTATGTACAATAAATCTTCTAGGGTTTGCAGCCGGATTTTATTATAAAGCGACAAGCTTTCGGCTACTAGCTCAGTAGCCATCTTCAGGTCGATTATGTATCGGCGATCTTGCCTTGATGGATACCTGGTATCCATCAAGGCAAGATCCATCAAGGCAAGATCGCCGATACATAATCGACCTGAAGATGGCTACTGAGCTAGTAGCCGAAAGCTTGTCGCTTTATAATAAAATCCGGCTGCAAACCCTAGAAGATTTATTGTCATTTATTCGCCGGGAAAGCCTGCATTCGCATATATTCTATGTAATTTGTCCTGCCACATCGCAATGACTTGTATATGAGAAATGGATTTTTAATACATTTTTTCCAATTTCTGACTCCTGTGAAAGTGTACAAATTCTGATTGCTTCCATGAGGTAAAAATGCTGGCAACAGTAGCAAAAAGCAGCGTCTTTGTCGACTGAATTCTACAACCATTTATATCACTTGAACCTGCCAGTCCACTACAGAGGTCCTGTTATTTTCTTTTAGATGTATATCTAAAATAACTTGCTTCATCGGTTCTCTGATTTGTGCAATATCAGAAGGAATACTACAGCTAACATTACCAACATGTTTCACCAAACCTGTTTCTATAGGGCTGGGAGTGGTAATTGTATTTTGTGCTTCCATCTGTTTCGAGGAATGAGGTCCTTCATGGTTAATTTCCTCTTCAACTCTTCGTTTTTTGCCAAAGTAATTCCGTATATCCGTCACAAAATCAATCGGTCTTCAGTTCACAGCACTAAATAGACAAGTGTATCACTAACTGCCTGAAACATTGTACCTACTCTACACTAATAAACAACATAGACAATATATACTTCAAATGTCATCTGTGGGCAGAATAACGAATTAGTATATATGACAGTGACGAAATGTAGTAAATTCGGAATTGTTTACACGTCGCTATGTTAGTATTATATTGATTTTTTCCCCATCATTTCATACTATGAACAAACAGTTTATGTAATTAGCATATTATCTTAGTTGATGGTATCTTTTAAGGTAGGGCATTGGAATTTTAAGGTAGGGCATTGCCCCACAATGCCCCCCCTTAGCTACGGCCCTGTCTGTGACTTGTTTAATGTAAATGTCTTGACAGCAACGGCCTTAACCTTTGTGCAAAGTGTGAACAGAAAGTAGGTATTCCTTATGATTGACGAGAAGAGCAAAAGTTATAAATAAATAAAATCTTCAATTTTAAAATATTGTATTAGAATATTTACAAAAGTTAGCAAAACAAGGACAACAAATTATTAACCCTAGAACTACATACCGGGGTAGATATCTACCCTGGGTAAACTTTAAACTACGTTTCTAAGTTAGTGACATTATCGACTGAAGATCTATACCATAATTTAGTTCAAGGTTGTAACAATAGAGGCAGGTCGCGAGACTCTTCAGTTTCCTGTTTACTGTGAAGACGTGTAGCTTGTGTGGGATTGATATGTATGTACCCTGGTTTGCAATTCCCGTTAGTGTATTGTGCCCGTTAGTGAATTGTGTAGGTAAGTTATTTTATACATATAAAATAACCTTATTTTACAATAAAACATTAGATACATATAATTTTTGGCAAGCAAATAATATGCACTGAATTTTTTTGGCAGATGGCAAAAATGTATATTTTGAGAAGCGTCAATTCATTGGCAAAAACTTTGACGGAATCCGAGACTGCCAAAGAATCAGCAATCAAATATGTTTCTGATGAATATGATAGTTTAGAGAGAATGAGCGGAGCGGAGTCTGAAGAAGATGCCGACAATGAAGAATTAGAAGATTCAGAGGAAGTAGTTTCAGAAAATAGAGACGTCGAAGGTCAATTACTCATGGTGCTAGTCGCTCAAATCGCAGTTGAGGGCCAAGTATCATCCGTGGTAAAGATG